>JACVTC010000357.1:0-39136 GCA_016946835.1 Neocallimastix lanati (nom. inval.)
TTTTTATATAATAAATTATTAAAATTTTAATTAAAAATATCATTATTATTCTATTCTTTATCATGATGCCCCGCTAAAACTTTTGCTATACTATAGCAAAGGCAAATTTTCTTATATTATTAACTAAATACATTTTTTTTTTTTTTTTTTTTTTTTTTTTTTTTTTTTTTTTTTTTAATTAACTATAAACTAAAAAAAATATAAATTTTTTTTTTTTTTATATATATATATAATATTATCATTATTTCTTAAATTTAAAAATTTTTGTATATTTTAAAATATATTTTAATATATGTATTAATTGAAATATTTAAATTAAATAATTTAATTTATATTACCATATATTAAAAATTTTTCATAATAATTTTTAAAAGTTCCAAAAATTTCAGGATCAACTTGGATTGTACCAAAAAAAAAAAAATTTTTTTTTTTAATTAATTTTTTTTTTAATTCTACTTGTCTTTTGTTTCTTCCAATTCTTGTATATTCTTGGGTAGTTACTTCAGCTATGAGCTTTAAAACATCTTCTTTTTCTTCTTTTATTTAAAAATTACTAATCATTTTTATTTCTTCAGGTAATAATTTCTTATTCCATTACTTTAAAAATTATTATATAGCATATTTTTAAGGTTAATATAAAAAAAAAATTACCAACTCCCTTTTTTTTTATATATAAAAAGAATTTTTTTTTTTATTTCATTATAATCCTTATTACTAATGTTCAATGTATTCTTCTAATTTATTATATTCTTCTTTTAAAGTTATTATTTCATTCAATTTTTCAATTTTACTTTCACTTTTTTTTTTTTTAATGAATTCTTTAAATAAGTGATTTTAGTATCATTTTCAAACTTCAATAATTCAATTTGTGAATTTAACATTATGTTCAAATTTAAATAATTCAATTTGTGAATTTAAATGAGATTTCCATTTGATATATGACTAAATTATATTTTATTTTTATTTATTTTAAATTACTACTTCTACCAAGTTTCAAAGATTCAATTTCACAATTTAATTTATTAATTTTCTTGGACTGTGAAGAACTGTTCAATTCATTTCTTTTATAATATTTTCTTTTATAATATTTTCTTTCCAATGATTGAATTGCTCTCTTTCTAAATTGAGAATATTTATAGTATCTTCATAGAGATTTTTCATACTAATATATTATTCTTTTTTTGTAATTTGAATAAAATTATCTTCTTCAAAAATAATTTTCTCTTTTTTATTTTTCTATAATTTGAATAATATTATATTCTTCAAAAATATTTTTCTTTAATTCACTTTTTTTAATTCACTTATTTTATCCTTCAATTCAGTTATGCTTTGCATTAATAATTCTTCATTTAAAATAACAACTGGAACTTGTTTTTCTCATATTTTGTTTAATTCTTGTAAATGCTTAATGTAATTATATAATTTATTAAATTCCTCAATTGGAATTCTAATTATTGATCATAAAAAAAAAAAATATAAAATTTATTATGTTCTAATAAATTTCAATTAATGTAATTATAGAAACACTAAATAATATAATAAATATTATTATTTCTTAAAAATATATTGTAAATTATTTTTTTTTTTTTTTCTATAATTTCTTCAAATTTTGTAATATTTTAAGTATTAATTTTATATTATAAACTAAATATAAATTATTTTAAATTAAAATTTTAAAATTATTCAATGTTTATTATATTGGAACTACCGCAGTAAACCAATATATTGTTAACTTTCTTCAAGTTCGAAAATCCTTTTTCGACACCCAAGAAAGTTTTTAAATAATTTTTATATATTTATTCCTTCAAGTTCGGCACTCTCTGTCCGACACTTAAGGATTTAAAAAAAAAATTATTATACTTACCAGGCTCAGCACTCTCTGGCTGACCACCTAAGGATTTTATTTAAAAATTAAAAATTTATTTGTTAGGCTCGAAATACTCTTCGACCACCTAACTAAAAAAAATAATTATTATATTGAATTCATTTTAAAATAATTCAATTTTTAACAATTTAATTTTAAATTTATATATATTATTTTTACTTAAGTTATTACTAAAATTTTATAATTAAATTTAAAATTTCTTTGTATTACTATTATGATCATTTATTTTTATATTATATTTTATTCTATTATTTTTCTTATCTATTCATCAATGTTTTCACACTCCCCGATATCTCCACCAATTTTTATGTTGAGGTTCATATTAGAAAAGGAGTGTGAACATTAAATAAATAGATAAATTAAATAACTATTAAATTACACTAAAAGAATTTATTATTACACATTATAAATTTTATTTAAAGAATTATTATTAAAAATATTTATTATTTATAAATTATATAATTATTTTATTGTTAAAAATAACTTTATTAATATTAATATTTATTATTATAACAATATGGGAAACCTTTCAATTATTATTACTATTTCATTATTACTACTATTTTACTATTTCTTTCCTCAGAAAGGCCCCCTTCATAAAATAATATTGGATAATACATATTTTATATTATTTAATTACATTATTAAAACCAATCATATAAATTAATTAATTACATAAATTTAATATAAAAAATAATAAAATATAACTAATATAAAAATTATTAATATAGAATATAAGAAAATTATTAATAGTAAAGAATATAATAATATATTTTTATATAATAAATTTGTAAAGGATTTCTAATGTGGGTTAGAAATATATAAATTTTAAATAATTTAACTAGGTCAACAAGTCCTTATATAGTAATAAAAAGGATTAGATTCTTATAAAATATTGATCAAATAATTATTGAAATAAAAGAATACTTTTTATTATAATAAACACTAATAAAATATTATAAAAATATATTTAAAAGTTTCTTTTTTATATTTATAACTTTTATTTATAATTATTATTAATTAATTATTATTATTACTATAATAGATTATTCTTATATTAATAATCTTACAAAGATTTAATTCTAAATCAAATTAATGTCTTTTTATATTATTTTCTAAAAATAATTATTATAATAATATTTATTTAATACATGTATTTTTTATATATATAAAACTAAACTATTTAATTAATAAACTATCTAAATAAAATATAAAACTAAAGGAGATATTGTTTTTATTATTCATTATTCATAAGACTAGTCATTTTCATTATTCATATTGAGTCAGAATATTATTCTAAAGTCATTATCTAAATAATTATAACTAATAAAAATAAAACATAATTGTTAGTAAAAATATAATATAATAATTCGTATTTAAACATAATATAATTATTTGTTATTAATGGATAAATTATATAATAATTTGTATAGTAATGGATTAATTATTAAGGGGCCCTATCAAAATAATTTCTCCAATATTATATATATATTATTGATATTTATCCAAAACTTTGAATCACGATATCTCGTGAACCAGTGGAGATATCGAGCTAAAAATTTGATATTTTTTCTTCTCGGAAGCTAAAGCTTCCGAATGAGCATAATACCAAGCGCGAAACTCAATTATTTGGCGAGATATGACTCATTGAAGTGAGTCTTAAATCACACATTATTTTATTATTTAATTATTGAAAAATTTAAAATAAATTTTTATATTTAAATTGTTTAATATGAATCATATTTAGTAATAATAAATAATATAATATTATATAATGAATTAATGACGATTGAATAATATTTTTGTTTGCAATTCCAAAGTGATTTCAAACTAAATCACCTCGTAATCGCGACATCGCTCCTCCTGAAGAATCGAATTCCAGGCGATTGAATAATTCATATATTAGGAATATACATGATAATATATTATGATTGACTCAATATATAGTTGAAATATAATTACAATATATAATATTGAAAAATTATTGAATAGAAATTAACATATTAAAATATTGAAATATAGTTCCATATATGGTGAAAAATTTTTATCATAAATTCTAATTAATAATATTTTGTTGAAAATTTAAACTCTACTTATTATAGAATTGCATAAATTTAATTTAAATAAATTAAAAATTTCAAAAAAATAAATTTTTTATTTGAATATTATATATAATTGATTTTTAATAATATTTTTAATAATAAAATATATTCTTGAAAAATTTATTATAAAATTATTGATATATAGAAAAATTTTAAAATTTTTTGAAAAAGCTGATTTTACTGAATTTTTTGTAAAATATAATTATTGAGATCTATTTTATTTTTTATCTGTAAAATGTGAAATTTGAAATTTAAGTAATTTTACTTGTAAATTTTAATATTGTATAATTATTTTTATATATTTATAATAAAGATTTTGTGTAATTTATTTTTGAATATGCTCAAGTTAATTTTTTGAAATAAACTAAAAATTTAGTTTTAATTATTTTTTAATTATTTTTAATAAAATAAAATTGAAAAAATTTTTGAAATTGAAATTCCATTTATTTGAAATTATTTTTGAAATTTAAATTTAATTAGTGAGATGAGTTTATGAAAATAATAAATTTGTATTACTAAGTTGATTTTTGGTACTTTATTATAAAAATTGATTAATAAATTGCTTTGTTTTAGAATTTCCTGATACTTTTGTTGAAATTAATTAACATTTCTTGATATTGAATATCATTTTCGATAACTGATGCTGGAACCCAGTTACATTGTTGTTTATAGTTGTATCTAACTTTGTATTCATACCTTTTCTCTTTGTAATTTGGCCTAAAGTCTAAGATTTCAGTTATTCTAGCGGCTGTTTCTCTATACCTTGTCCTCCCTTTGAATTTTTCAGGAGTTGGAACATACGGTTCTAACTCAGAAACATGGAAAATTGGATAATGTTTTGGGAATGGAGATTTAGAAATATCTATTCTATAATTACCATTCTTTAAAACTTCTAAAACTTTATATGGTCCATACTTACGAGGAGCTAATTTAGCTGATTCAGCGGTAGTAAATGCTGGTGGAGCATTAACCCAAACTTTTTCACCTTCTTTAAATTCAGGAGCAATCATTCTTTTCTTGTCTGCAGCTCTTTTGTAAAGATCTTGAGCTCTTAATAAGACTTCTTTGACATGTAAAAAGTTTTTTCCTACATCTTCGATATATTCGAAATTAGAATTAGATCCTTGGAATAAAAATATTTCGTCCATTGGTGGATGGAAACCATAATTAATGAAAAATGGAGTTTGTTTTGTAGACTCATGAACTGAATTGTTATAAACAAATTCTGCTAAATGTAGCCATTTAATCCAGTCATCATGGAAGAATGCTCTAGTGTAGCATCGTAAATATTGTGCGATGAATGAATTACATCTCTCAACCTGTCCAACAGTTTCGTGGTGATCAGTAGTTGCTATTTTTGAAGCAATTCTAAGTTTTTCTAATATTTCTGTCCATAAAGCACTTGTAAATTGAGAACCTCTATCAGAGTAAATGTCAGAAGGTAAACCGTGAATCCTAAATATTTCTTTTAAAAATGCTTCAGCAGTTTCTTCAGCTGTAGGTATAATTTTAAATGGTATTAAGTGAATCATTTTTGAAAATCGATCCACAACCACCATAATTACTGTGTATTTTTTAGATTCAGGTAGACCGCATAAAAAATCAATTTCGATCGATCTCCAAGGTCGATCTGGAATTTCAAGTGGTCGTAAAAAATCATACTTTTTATGTCTACTAGCCTTATTTCTTGCACAGTTTTCGCATGAATTAACGAAACTTGTTATATCTTGATGCATTTTTGGCCACCAAAAATTTCTCATAATCAATTCTTCTGTACGTCGAATACCAAGATGACCTGCTGCGGGATTTTCATGATACCTTTTTAATATTTCTAGTCTTAATTTTTCAGGAACATAAATTAAATTACCATACCATATCATATTATTTTTAATTTTAAATTATTCATCTTTCTAAAAGGTCGGTAGTAGTATCCTTGACTAGCATTAATTGGACCAAAGTAATGATAGATATCATCAGCAGTACTATCAGTTTTAGTTGCTTCAATTATTTCTTCAATAAGTGTGTTGGAAATACCCATTAAACATGAAGATGGATCAATATTACTACTGTCTAAGATATATTCTGGTTGTTCATATTCGGGTTTTTGTAAATAATCTGGTCTGCGAGATAAACTATCCGGTTTTCCATTCTTTTTTCCTTGTCGATAAATTAATTGGAAGTTAAATTCTTGAAAGAACATGTGCCAACGTTGTTGCCGTTGGTTGCCTACCTTTCCGCCTAAAGTATAAATTAAATTTTTATGGTCAGTAAAGACCGTAACTTGATGTTTTGCACCAAGTAATAAATGTCGCCAGTTGGAAAAAGCACATTTTATTGCTAAAAGTTCTTTTTCAGTGATTGAGTAATTTACTTCTACATTTGATAAACTTCTTGAATAGTAAGCAACAGGGTGAAGTTTACCTTCATCATCCTTTTGAGATAGAATACCACCTATTGCATAGTTGCTAGCATCACACTCAACAATAAATGGTTTACTTGGGTCTGGATGTATTAATACAGGAGCGGTAGTAAGTCTATTTTTTAATTCTTGAAAAGCATTTTCGCATTTGTTATCCCAAATAAATTTATTATTTTTCTTTGTTAGGTTGTGTAGTGGTCTGGCGATTTGTGCAAAATTTTCTACAAACCTTCTGTAGTAGTTACAAAGACCGACAAAACGTTGTACATCCTTAACACATGTGGGAGTAGGCCATTCTTTCACAGATTTAATCTTTTCTGGATCGGTAGATATACCTTTTCCTGAAATTACATATCCTAAAAATTGAACTTCATCTTTGTGGAATTCACATTTCTTTAATTTAGCGTATAAATTATTTTCTAATAATTTTTGTAAAACTTCGCGAACATGTTGTATATGTTCATCCAATGTTTTGGAGTAGATTAAAATATCGTCCAAATATAGAATTACAGATTTTTCTAAGAATGGGCGTAAAACTGAATTTATAAATGATTGAAAAGTTGCAGGTGCATTTTTCAAACCGAAAGGCATTACGAGATATTCGTAATGACCATATTTTGTGCGGAAGGCGGTTTTGTATTCATCACCTTCACGTATACGTATTAAATTATACGCTGAACGTAAGTCAAGTTTTGTAAAATATTGTGCACCTTTGACTTTTTCGATAATATCATTGATTAGTGGTAGAGGATATGAATTTCTGACTGTTACGTCGTTTAATTTTCTATAATCGACGCAAAGTCGTAAAGTACCATCTTTCTTTTTCTGGAATAAAATAGGATAACCAGCAGGAGATTCAGAAAGACGTATAAAACCTTTTTTCTCGTTATCTTTAATGTATTGCTTTAATACTTCGTCCTCTTCTTCAGAAAGTGGGTAAATAGGGCAGTAATGTAAGGTAGCATCCTTTTGTAGAACAATTTTACAGTCAACTAATCTGTGGGGAGGTAGTTTGTCAGCATTTTTCTTGCTAAAAACTTCAAATAAGTCTCTATAAGGTTCCGGAATATCTTCAATTTTGTCTTCTTCTTCATCAATTTCATCATCTTCTTCAGTAAAAGTATCTTCAAAATTATTTAAAAATGAATAAATAAAAAGATTGTAATTAAATTTATTGAAATTTCGTTTTGAAATTACTTTATTTTTTGAAAAATTTTTTGTAGTAAAACAATTTTTATTATTGGTAAATTTTTTGGTTACACGAAATTTTTTAAATTTATAATAATTTTTAAATTTTTTAGAATTTTTTGAAAAGTAATTTCTAAAATTGAATTTCGAATTTTTTCTAAATTTTGAATAATAATTATAAAATTTTGAAGATGATTTATACTTAGGTGAATAATAATTATAATATGAATTTTTTGGTTTTATTGAATAAAAATTATTATTAAAATATTTTTTGTGAAATTGTTTTTTGTTAAATTTCAATTTATTTGAAAAATATAAAAATTTTGGTTTTTTATTGAAAAAATTTTTAGAAAAAATTTTTGGAAAATTTTTATAATAATTAAAATTTGAAAAATTAATTTTATTATTTAAATTTGTTATAGATACTGATTTTTTCTTAAATGAATTGAAATTTAAATTGGAGAAAATAAATTTATTTTTGTAATTAAATTGAATTTCATATTTATTCATAAATTTATTTCCAAGTAAAATATCTGTAGGTATTTTATCAGTAACTAAGAAACCATCTTTAAAAGTAGCAATGTAAAATTTATTATTGATTGAGATTCTTAATTGAAATTTCAAAACAACAATTTCTTTTATAAAAGCTGAGCCACTAATTCCTTTTATTTCAATAGAATTAATAGCTTTATGCTTTTGTAAATTTAATTTTGATACTAAATCTTTAGAAATAAAATTGCAATAGGATCCACTATCTAAAATAGTTGAATATTTAGTAAATTTATTATTAAATTTATTTTCAATATTATTTAATTTTAGTGGAATAAAAGTTTTTAAAGTAAAAAATGTATTTGGTAATTTTGGTATTTTTGTGGAGTCAAGTACTGGGAAATTATAATGATATGTTTTATGGTTTTGAACATTCATAGACTCCTTATGATGTTCATTAGTTAGTTTTTTGTACTGACTTTTTTGACATTAGTAGTAGAATAATTACTACTATTATTGTTATTGTTGTTATTGTATTTATTATTATAATTATAATTTCTTGATGATTTGTAGGACGATTTTTTATTGGGTTTTTTATTAGTATTATTATTTCTATTACTGCTAATTTTACTTTTAATTTTAAAAGAATTTTCTAATAGGATACATTTTGTAATAATTGCTTCTAATGTATTTGGTAAATTTTCCATTTTCTTAATTTCTTCTTTAAATTTTGGGTGTAAACCATTGTAAAAAAATAGAGCAAGACTTTTATCTTCTAAATCTAATTGGTTACTATAGGCACGAAAACTTTCTATATATTGGTTGATGTTTCCATAGTTATGTTTTAATTCTAATAGTTGAATTTGAGCAAGTTTTTTACTTTCAACATTAGGGAAGGCAGCTTTTAAACCATCCAATAATTCTTGTAATGAAGCTGGTACCACATTACCTTTGTATTTTGTAAGATACCAATTCCTAGCAGCATCTCTAAGTCTAGTTTTTACAAAATTAACACGAGCATCTGGTGGTAGTAAATTATTTGGATATGCCTTAAATGTTGCAGAACATAATTCACAGAATAATTCAACTTCAGCTGGTACACCAGTAAACAATCCTGGATCTGGTACTTGTGCTATAGGATAGGTAATTCTTCCTCTCATAACTACATCATTGTCTAGATCATAATTAGTAGAAGAGTCAGAACGTCCACTATCATCATTGCTATTATCGTCCCCAGGCCTCGGAGTTGCCCGTTGATGGATATATCTATCTTGAATTTCATTTCTTAACATGGTAGCAATATTCTGGTTATTAGCAGCAATTTCTTGTTGAAATCTACCATACATTTGGGTAGCAAAAGCCTCTAAATCAGTCCTACTAACAGCAGTTTGGTTCAAAGTTTGAAGTACTTCATTGATGGCAGTACCAAGTTCTTGCCTAAATCTTTCCATAAAATCTTGATTGGACATGCTAAGGTAGTT
Organism: Neocallimastix lanati (nom. inval.); assembly: GCA_016946835.1. Taxonomy (NCBI): domain Eukaryota; kingdom Fungi; phylum Neocallimastigomycota; class Neocallimastigomycetes; order Neocallimastigales; family Neocallimastigaceae; genus Neocallimastix; species Neocallimastix lanati (nom. inval.). Next base: position 9,565 of record JACVTC010000357.1, read on the forward strand.
ACCAAAATTCGGTAAGATTATTGTAAAGGATTTCTAATGTGGGTTAGAAATATATAAATTTTAAATAATTTAACTAGGTCAACAAGTCCTTATATAGTAATAAAAAGGATTAGATTCTTATAAAATATTGATCAAATAATTATTGAAATAAAAGAATACTTTTTATTATAATAAACACTAATAAAATATTATAAAAATATATTTAAAAGTTTCTTTTTTATATTTATAACTTTTATTTATAATTATTATTAATTAATTATTATTATTACTATAATAGATTATTCTTATATTAATAATCTTACAAAGATTTAATTCTAAATCAAATTAATGTCTTTTTATATTATTTTCTAAAAATAATTATTATAATAATATTTATTTAATACATGTATTTTTTTATATATATAAAACTAAACTATTTAATTAATAAACTATCTAAATAAAATATAAAACTAAAGGAGATATTGTTTTTATTATTCATTATTCATAAGACTAGTCATTTTCATTATTCATATTGAGTCAGAATATTATTCTAAAGTCATTATCTAAATAATTATAACTAATAAAAATAAAACATAATTGTTAGTAAAAATATAATATAATAATTCGTATTTAAACATAATATAATTATTTGTTATTAATGGATAAATTATATAATAATTTGTATAGTAATGGATTAATTATTAAGGGGCCCTATCAAAATAATTTCTCCAATATTATATATATATTATTGATATTTATCCAAAACTTTGAATCACGATATCTCGTGAACCAGTGGAGATATCGAGCTAAAAATTTGATATTTTTCTTCTCGGAAGCTAAAGCTTCCGAATGAGCATAATACCAAGCGCGAAACTCAATTATTTGGCGAGATATGACTCATTGAAGTGAGTCTTAAATCACACATTATTTTATTATTTAATTATTGAAAAATTTAAAATAAATTTTTATATTTAAATTGTTTAATATGAATCATATTTAGTAATAATAAATAATATAATATTATATAATGAATTAATGACGATTGAATAATATTTTTGTTTGCAATTCCAAAGTGATTTCAAACTAAATCACCTCGTAATCGCGACATCGCTCCTCCTGAAGAATCGAATTCCAGGCGATTGAATAATTCATATATTAGGAATATACATGATAATATATTATGATTGACTCAATATATAGTTGAAATATAATTACAATATATAATATTGAAAAATTATTGAATAGAAATTAACATATTAAAATATTGAAATATAGTTCCATATATGGTGAAAAATTTTTATCATAAATTCTAATTAATAATATTTTGTTGAAAATTTAAACTCTACTTATTATAGAATTGCATAAATTTAATTTAAATAAATTAAAAATTTCAAAAAAATAAATTTTTTATTTGAATATTATATATAATTGATTTTTAATAATATTTTTAATAATAAAATATATTCTTGAAAAATTTATTATAAAATTATTGATATATAGAAAAATTTTAAAATTTTTTGAAAAAGCTGATTTTACTGAATTTTTTGTAAAATATAATTATTGAGATCTATTTTATTTTTTATCTGTAAAATGTGAAATTTGAAATTTAAGTAATTTTACTTGTAAATTTTAATATTGTATAATTATTTTTATATATTTTATAATAAAGATTTTGTGTAATTTATTTTTGAATATGCTCAAGTTAATTTTTTGAAATAAACTAAAAATTTAGTTTTAATTATTTTTTAATTATTTTTAATAAAATAAAATTGAAAAAATTTTTGAAATTGAAATTCCATTTATTTGAAATTATTTTTGAAATTTAAATTTAATTAGTGAGATGAGTTTATGAAAATAATAAATTTGTATTACTAAGTTGATTTTTGGTACTTTATTATAAAAATTGATTAATAAATTGCTTTGTTTTAGAATTTCCTGATACTTTTGTTGAAATTAATTAACATTTCTTGATATTGAATATCATTTTCGATAACTGATGCTGGAACCCAGTTACATTGTTGTTTATAGTTGTATCTAACTTTGTATTCATACCTTTTCTCTTTGTAATTTGGCCTAAAGTCTAAGATTTCAGTTATTCTAGCGGCTGTTTCTCTATACCTTGTCCTCCCTTTGAATTTTTCAGGAGTTGGAACATACGGTTCTAACTCAGAAACATGGAAAATTGGATAATGTTTTGGGAATGGAGATTTAGAAATATCTATTCTATAATTACCATTCTTTAAAACTTCTAAAACTTTATATGGTCCATACTTACGAGGAGCTAATTTAGCTGATTCAGCGGTAGTAAATGCTGGTGGAGCATTAACCCAAACTTTTTCACCTTCTTTAAATTCAGGAGCAATCATTCTTTTCTTGTCTGCAGCTCTTTTGTAAAGATCTTGAGCTCTTAATAAGACTTCTTTGACATGTAAAAAGTTTTTTCCTACATCTTCGATATATTCGAAATTAGAATTAGATCCTTGGAATAAAAATATTTCGTCCATTGGTGGATGGAAACCATAATTAATGAAAAATGGAGTTTGTTTTGTAGACTCATGAACTGAATTGTTATAAACAAATTCTGCTAAATGTAGCCATTTAATCCAGTCATCATGGAAGAATGCTCTAGTGTAGCATCGTAAATATTGTGCGATGAATGAATTACATCTCTCAACCTGTCCAACAGTTTCGTGGTGATCAGTAGTTGCTATTTTTGAAGCAATTCTAAGTTTTTCTAATATTTCTGTCCATAAAGCACTTGTAAATTGAGAACCTCTATCAGAGTAAATGTCAGAAGGTAAACCGTGAATCCTAAATATTTCTTTTAAAAATGCTTCAGCAGTTTCTTCAGCTGTAGGTATAATTTTAAATGGTATTAAGTGAATCATTTTTGAAAATCGATCCACAACCACCATAATTACTGTGTATTTTTTAGATTCAGGTAGACCGCATAAAAAATCAATTTCGATCGATCTCCAAGGTCGATCTGGAATTTCAAGTGGTCGTAAAAAATCATACTTTTTATGTCTACTAGCCTTATTTCTTGCACAGTTTTCGCATGAATTAACGAAACTTGTTATATCTTGATGCATTTTTGGCCACCAAAAATTTCTCATAATCAATTCTTCTGTACGTCGAATACCAAGATGACCTGCTGCGGGATTTTCATGATACCTTTTTAATATTTCTAGTCTTAATTTTTCAGGAACATAAATTAAATTACCATACCATATCATATTATTTTTAATTTTAAATTTATTCATCTTTCTAAAAGGTCGGTAGTAGTATCCTTGACTAGCATTAATTGGACCAAAGTAATGATAGATATCATCAGCAGTACTATCAGTTTTAGTTGCTTCAATTATTTCTTCAATAAGTGTGTTGGAAATACCCATTAAACATGAAGATGGATCAATATTACTACTGTCTAAGATATATTCTGGTTGTTCATATTCGGGTTTTTGTAAATAATCTGGTCTGCGAGATAAACTATCCGGTTTTCCATTCTTTTTTCCTTGTCGATAAATTAATTGGAAGTTAAATTCTTGAAAGAACATGTGCCAACGTTGTTGCCGTTGGTTGCCTACCTTTCCGCCTAAAGTATAAATTAAATTTTTATGGTCAGTAAAGACCGTAACTTGATGTTTTGCACCAAGTAATAAATGTCGCCAGTTGGAAAAAGCACATTTTATTGCTAAAAGTTCTTTTTCAGTGATTGAGTAATTTACTTCTACATTTGATAAACTTCTTGAATAGTAAGCAACAGGGTGAAGTTTACCTTCATCATCCTTTTGAGATAGAATACCACCTATTGCATAGTTGCTAGCATCACACTCAACAATAAATGGTTTACTTGGGTCTGGATGTATTAATACAGGAGCGGTAGTAAGTCTATTTTTTAATTCTTGAAAAGCATTTTCGCATTTGTTATCCCAAATAAATTTATTATTTTTCTTTGTTAGGTTGTGTAGTGGTCTGGCGATTTGTGCAAAATTTTCTACAAACCTTCTGTAGTAGTTACAAAGACCGACAAAACGTTGTACATCCTTAACACATGTGGGAGTAGGCCATTCTTTCACAGATTTAATCTTTTCTGGATCGGTAGATATACCTTTTCCTGAAATTACATATCCTAAAAATTGAACTTCATCTTTGTGGAATTCACATTTCTTTAATTTAGCGTATAAATTATTTTCTAATAATTTTTGTAAAACTTCGCGAACATGTTGTATATGTTCATCCAATGTTTTGGAGTAGATTAAAATATCGTCCAAATATAGAATTACAGATTTTTCTAAGAATGGGCGTAAAACTGAATTTATAAATGATTGAAAAGTTGCAGGTGCATTTTTCAAACCGAAAGGCATTACGAGATATTCGTAATGACCATATTTTGTGCGGAAGGCGGTTTTGTATTCATCACCTTCACGTATACGTATTAAATTATACGCTGAACGTAAGTCAAGTTTTGTAAAATATTGTGCACCTTTGACTTTTTCGATAATATCATTGATTAGTGGTAGAGGATATGAATTTCTGACTGTTACGTCGTTTAATTTTCTATAATCGACGCAAAGTCGTAAAGTACCATCTTTCTTTTTCTGGAATAAAATAGGATAACCAGCAGGAGATTCAGAAAGACGTATAAAACCTTTTTTCTCGTTATCTTTAATGTATTGCTTTAATACTTCGTCCTCTTCTTCAGAAAGTGGGTAAATAGGGCAGTAATGTAAGGTAGCATCCTTTTGTAGAACAATTTTACAGTCAACTAATCTGTGGGGAGGTAGTTTGTCAGCATTTTTCTTGCTAAAAACTTCAAATAAGTCTCTATAAGGTTCCGGAATATCTTCAATTTTGTCTTCTTCTTCATCAATTTCATCATCTTCTTCAGTAAAAGTATCTTCAAAATTATTTAAAAATGAATAAATAAAAAGATTGTAATTAAATTTATTGAAATTTCGTTTTGAAATTACTTTATTTTTTGAAAAATTTTTTGTAGTAAAACAATTTTTATTATTGGTAAATTTTTTGGTTACACGAAATTTTTTAAATTTATAATAATTTTTAAATTTTTTAGAATTTTTTGAAAAGTAATTTCTAAAATTGAATTTCGAATTTTTTCTAAATTTTGAATAATAATTATAAAATTTTGAAGATGATTTATACTTAGGTGAATAATAATTATAATATGAATTTTTTGGTTTTATTGAATAAAAATTATTATTAAAATATTTTTTGTGAAATTGTTTTTTGTTAAATTTCAATTTATTTGAAAAATATAAAAATTTTGGTTTTTTATTGAAAAAATTTTTAGAAAAAATTTTTGGAAAATTTTTATAATAATTAAAATTTGAAAAATTAATTTTATTATTTAAATTTGTTATAGATACTGATTTTTTCTTAAATGAATTGAAATTTAAATTGGAGAAAATAAATTTATTTTTGTAATTAAATTGAATTTCATATTTATTCATAAATTTATTTCCAAGTAAAATATCTGTAGGTATTTTATCAGTAACTAAGAAACCATCTTTAAAAGTAGCAATGTAAAATTTATTATTGATTGAGATTCTTAATTGAAATTTCAAAACAACAATTTCTTTTATAAAAGCTGAGCCACTAATTCCTTTTATTTCAATAGAATTAATAGCTTTATGCTTTTGTAAATTTAATTTTGATACTAAATCTTTAGAAATAAAATTGCAATAGGATCCACTATCTAAAATAGTTGAATATTTAGTAAATTTATTATTAAATTTATTTTCAATATTATTTAATTTTAGTGGAATAAAAGTTTTTAAAGTAAAAAATGTATTTGGTAATTTTGGTATTTTTGTGGAGTCAAGTACTGGGAAATTATAATGATATGTTTTATGGTTTTGAACATTCATAGACTCCTTATGATGTTCATTAGTTAGTTTTTTGTACTGACTTTTTTGACATTAGTAGTAGAATAATTACTACTATTATTGTTATTGTTGTTATTGTATTTATTATTATAATTATAATTTCTTGATGATTTGTAGGACGATTTTTTATTGGGTTTTTTATTAGTATTATTATTTCTATTACTGCTAATTTTACTTTTAATTTTAAAAGAATTTTCTAATAGGATACATTTTGTAATAATTGCTTCTAATGTATTTGGTAAATTTTCCATTTTCTTAATTTCTTCTTTAAATTTTGGGTGTAAACCATTGTAAAAAAATAGAGCAAGACTTTTATCTTCTAAATCTAATTGGTTACTATAGGCACGAAAACTTTCTATATATTGGTTGATGTTTCCATAGTTATGTTTTAATTCTAATAGTTGAATTTGAGCAAGTTTTTTACTTTCAACATTAGGGAAGGCAGCTTTTAAACCATCCAATAATTCTTGTAATGAAGCTGGTACCACATTACCTTTGTATTTTGTAAGATACCAATTCCTAGCAGCATCTCTAAGTCTAGTTTTTACAAAATTAACACGAGCATCTGGTGGTAGTAAATTATTTGGATATGCCTTAAATGTTGCAGAACATAATTCACAGAATAATTCAACTTCAGCTGGTACACCAGTAAACAATCCTGGATCTGGTACTTGTGCTATAGGATAGGTAATTCTTCCTCTCATAACTACATCATTGTCTAGATCATAATTAGTAGAAGAGTCAGAACGTCCACTATCATCATTGCTATTATCGTCCCCAGGCCTCGGAGTTGCCCGTTGATGGATATATCTATCTTGAATTTCATTTCTTAACATGGTAGCAATATTCTGGTTATTAGCAGCAATTTCTTGTTGAAATCTACCATACATTTGGGTAGCAAAAGCCTCTAAATCAGTCCTACTAACAGCAGTTTGGTTCAAAGTTTGAAGTACTTCATTGATGGCAGTACCAAGTTCTTGCCTAAATCTTTCCATAAAATCTTGATTGGACATGCTAAGGTAGTTACCAAAATTCGGTAAGATTATTGTAAAGGATTTCTAATGTGGGTTAGAAATATATAAATTTTAAATAATTTAACTAGGTCAACAAGTCCTTATATAGTAATAAAAAGGATTAGATTCTTATAAAATATTGATCAAATAATTATTGAAATAAAAGAATACTTTTTATTATAATAAACACTAATAAAATATTATAAAAATATATTTAAAAGTTTCTTTTTTATATTTATAACTTTTATTTATAATTATTATTAATTAATTATTATTATTACTATAATAGATTATTCTTATATTAATAATCTTACAAAGATTTAATTCTAAATCAAATTAATGTCTTTTTATATTATTTTCTAAAAATAATTATTATAATAATATTTATTTAATACATGTATTTTTTATATATATAAAACTAAACTATTTAATTAATAAACTATCTAAATAAAATATAAAACTAAAGGAGATATTGTTTTTATTATTCATTATTCATAAGACTAGTCATTTTCATTATTCATATTGAGTCAGAATATTATTCTAAAGTCATTATCTAAATAATTATAACTAATAAAAATAAAACATAATTGTTAGTAAAAATATAATATAATAATTCGTATTTAAACATAATATAATTATTTGTTATTAATGGATAAATTATATAATAATTTGTATAGTAATGGATTAATTATTAAGGGGCCCTATCAAAATAATTTCTCCAATATTATATATATATTATTGATATTTATCCAAAACTTTGAATCACGATATCTCGTGAACCAGTGGAGATATCGAGCTAAAAATTTGATATTTTTCTTCTCGGAAGCTAAAGCTTCCGAATGAGCATAATACCAAGCGCGAAACTCAATTATTTGGCGAGATATGACTCATTGAAGTGAGTCTTAAATCACACATTATTTTATTATTTAATTATTGAAAAATTTAAAATAAATTTTTATATTTAAATTGTTTAATATGAATCATATTTAGTAATAATAAATAATATAATATTATATAATGAATTAATGACGATTGAATAATATTTTTGTTTGCAATTCCAAAGTGATTTCAAACTAAATCACCTCGTAATCGCGACATCGCTCCTCCTGAAGAATCGAATTCCAGGCGATTGAATAATTCATATATTAGGAATATACATGATAATATATTATGATTGACTCAATATATAGTTGAAATATAATTACAATATATAATATTGAAAAATTATTGAATAGAAATTAACATATTAAAATATTGAAATATAGTTCCATATATGGTGAAAAATTTTTATCATAAATTCTAATTAATAATATTTTGTTGAAAATTTAAACTCTACTTATTATAGAATTGCATAAATTTAATTTAAATAAATTAAAAATTTCAAAAAAATAAATTTTTTATTTGAATATTATATATAATTGATTTTTAATAATATTTTTAATAATAAAATATATTCTTGAAAAATTTATTATAAAATTATTGATATATAGAAAAATTTTAAAATTTTTTGAAAAAGCTGATTTTACTGAATTTTTTGTAAAATATAATTATTGAGATCTATTTTATTTTTTATCTGTAAAATGTGAAATTTGAAATTTAAGTAATTTTACTTGTAAATTTTAATATTGTATAATTATTTTTATATATTTTATAATAAAGATTTTGTGTAATTTATTTTTGAATATGCTCAAGTTAATTTTTTGAAATAAACTAAAAATTTAGTTTTAATTATTTTTTAATTATTTTTAATAAAATAAAATTGAAAAAATTTTGAAATTGAAATTCCATTTATTTGAAATTATTTTTGAAATTTAAATTTAATTAGTGAGATGAGTTTATGAAAATAATAAATTTGTATTACTAAGTTGATTTTTGGTACTTTATTATAAAAATTGATTAATAAATTGCTTTGTTTTAGAATTTCCTGATACTTTTGTTGAAATTAATTAACATTTCTTGATATTGAATATCATTTTCGATAACTGATGCTGGAACCCAGTTACATTGTTGTTTATAGTTGTATCTAACTTTGTATTCATACCTTTTCTCTTTGTAATTTGGCCTAAAGTCTAAGATTTCAGTTATTCTAGCGGCTGTTTCTCTATACCTTGTCCTCCCTTTGAATTTTTCAGGAGTTGGAACATACGGTTCTAACTCAGAAACATGGAAAATTGGATAATGTTTTGGGAATGGAGATTTAGAAATATCTATTCTATAATTACCATTCTTTAAAACTTCTAAAACTTTATATGGTCCATACTTACGAGGAGCTAATTTAGCTGATTCAGCGGTAGTAAATGCTGGTGGAGCATTAACCCAAACTTTTTCACCTTCTTTAAATTCAGGAGCAATCATTCTTTTCTTGTCTGCAGCTCTTTTGTAAAGATCTTGAGCTCTTAATAAGACTTCTTTGACATGTAAAAAGTTTTTTCCTACATCTTCGATATATTCGAAATTAGAATTAGATCCTTGGAATAAAAATATTTCGTCCATTGGTGGATGGAAACCATAATTAATGAAAAATGGAGTTTGTTTTGTAGACTCATGAACTGAATTGTTATAAACAAATTCTGCTAAATGTAGCCATTTAATCCAGTCATCATGGAAGAATGCTCTAGTGTAGCATCGTAAATATTGTGCGATGAATGAATTACATCTCTCAACCTGTCCAACAGTTTCGTGGTGATCAGTAGTTGCTATTTTTGAAGCAATTCTAAGTTTTTCTAATATTTCTGTCCATAAAGCACTTGTAAATTGAGAACCTCTATCAGAGTAAATGTCAGAAGGTAAACCGTGAATCCTAAATATTTCTTTTAAAAATGCTTCAGCAGTTTCTTCAGCTGTAGGTATAATTTTAAATGGTATTAAGTGAATCATTTTTGAAAATCGATCCACAACCACCATAATTACTGTGTATTTTTTAGATTCAGGTAGACCGCATAAAAAATCAATTTCGATCGATCTCCAAGGTCGATCTGGAATTTCAAGTGGTCGTAAAAAATCATACTTTTTATGTCTACTAGCCTTATTTCTTGCACAGTTTTCGCATGAATTAACGAAACTTGTTATATCTTGATGCATTTTTGGCCACCAAAAATTTCTCATAATCAATTCTTCTGTACGTCGAATACCAAGATGACCTGCTGCGGGATTTTCATGATACCTTTTTAATATTTCTAGTCTTAATTTTTCAGGAACATAAATTAAATTACCATACCATATCATATTATTTTTAATTTTAAATTTATTCATCTTTCTAAAAGGTCGGTAGTAGTATCCTTGACTAGCATTAATTGGACCAAAGTAATGATAGATATCATCAGCAGTACTATCAGTTTTAGTTGCTTCAATTATTTCTTCAATAAGTGTGTTGGAAATACCCATTAAACATGAAGATGGATCAATATTACTACTGTCTAAGATATATTCTGGTTGTTCATATTCGGGTTTTTGTAAATAATCTGGTCTGCGAGATAAACTATCCGGTTTTCCATTCTTTTTTCCTTGTCGATAAATTAATTGGAAGTTAAATTCTTGAAAGAACATGTGCCAACGTTGTTGCCGTTGGTTGCCTACCTTTCCGCCTAAAGTATAAATTAAATTTTTATGGTCAGTAAAGACCGTAACTTGATGTTTTGCACCAAGTAATAAATGTCGCCAGTTGGAAAAAGCACATTTTATTGCTAAAAGTTCTTTTTCAGTGATTGAGTAATTTACTTCTACATTTGATAAACTTCTTGAATAGTAAGCAACAGGGTGAAGTTTACCTTCATCATCCTTTTGAGATAGAATACCACCTATTGCATAGTTGCTAGCATCACACTCAACAATAAATGGTTTACTTGGGTCTGGATGTATTAATACAGGAGCGGTAGTAAGTCTATTTTTTAATTCTTGAAAAGCATTTTCGCATTTGTTATCCCAAATAAATTTATTATTTTTCTTTGTTAGGTTGTGTAGTGGTCTGGCGATTTGTGCAAAATTTTCTACAAACCTTCTGTAGTAGTTACAAAGACCGACAAAACGTTGTACATCCTTAACACATGTGGGAGTAGGCCATTCTTTCACAGATTTAATCTTTTCTGGATCGGTAGATATACCTTTTCCTGAAATTACATATCCTAAAAATTGAACTTCATCTTTGTGGAATTCACATTTCTTTAATTTAGCGTATAAATTATTTTCTAATAATTTTTGTAAAACTTCGCGAACATGTTGTATATGTTCATCCAATGTTTTGGAGTAGATTAAAATATCGTCCAAATATAGAATTACAGATTTTTCTAAGAATGGGCGTAAAACTGAATTTATAAATGATTGAAAAGTTGCAGGTGCATTTTTCAAACCGAAAGGCATTACGAGATATTCGTAATGACCATATTTTGTGCGGAAGGCGGTTTTGTATTCATCACCTTCACGTATACGTATTAAATTATACGCTGAACGTAAGTCAAGTTTTGTAAAATATTGTGCACCTTTGACTTTTTCGATAATATCATTGATTAGTGGTAGAGGATATGAATTTCTGACTGTTACGTCGTTTAATTTTCTATAATCGACGCAAAGTCGTAAAGTACCATCTTTCTTTTTCTGGAATAAAATAGGATAACCAGCAGGAGATTCAGAAAGACGTATAAAACCTTTTTTCTCGTTATCTTTAATGTATTGCTTTAATACTTCGTCCTCTTCTTCAGAAAGTGGGTAAATAGGGCAGTAATGTAAGGTAGCATCCTTTTGTAGAACAATTTTACAGTCAACTAATCTGTGGGGAGGTAGTTTGTCAGCATTTTTCTTGCTAAAAACTTCAAATAAGTCTCTATAAGGTTCCGGAATATCTTCAATTTTGTCTTCTTCTTCATCAATTTCATCATCTTCTTCAGTAAAAGTATCTTCAAAATTATTTAAAAATGAATAAATAAAAAGATTGTAATTAAATTTATTGAAATTTCGTTTTGAAATTACTTTATTTTTTGAAAAATTTTTTGTAGTAAAACAATTTTTATTATTGGTAAATTTTTTGGTTACACGAAATTTTTTAAATTTATAATAATTTTTAAATTTTTTAGAATTTTTTGAAAAGTAATTTCTAAAATTGAATTTCGAATTTTTTCTAAATTTTGAATAATAATTATAAAATTTTGAAGATGATTTATACTTAGGTGAATAATAATTATAATATGAATTTTTTGGTTTTATTGAATAAAAATTATTATTAAAATATTTTTTGTGAAATTGTTTTTTGTTAAATTTCAATTTATTTGAAAAATATAAAAATTTTGGTTTTTTATTGAAAAAATTTTTAGAAAAAATTTTTGGAAAATTTTTATAATAATTAAAATTTGAAAAATTAATTTTATTATTTAAATTTGTTATAGATACTGATTTTTTCTTAAATGAATTGAAATTTAAATTGGAGAAAATAAATTTATTTTTGTAATTAAATTGAATTTCATATTTATTCATAAATTTATTTCCAAGTAAAATATCTGTAGGTATTTTATCAGTAACTAAGAAACCATCTTTAAAAGTAGCAATGTAAAATTTATTATTGATTGAGATTCTTAATTGAAATTTCAAAACAACAATTTCTTTTATAAAAGCTGAGCCACTAATTCCTTTTATTTCAATAGAATTAATAGCTTTATGCTTTTGTAAATTTAATTTTGATACTAAATCTTTAGAAATAAAATTGCAATAGGATCCACTATCTAAAATAGTTGAATATTTAGTAAATTTATTATTAAATTTATTTTCAATATTATTTAATTTTAGTGGAATAAAAGTTTTTAAAGTAAAAAATGTATTTGGTAATTTTGGTATTTTTGTGGAGTCAAGTACTGGGAAATTATAATGATATGTTTTATGGTTTTGAACATTCATAGACTCCTTATGATGTTCATTAGTTAGTTTTTTGTACTGACTTTTTTGACATTAGTAGTAGAATAATTACTACTATTATTGTTATTGTTGTTATTGTATTTATTATTATAATTATAATTTCTTGATGATTTGTAGGACGATTTTTTATTGGGTTTTTTATTAGTATTATTATTTCTATTACTGCTAATTTTACTTTTAATTTTAAAAGAATTTTCTAATAGGATACATTTTGTAATAATTGCTTCTAATGTATTTGGTAAATTTTCCATTTTCTTAATTTCTTCTTTAAATTTTGGGTGTAAACCATTGTAAAAAAATAGAGCAAGACTTTTATCTTCTAAATCTAATTGGTTACTATAGGCACGAAAACTTTCTATATATTGGTTGATGTTTCCATAGTTATGTTTTAATTCTAATAGTTGAATTTGAGCAAGTTTTTTACTTTCAACATTAGGGAAGGCAGCTTTTAAACCATCCAATAATTCTTGTAATGAAGCTGGTACCACATTACCTTTGTATTTTGTAAGATACCAATTCCTAGCAGCATCTCTAAGTCTAGTTTTTACAAAATTAACACGAGCATCTGGTGGTAGTAAATTATTTGGATATGCCTTAAATGTTGCAGAACATAATTCACAGAATAATTCAACTTCAGCTGGTACACCAGTAAACAATCCTGGATCTGGTACTTGTGCTATAGGATAGGTAATTCTTCCTCTCATAACTACATCATTGTCTAGATCATAATTAGTAGAAGAGTCAGAACGTCCACTATCATCATTGCTATTATCGTCCCCAGGCCTCGGAGTTGCCCGTTGATGGATATATCTATCTTGAATTTCATTTCTTAACATGGTAGCAATATTCTGGTTATTAGCAGCAATTTCTTGTTGAAATCTACCATACATTTGGGTAGCAAAAGCCTCTAAATCAGTCCTACTAACAGCAGTTTGGTTCAAAGTTTGAAGTACTTCATTGATGGCAGTACCAAGTTCTTGCCTAAATCTTTCCATAAAATCTTGATTGGACATGCTAAGGTAGTTACCAAAATTCGGTAAGATTATTGTAAAGGATTTCTAATGTGGGTTAGAAATATATAAATTTTAAATAATTTAACTAGGTCAACAAGTCCTTATATAGTAATAAAAAGGATTAGATTCTTATAAAATATTGATCAAATAATTATTGAAATAAAAGAATACTTTTTATTATAATAAACACTAATAAAATATTATAAAAATATATTTAAAAGTTTCTTTTTTATATTTATAACTTTTATTTATAATTATTATTAATTAATTATTATTATTACTATAATAGATTATTCTTATATTAATAATCTTACAAAGATTTAATTCTAAATCAAATTAATGTCTTTTTATATTATTTTCTAAAAATAATTATTATAATAATATTTATTTAATACATGTATTTTTTATATATATAAAACTAAACTATTTAATTAATAAACTATCTAAATAAAATATAAAACTAAAGGAGATATTGTTTTTATTATTCATTATTCATAAGACTAGTCATTTTCATTATTCATATTGAGTCAGAATATTATTCTAAAGTCATTATCTAAATAATTATAACTAATAAAAATAAAACATAATTGTTAGTAAAAATATAATATAATAATTCGTATTTAAACATAATATAATTATTTGTTATTAATGGATAAATTATATAATAATTTGTATAGTAATGGATTAATTATTAAGGGGCCCTATCAAAATAATTTCTCCAATATTATATATATATTATTGATATTTATCCAAAACTTTGAATCACGATATCTCGTGAACCAGTGGAGATATCGAGCTAAAAATTTGATATTTTTCTTCTCGGAAGCTAAAGCTTCCGAATGAGCATAATACCAAGCGCGAAACTCAATTATTTGGCGAGATATGACTCATTGAAGTGAGTCTTAAATCACACATTATTTTATTATTTAATTATTGAAAAATTTAAAATAAATTTTTATATTTAAATTGTTTAATATGAATCATATTTAGTAATAATAAATAATATAATATTATATAATGAATTAATGACGATTGAATAATATTTTTGTTTGCAATTCCAAAGTGATTTCAAACTAAATCACCTCGTAATCGCGACATCGCTCCTCCTGAAGAATCGAATTCCAGGCGATTGAATAATTCATATATTAGGAATATACATGATAATATATTATGATTGACTCAATATATAGTTGAAATATAATTACAATATATAATATTGAAAAATTATTGAATAGAAATTAACATATTAAAATATTGAAATATAGTTCCATATATGGTGAAAAATTTTTATCATAAATTCTAATTAATAATATTTTGTTGAAAATTTAAACTCTACTTATTATAGAATTGCATAAATTTAATTTAAATAAATTAAAAATTTCAAAAAAATAAATTTTTTATTTGAATATTATATATAATTGATTTTTAATAATATTTTTAATAATAAAATATATTCTTGAAAAATTTATTATAAAATTATTGATATATAGAAAAATTTTAAAATTTTTTGAAAAAGCTGATTTTACTGAATTTTTTGTAAAATATAATTATTGAGATCTATTTTATTTTTTATCTGTAAAATGTGAAATTTGAAATTTAAGTAATTTTACTTGTAAATTTTAATATTGTATAATTATTTTTATATATTTTATAATAAAGATTTTGTGTAATTTATTTTTGAATATGCTCAAGTTAATTTTTTGAAATAAACTAAAAATTTAGTTTTAATTATTTTTTAATTATTTTTAATAAAATAAAATTGAAAAAATTTTTGAAATTGAAATTCCATTTATTTGAAATTATTTTTGAAATTTAAATTTAATTAGTGAGATGAGTTTATGAAAATAATAAATTTGTATTACTAAGTTGATTTTTGGTACTTTATTATAAAAATTGATTAATAAATTGCTTTGTTTTAGAATTTCCTGATACTTTTGTTGAAATTAATTAACATTTCTTGATATTGAATATCATTTTCGATAACTGATGCTGGAACCCAGTTACATTGTTGTTTATAGTTGTATCTAACTTTGTATTCATACCTTTTCTCTTTGTAATTTGGCCTAAAGTCTAAGATTTCAGTTATTCTAGCGGCTGTTTCTCTATACCTTGTCCTCCCTTTGAATTTTTCAGGAGTTGGAACATACGGTTCTAACTCAGAAACATGGAAAATTGGATAATGTTTTGGGAATGGAGATTTAGAAATATCTATTCTATAATTACCATTCTTTAAAACTTCTAAAACTTTATATGGTCCATACTTACGAGGAGCTAATTTAGCTGATTCAGCGGTAGTAAATGCTGGTGGAGCATTAACCCAAACTTTTTCACCTTCTTTAAATTCAGGAGCAATCATTCTTTTCTTGTCTGCAGCTCTTTTGTAAAGATCTTGAGCTCTTAATAAGACTTCTTTGACATGTAAAAAGTTTTTTCCTACATCTTCGATATATTCGAAATTAGAATTAGATCCTTGGAATAAAAATATTTCGTCCATTGGTGGATGGAAACCATAATTAATGAAAAATGGAGTTTGTTTTGTAGACTCATGAACTGAATTGTTATAAACAAATTCTGCTAAATGTAGCCATTTAATCCAGTCATCATGGAAGAATGCTCTAGTGTAGCATCGTAAATATTGTGCGATGAATGAATTACATCTCTCAACCTGTCCAACAGTTTCGTGGTGATCAGTAGTTGCTATTTTTGAAGCAATTCTAAGTTTTTCTAATATTTCTGTCCATAAAGCACTTGTAAATTGAGAACCTCTATCAGAGTAAATGTCAGAAGGTAAACCGTGAATCCTAAATATTTCTTTTAAAAATGCTTCAGCAGTTTCTTCAGCTGTAGGTATAATTTTAAATGGTATTAAGTGAATCATTTTTGAAAATCGATCCACAACCACCATAATTACTGTGTATTTTTTAGATTCAGGTAGACCGCATAAAAAATCAATTTCGATCGATCTCCAAGGTCGATCTGGAATTTCAAGTGGTCGTAAAAAATCATACTTTTTATGTCTACTAGCCTTATTTCTTGCACAGTTTTCGCATGAATTAACGAAACTTGTTATATCTTGATGCATTTTTGGCCACCAAAAATTTCTCATAATCAATTCTTCTGTACGTCGAATACCAAGATGACCTGCTGCGGGATTTTCATGATACCTTTTTAATATTTCTAGTCTTAATTTTTCAGGAACATAAATTAAATTACCATACCATATCATATTATTTTTAATTTTAAATTTATTCATCTTTCTAAAAGGTCGGTAGTAGTATCCTTGACTAGCATTAATTGGACCAAAGTAATGATAGATATCATCAGCAGTACTATCAGTTTTAGTTGCTTCAATTATTTCTTCAATAAGTGTGTTGGAAATACCCATTAAACATGAAGATGGATCAATATTACTACTGTCTAAGATATATTCTGGTTGTTCATATTCGGGTTTTTGTAAATAATCTGGTCTGCGAGATAAACTATCCGGTTTTCCATTCTTTTTTCCTTGTCGATAAATTAATTGGAAGTTAAATTCTTGAAAGAACATGTGCCAACGTTGTTGCCGTTGGTTGCCTACCTTTCCGCCTAAAGTATAAATTAAATTTTTATGGTCAGTAAAGACCGTAACTTGATGTTTTGCACCAAGTAATAAATGTCGCCAGTTGGAAAAAGCACATTTTATTGCTAAAAGTTCTTTTTCAGTGATTGAGTAATTTACTTCTACATTTGATAAACTTCTTGAATAGTAAGCAACAGGGTGAAGTTTACCTTCATCATCCTTTTGAGATAGAATACCACCTATTGCATAGTTGCTAGCATCACACTCAACAATAAATGGTTTACTTGGGTCTGGATGTATTAATACAGGAGCGGTAGTAAGTCTATTTTTTAATTCTTGAAAAGCATTTTCGCATTTGTTATCCCAAATAAATTTATTATTTTTCTTTGTTAGGTTGTGTAGTGGTCTGGCGATTTGTGCAAAATTTTCTACAAACCTTCTGTAGTAGTTACAAAGACCGACAAAACGTTGTACATCCTTAACACATGTGGGAGTAGGCCATTCTTTCACAGATTTAATCTTTTCTGGATCGGTAGATATACCTTTTCCTGAAATTACATATCCTAAAAATTGAACTTCATCTTTGTGGAATTCACATTTCTTTAATTTAGCGTATAAATTATTTTCTAATAATTTTTGTAAAACTTCGCGAACATGTTGTATATGTTCATCCAATGTTTTGGAGTAGATTAAAATATCGTCCAAATATAGAATTACAGATTTTTCTAAGAATGGGCGTAAAACTGAATTTATAAATGATTGAAAAGTTGCAGGTGCATTTTTCAAACCGAAAGGCATTACGAGATATTCGTAATGACCATATTTTGTGCGGAAGGCGGTTTTGTATTCATCACCTTCACGTATACGTATTAAATTATACGCTGAACGTAAGTCAAGTTTTGTAAAATATTGTGCACCTTTGACTTTTTCGATAATATCATTGATTAGTGGTAGAGGATATGAATTTCTGACTGTTACGTCGTTTAATTTTCTATAATCGACGCAAAGTCGTAAAGTACCATCTTTCTTTTTCTGGAATAAAATAGGATAACCAGCAGGAGATTCAGAAAGACGTATAAAACCTTTTTTCTCGTTATCTTTAATGTATTGCTTTAATACTTCGTCCTCTTCTTCAGAAAGTGGGTAAATAGGGCAGTAATGTAAGGTAGCATCCTTTTGTAGAACAATTTTACAGTCAACTAATCTGTGGGGAGGTAGTTTGTCAGCATTTTTCTTGCTAAAAACTTCAAATAAGTCTCTATAAGGTTCCGGAATATCTTCAATTTTGTCTTCTTCTTCATCAATTTCATCATCTTCTTCAGTAAAAGTATCTTCAAAATTATTTAAAAATGAATAAATAAAAAGATTGTAATTAAATTTATTGAAATTTCGTTTTGAAATTACTTTATTTTTTGAAAAATTTTTTGTAGTAAAACAATTTTTATTATTGGTAAATTTTTTGGTTACACGAAATTTTTTAAATTTATAATAATTTTTAAATTTTTTAGAATTTTTTGAAAAGTAATTTCTAAAATTGAATTTCGAATTTTTTCTAAATTTTGAATAATAATTATAAAATTTTGAAGATGATTTATACTTAGGTGAATAATAATTATAATATGAATTTTTTGGTTTTATTGAATAAAAATTATTATTAAAATATTTTTTGTGAAATTGTTTTTTGTTAAATTTCAATTTATTTGAAAAATATAAAAATTTTGGTTTTTTATTGAAAAAATTTTTAGAAAAAATTTTTGGAAAATTTTTATAATAATTAAAATTTGAAAAATTAATTTTATTATTTAAATTTGTTATAGATACTGATTTTTTCTTAAATGAATTGAAATTTAAATTGGAGAAAATAAATTTATTTTTGTAATTAAATTGAATTTCATATTTATTCATAAATTTATTTCCAAGTAAAATATCTGTAGGTATTTTATCAGTAACTAAGAAACCATCTTTAAAAGTAGCAATGTAAAATTTATTATTGATTGAGATTCTTAATTGAAATTTCAAAACAACAATTTCTTTTATAAAAGCTGAGCCACTAATTCCTTTTATTTCAATAGAATTAATAGCTTTATGCTTTTGTAAATTTAATTTTGATACTAAATCTTTAGAAATAAAATTGCAATAGGATCCACTATCTAAAATAGTTGAATATTTAGTAAATTTATTATTAAATTTATTTTCAATATTATTTAATTTTAGTGGAATAAAAGTTTTTAAAGTAAAAAATGTATTTGGTAATTTTGGTATTTTTGTGGAGTCAAGTACTGGGAAATTATAATGATATGTTTTATGGTTTTGAACATTCATAGACTCCTTATGATGTTCATTAGTTAGTTTTTTGTACTGACTTTTTTGACATTAGTAGTAGAATAATTACTACTATTATTGTTATTGTTGTTATTGTATTTATTATTATAATTATAATTTCTTGATGATTTGTAGGACGATTTTTTATTGGGTTTTTTATTAGTATTATTATTTCTATTACTGCTAATTTTACTTTTAATTTTAAAAGAATTTTCTAATAGGATACATTTTGTAATAATTGCTTCTAATGTATTTGGTAAATTTTCCATTTTCTTAATTTCTTCTTTAAATTTTGGGTGTAAACCATTGTAAAAAAATAGAGCAAGACTTTTATCTTCTAAATCTAATTGGTTACTATAGGCACGAAAACTTTCTATATATTGGTTGATGTTTCCATAGTTATGTTTTAATTCTAATAGTTGAATTTGAGCAAGTTTTTTACTTTCAACATTAGGGAAGGCAGCTTTTAAACCATCCAATAATTCTTGTAATGAAGCTGGTACCACATTACCTTTGTATTTTGTAAGATACCAATTCCTAGCAGCATCTCTAAGTCTAGTTTTTACAAAATTAACACGAGCATCTGGTGGTAGTAAATTATTTGGATATGCCTTAAATGTTGCAGAACATAATTCACAGAATAATTCAACTTCAGCTGGTACACCAGTAAACAATCCTGGATCTGGTACTTGTGCTATAGGATAGGTAATTCTTCCTCTCATAACTACATCATTGTCTAGATCATAATTAGTAGAAGAGTCAGAACGTCCACTATCATCATTGCTATTATCGTCCCCAGGCCTCGGAGTTGCCCGTTGATGGATATATCTATCTTGAATTTCATTTCTTAACATGGTAGCAATATTCTGGTTATTAGCAGCAATTTCTTGTTGAAATCTACCATACATTTGGGTAGCAAAAGCCTCTAAATCAGTCCTACTAACAGCAGTTTGGTTCAAAGTTTGAAGTACTTCATTGATGGCAGTACCAAGTTCTTGCCTAAATCTTTCCATAAAATCTTGATTGGACATGCTAAGGTAGTTACCAAAATTCGGTAAGATTATTGTAAAGGATTTCTAATGTGGGTTAGAAATATATAAATTTTAAATAATTTAACTAGGTCAACAAGTCCTTATATAGTAATAAAAAGGATTAGATTCTTATAAAATATTGATCAAATAATTATTGAAATAAAAGAATACTTTTTATTATAATAAACACTAATAAAATATTATAAAAATATATTTAAAAGTTTCTTTTTTATATTTATAACTTTTATTTATAATTATTATTAATTAATTATTATTATTACTATAATAGATTATTCTTATATTAATAATCTTACAAAGATTTAATTCTAAATCAAATTAATGTCTTTTTATATTATTTTCTAAAAATAATTATTATAATAATATTTATTTAATACATGTATTTTTTATATATATAAAACTAAACTATTTAATTAATAAACTATCTAAATAAAATATAAAACTAAAGGAGATATTGTTTTTATTATTCATTATTCATAAGACTAGTCATTTTCATTATTCATATTGAGTCAGAATATTATTCTAAAGTCATTATCTAAATAATTATAACTAATAAAAATAAAACATAATTGTTAGTAAAAATATAATATAATAATTCGTATTTAAACATAATATAATTATTTGTTATTAATGGATAAATTATATAATAATTTGTATAGTAATGGATTAATTATTAAGGGGCCCTATCAAAATAATTTCTCCAATATTATATATATATTATTGATATTTATCCAAAACTTTGAATCACGATATCTCGTGAACCAGTGGAGATATCGAGCTAAAAATTTGATATTTTTCTTCTCGGAAGCTAAAGCTTCCGAATGAGCATAATACCAAGCGCGAAACTCAATTATTTGGCGAGATATGACTCATTGAAGTGAGTCTTAAATCACACATTATTTTATTATTTAATTATTGAAAAATTTAAAATAAATTTTTATATTTAAATTGTTTAATATGAATCATATTTAGTAATAATAAATAATATAATATTATATAATGAATTAATGACGATTGAATAATATTTTTGTTTGCAATTCCAAAGTGATTTCAAACTAAATCACCTCGTAATCGCGACAAAATTATTAAAATTTTAATTAAAAATATCATTATTATTCTATTCTTTATCAAAATTGTTAAGGTTTTAGAGAATTAAATAAAAATAAAGTAAGGAAACACAAATTTTATTTATTTATTTATTATTTTTATTTATAAATTTATTTGATTTTATTTGATTTTATTTTTTTTTTATTTATTTATTTAAAAATATCTAAAATATTACTAATAAGAATTTATTTAATTGGCTATAATTTTTATTACAATCTGTTAAAATATTCAAATAAAAATAAAAATACTATTCTAATATAAAGGTTTTTAATAAAATAAAATATTTTTCAATATAAAATAAAACATTTCGATATAAAATTTTATAATAAAAAGTTAAAATATAATATATAAATTTTTAATTATCAATATATAAAAATATTATTAATATAAATTTTCATTATTAATATAAAAAAAATAAGATTTATTATTAATATTGCTAATATAAGTTTTAAATATATAAAAATATTACTATTAATATAAGATTTAATATAAAAATATAAAGTTTAATATAATTTTTGATTTAATTTTTGATCTTTGGATTTAAAAATTTATTAAAGTACAAAAATAATAATGTACACATAATGTATTAGAAATAAATCGTAGATTTAATTAAGAATGCATTATTTAGTACATTCTTATCAAGATGCCCCGACGAAGACTCAAGCTTCTCTGTAAGCGGAGTTAAACTTTACTAAATTTTTAAAGTGAACATTCCTATCGAGTTGCTTTCCAGTCTTCTGATCGATTAAGGTTGCCGTGTTGAATTGAATTTTTAAAATTTTAAATGGTCCATTGTAATATGGTTCTAGCTTAGTGCGGCTAAAGTTTCTAACAAGAACAAGATCACCAGCTTTTAATTCTTTTCCTTTTTTCATACTTATTTGTTCTTCTCGTCTTGTTGCCCAATACTTGTTAGCATTCTTCACATTTTCGCATGCTTCTCTAGTCCATTGATAATGACGAACAAATTTTTCCATTAAAATTTCATCATACGATTTACCTGCATTTTCAATTGTTCTTATGGCTATATCATAAGGCTGTTGGTCTTCTCTTCCATATACTAATTCAAAACTAGAATGTCCGGTAGCTGTGTTTTTGGTAGTTCGAAGTGCCCATAAAGCAGAAGGTAAAACTTCATCCCAATCTTGATTTTTCCTTCCTAATAAACGAAGTAATTTTCCAATTTCTTTATTTCGGTTTTCAGTGAGACCATTGGATTCAGGGTGATAGGTAGCTATGAATTTTACATAAACATCATAAAGATCAAGAAAGATTTTAGTCATATCAGAAGTGAATTGGACTCCATTATCTGTAGTAATAACTTGAGGCACACCATGTCTTGCAAAAACGTTTATTAAAAATTTAATTATATCAGAGGAAGTTATGTTTTCAGTGGGTTCGGCTTCAACCCATTTGGTAAAGTAATCAACAGTTACTATAATATATTGATTATTATTTCTTGTTTTTGGTAACGGTCCTATAATATCTAATCCTAAATGCACAAAGGGACCCTCCACTTTAGTTGGATGGTTTTCGGTTGGTTCTGGATATGGTTGAGGACGATTTAACTGGCATTTTTCACAATTACTAACAATTCTTTTGATATCTTTAATCATATGATTCCAATAAAAGTTTTTCTTAAGTCTTTGATATGTTTTGTAATATCCTTCGTGGCCAATATTATGAGCTTCTAAAATTAATTTAAACCTTTCATTTTCGTCCGTTATTAATTTTCTATAATTTCCATTGTCGATAAAGTAATCTTCACCATCAATAACAGTAAACTTTTCATTAATAAATTCCTTTATAACCTTAGATAATAATTCTTCATTATTTCCATTAGTAATTTTTGTTAATAATATCTTTCTCTCTTCCTTACTTTTCATTCTTGAAAGAGCATCAGCTAACACATTCTTTTTGCCTGATTCATATTTTATATTAATTCCAAGCATACTAGCGGTTAGACACCATCTTGTTTGCCTTGCATTCAAAGGTTCTTTATTCTTAAATAAACCAACTAATGGTTTATGATCTGTGTAAATAGTTGTAGGTAATGGATTTCCTTCAATATAAGATTTAAATTTAGTCATACAGTAAAATAAAGCTGTTCCTTCCAAATCTGTGATACCATAATTCTTTTCAGTTTTCTTCAAACTTCTACTTATAAAGTGTATTGGATGCTCCTTACCGGTTTCTTCTTCTTTTTGTAAAAGAACTCCACCAATTCCATTATACGAAGCATCAGTTCTAATGATAAAAGGTTTGTCAAATGACGGAAATTTTAGAATAGGTGCATTGATTAATTTTTCTTTTAGGAGTTCAAAGCTTTCTTGTTGTTCTTTATTCCATTCATATTTAGTATTCTTTTTCAATAATTTACATAAAGGTGAGGTAATTTGAGCATATTTAGGGATAAAGTCACGATAATACCCTATTGCTCCTAGAAATGATCTTAATTCATGAATTGATGAAGGGGCTTCCCACTTCTTAATAGCTGTTATTTTACTTTCCATGGGACTTAATCCTTTAGTAGTAAGTTTGTGACCTAATACATCAACTTCAGTTTGAAGAAAATGGCACTTTTCAATATTAATTTTTAACTTGTTTTCTTTAAATACTTCTAATACTTGTTTAATATGAATTAAATGTTCTTCGATACTTTTTGAATAGATCAAAACATCATCAATAAATACATAAACAAATTCACCAATAAAAGGGAATAAAATTTTATTCATTTCTCTTTGGAAGGTTGAGGGAGCTCCAGTAAGTCCAAAAGGCATAACCTTAAATTGATAATTTCCAAACTTAGTAGTGAAAGTGGTTACTTCAACGCTTTCTTCATCCATTAAGATTTGGTGAAAACCAGAAAATAAATCAAGAGTTGTAAATATTTTAGATCCTCCGAGACTATCAAAAATTTCATCTATATATGGAACTGAATAAGAATCTTTTTCTGTCATATCATTGACTTTTCGGTAGTCAATACACAAGCGCCACTTTCCATTGTGTTTTAGAATGAGTACTACTGGAGATGACCATTCTGAACAGGATGGTTCTATCAATCCTTTCTTAATAAGCTTTGTAAGTTCTTCTTTTAAGATATCTGATTTTAATTTAGTTAACCTATAACTTCTTAATTTTACTGGCTTTGCATTTGCTTTCAAACGGATCTTATGTGGTGAAAGTTTAGAAGGAGTTAGTTCTTCTGTTGAAGTGGCAACTATGTCAATCATTTCTTTGAGAATTTTAATAATTTGTTCTTTATAATCTTTATTTAAGGTACTTAAAAATTCATCACTCTCAATAAATTCCATTGGAGTTAATTCCTTTATAATTTCCTTTTCATTATTCGTTTCTTTAACTTTTCTAATAGTGCAAATTATACTTTCTTCATCATAATATTGATTATTTATTTTAGCTATTTCTTCGTATTCACTTTCTGACAAAAGTTTACATAAACTGTTTAAGGTCGGATGAATAAATAAACAATGATCGATTTGAGTTTTAAAGTTTATTAACATATCATAAAATGAGTCTTCTTTCTCAATAATTCTAAAGTCCGCATTAAATTCATAATTATTAATTTTTACTGGTAATTGAACAATAATTCCTTCCGAGTATTCTTCATCTTGTGTTGCTAGTTGGATTCTTCCACGACTTTTTCCAACTGTTTCATATTCACCAGGTAATTTATCAAAATACTGCTTAGTAACGATGCTTAGGTTACTACAAGAATCAATTAAAAGTTTTCCTAGTACTCCGTCAACACTTGCATCAACCATTGCTAAGTCTTCTTCGGCTACTTCATTACTTTTACTTATGTAGCTATGATCATAGTTATTCACTAATAAAGTTCGTGCTATTACATTGTCTACAGTTCCAATTATTTTAGATTTTTCTAACTTTAAACCTTGAGTTAATTGTGAACGAATTTTCGGACATGCATTCAAGAGTTGACCTATCGTAATACTGGATTTAAGATTATTTAAATCATCCATAATATTGTAAGGTTCTTTATTATTCATCATTTTGATATTCCTTTTTACTAACTGAGTATTTTCATTATTAGTTTCTTTAGTTTTTGTTGAAATTAATTTTTCCAAAGTATTAGTTTTATTTTGTTGATTATCTTTATTCATTTCTATATCTTCTATTTCATTATCGATTACAAGTATATCTTCAGATTCAACTTTTTTCTTTCCTTTTGATGAATAATTGTTGTTTTCTTCTTTACTTTCTCTTACTCTTGTTATATTTCTTAATTCCTTTTCTTTTTGTTTTTCTTTGTTAATATTTGGTTGAGTTAAAATTGAAGGAAGTATTTGATTTTTATAAACTTTATTTGGTTTATTATGTAGCTCATTTTCTTTCTTCTTTCTTAAAGCAGGAGTTGCGAAAGGACGTGGATTATCTTTTAAACTTTTATGTACTTTCTTGGAATTATTTTCTTCCTTTTCGCTGTTATTATCATTCATTTTTCTTTTTATAGCATTTATAATGATATTATCCTCACTTTCAGTTGTGTCACTAAAATCAGATTCTTCAGATTCTTTATTAAAGGAATTATTATCAATTGGGGTATTCTTGGTAAAAGTATTATTTTGTAAATTATTTAATGAAGCTATTGTTTTGTCATTGGGAGTGCTTCTGCTCCCATTTAGAAGTTTAAAGACTTTTTGGAATATATTTCTTTTTTATTTTTTTCCATAATCTTATTTAATTGAGGGCAATAGTATGAGTAATGACCTTCTTCCTTACAGAAGAAGCAAGTTTTAACAGATAAATTTCTCATTTTCTGGGTTGATTCTTCTATAATATCTTGAGGTTTCAGTTTATTATTTGTTTGACTTGTTTGGAAAGTTTCGTTTCTTCTTTTAGGATAAAGTCTTGAAGTAGTACTGTTTTGATTATTTTGATTATGCTGGGAATTATTAACATTATAGGTATTAATATTATTGTTCCTTACAGAAAGTCTATCTACTTTCTCGGCAATTTTGAAAGCTTTCTCCATACTTATATCATCTTTAAGGGATAATTTCTTCCAGGCTTCATAATTATTTTGAATAGAGTCAATATAATCTAGTACACCAATGCGCTTTCTTCTCTTTTTATCAAGTTTAGTGTACAAAGTTCTATATCTTACATTAAAGTCTTTAATCTTTTCGTTTCTTTTAATTCGCATTGCACGAAGTTCTTTAAGAAGTAAATTTTGGTCTTCTTTAATACCGTAAAAATTTTCAAGACTTGAAATAATTTTTTCAAGAGAAGGAAATTTATCATCATCAACATTTTCTTCTTCATCATCTTCTTCTTCATCTGATGAATCATCACTTTCATCATCACTATCTTCTCCCAAATCTTCAATAACGCGTTGTACTTCACCAGAGCTGGTAAGTAAACAAGCATTAAATATTGTTTCCGGATCTGTGATACCTTGTATCTTGATCCAAAGTTTTAATTCAGTAGCCCAGGACTTTATATCTAAATTGTCCTTGCTAAGCTTCACTATGTCTCGTAATTCTTTCTTTAATTCTTTAAAACTTAAAGTACTTTTAGTAGACATTTCGTTTTTAGTTAATAATTTTTTTATTGTAAATTAACGAGGTTATTAAATACGAATAAATTTGAAAGTCCAACTTTAAAAATATAATTTAACAAGTAATTTAATATCGAATCAAATTTTAAAACAATATATCTTAGTAATTTTTGAAAATAATAATTTTATTTGCTTTCTTTAGTAAGTATAAGCTCGAAATCCTTATCGACAACTTAGTAGAAATTATAAAGCACGAGGTTCTTTTCGACTACTTTTTTAAGAATAATTTTAAGTTCGAAATCTTTATCGACAACTTAATAGAATAATTTTAAGTTCGAAATCTTTATCGACAACTTAATAGAATATTTTTCAAGCTCGAAATCTTTATCGACCACTTGAATTTTGTAATTTAGTATATTTGTAGTAATAAATTTAGAAGCAAAGTTTTATTTATTATTTTCACCTTTCAAAATTTTTCTTTTTAAACGATAAATATTGTATTGTTATAGCTAATAAAATTATTAATTAATTATAATTATTAAATACAAAAAAATAATCTTTATTGTCGTACAATCTGATAGTACACACTGTCTGACGTGCAGCTTACCTAATGGTGTCATGCCACGCGTGTGCCACGATTACTATATTCAATATAAAATATAGCAGTTCAGAGCCCACTAGCCCAATTACTATGTAGGATAAACTTAATCCGATAATCTATGTACGGAATAAAAAAATTTTAAAAGTATTCAATAATATTTTTATTAACTAATAAAAATTAACTAAAAACACAATATTTTCAAAGTAAATTAAGATTCTATTACAGGAATTATATAACAAATAAAGTACCAGTAATAAAAAAAAATAAAAAAAATTTAAATGGCGAAGTTAGCCAAAGTCTGATACTTTATATAATAAAGTGCCTTATAACTAGCACAAAGAAAAGTAAAAAAAATTATATAAAAAAAAACAATCTTACGCCTTCGGTGACGTAAGCTCCTTATTCGCCAGTGCTTGGAAAGTACCCGCACCTTCGTGTGTTGAAACGTTGAAGGTTGAACTATTATTACCGGGTCGGTAACCAAATACCTTCGTCTACTTTCCAATTAATCTCCAAATTAACTACTATTCAATAACCTACTATGAATAGAGTTAATTTGTTGCTATCTGAGAATACACTGTGTATGAGCTCTATCCGCTCCTTGTTATAATTTTACAAAATTTGTTTTTTTAGAATCTTAATTTTACTTATTTAAAAAAAATTTTTTTTATATATATATATCAAACAAGCGC
Source organism: Neocallimastix lanati (nom. inval.) (assembly GCA_016946835.1). Classification (NCBI taxonomy): domain Eukaryota; kingdom Fungi; phylum Neocallimastigomycota; class Neocallimastigomycetes; order Neocallimastigales; family Neocallimastigaceae; genus Neocallimastix; species Neocallimastix lanati (nom. inval.). The sequence continues at coordinate 38,243 of JACVTC010000357.1, forward strand.
CATGGGTTAATCAAAGGATTAACGACTTACTTGTTTATCAATATAAAATAAAAAAAAAATTAAAAAAAAATCTATGTTATTTACTATTATTTCTATTTAATTCCCCGATATCTCCACCATATAAATGTTAAGGTTTTAGAGAATTAAATAAAAATAAAGTAAACAAACACAAATTTTATTTATTTATTTATTATTTTTATTTATAAATTTATTTGATTTTATTTGATGATATTTTTTTTTTATTTATTTATTTAAAAATATCTAAAATATTACTAATAAGAATTTATTTAATTGGCTATAATTTTTATTACAATCTGTTAAAATATTCAAATAAAAATAAAAATACTATTCTAATATAAAGGTTTTTAATAAAATAAAATATTTTTCAATATAAAATAAAACATTTCGATATAAAATTTTATAATAAAAAGTTAAAATATAATATATAAATTTTTAATTATCAATATATAAAAATATTATTAATATAAATTTTCATTATTAATATAAAAAAAATAAGATTTATTATTAATATTGCTAATATAAGTTTTAAATATATAAAAATATTACTATTAATATAAGATTTAATATAAAAATATAAAGTTTAATATAATTTTTGATTTAATTTTTGATCTTTGGATTTAAAAATTTATTAAAGTACAAAAATAATAATGTACACATAATGTATTAGAAATAAATCGTAGATTTAATTAAGAATGCATTATTTAGTACATTCTTATCAAAATTTTTAATAAAGCTCCTGTAGCCTAGAGGTTTAAGGCGTCGTGCTTATAAGGGTGCACCTCTTATGCTACGCGAGATCGCGGGTTCGACCCCCGCCAGGAGCATATTTCAATTTTATAATTATATTTTTTTTAAAAAATATAAAAATAAAAA
>JACVTC010000358.1:0-20000 GCA_016946835.1 Neocallimastix lanati (nom. inval.)
TTATATGATTAATATTAAAAAAAATTTACATTAGCAAATAAAAATATTTATATTTAATTATTTTTGTTACCAAAGCCTAATAACAAAGTATATAATTTTCATATTTTATTAATTATTTTATTATATATTAATTGGGTTATATAGTTATATATTATTTTATATATTTAAATTTTTCTTAAATTATTATAGAATATAATTTGTGTTTTTTTTTTTTAAATAAACTTTTTTCATCAGATGAACAAATTTATATAAACTTCTTCATTAAATTTAATATATTATTAAATATTAAAATTTAATAATATTATTATATAATCTTTAATATTTAATATATATGGATTATATGGATTATAGAATAAACTTAAAATAATTAAATAATAATAACAAAATATTAATTAAGACTTATTGATATAAGTTTATAAAATAACTTTATAATTAAATAATTATTAATTTTTTTAAATAAATTTTTGAATTAAATCAAATAAATCTTAATTAATAAATTTATAAAAATAAAATAAAAATGTGTTATAAATGAATTTGATTATTATTATAAACCTAAATGAATTATATTACTTCTAAATTATTTAAATCTATTACCTACTAATAATGATAAAATTGATTCTTATAATTAACAAAGTTTATTGAAATTATATGAGTTGGAATATAAATAATCCCAATAATAATTTTAATGCTAATATAAATGGTCTAAATAGTAATAATAATAATAAAATGATGATAAATAAATAATTTATTAATAATTTATTAATATTTAAATAAAAATTATTATAATTTAATAAAAATATTAATTTTTAATAAAAATGTCTTAAAAAGAAAAATATTATAATAAAGAAAATATTTAAGGAACATTTTTATTATACTGATATTTTCTTAATTTTTTTTTAATACAGAAGTAGAAAAAATAATTATTAAAACCAATAATAAGTAATTTTGAATATATGTAAAAAAAAAAATTATGTTATTATAATTTTGATAATATTTTCCCATATTGTTTTTGTAAAGAATTTTAGGCACATATTACTAATATTTTTAAACATATACATAACATTTATAATATAATAATTAATTTAAATAATTTTATTATTACAATTATATATATTTTTAATTATTTTCTACATAATTTGTATTGTATCATATTTACTATTTAGTATATTCAAATAGATGAAAAAAGAAACTTAAAATCTAATACTAAATATATATATAATTTAATTTTTATATAAAGTTTTTTTCTTAAAATTTATAAAAATTTTTCAATCAATATTACAAAACCTGAATAAAAAAAATTAAACTATATGTTTTAGTGTTGTAAATTTTTAAAATCTGTAATAATAATAATAATAATAATAATAATAATAATAATAATAATAATAATAATAATAATAATAATAATAATAATAATAATAATAATAATAATAATAATAATAATAATAATAATAATAATAATAATAATAATAATAATAATAATAATAATAATAATAATAATAATAATGATAATGATGATGATGATGATGATAAAGATAATAATAATTTTTTTTGTTAAAAAAAGCTGTTTTTTATTTAATTGAATATTTTTTGTTAAGAAAATTATATCTTATATAAATTATTGTATATAAAATTTTTAATTATATATATATATTAATTAATGTCAATCAATATTTGAAAAAAAAAAAAAAAAAAAAAAAAAAGAGTTTATTCCTAAAAAAAGTCTTTTTAATTTTTATCCTGGTGTTAGTACTTAGGACTAATACACATAAGGTCTATGGATAAATTACTTCTTGAATTTATATAGGGCGATTTTCGTTCTTCAAGATGGTGTTATGGCAAGTATTCCTTTTGATAGGCTATATAATTGTTAGTTCAGAGAGCATTTGATCTGAGAGGATTAGTGTTGTTGTTCCTCTATCAACGATGGTTCAAAAGATCATTGAAAAGAAGCCAACCATATAAAGCTAAAGCGGGGTATAGGGAATGTCTTTCATATTAGCTTTTTTAAATAGAGATGAGTGTCGATGACCAAGAGTATGCAAAGAATCCAATAAGACTTTGATACATTTAAGTGAGAGACTGGAGGCCCTATTGTCCTCTCTCTCGTTAATCCCAGTCAAGAAAAAAAATATTAAAATGCTAAGATTAATTACAATATGTATATTTATGTTATATAATATAATAATGTATAATTAATAACAAATAAAAAAAATTAATTATTAAAAGATAATTTTTTAAACTTTATTTATTAATTTTTTATATCAATTGAATTATATTTTTAAATTATATTTAATTGAAAAAAAATCTTTTATTTAAAGGAAAAATTAAAAAAAAAAAAAAAAAAAGATTTAATAGAATTAATTACAAATACACACATTACTATTTATATGTTTTTATTATGAGAATAATTTATTAATTTATTAAAATTAATTATTTTTAATTATAAATTCTTTTTAGGAAATTTTTTTAATTTATTTAAATTTAATAATTATAGATAAAGTTAATTGCTAAATTATAATTTTAGATATTATATATAATTTTATATATATAAAAAAGAGAAAAGACTTTTATATAATAAACTTTATTTTTGATTATTCTAAAAATTTTTTATATTATTATTCACACTTATATAAATATATAGAAGTATGAAAAATATAATATATATATAATATATTTTCTTTTTGCATTTTATTTTATTTAGTTTTTACTTCTATTTTAATTTTTTTTTTTTAAAGATATAGTTAGATAAAAAAAAATGAGTAATATAATAGAAGAAAAAGGCCAATTGTCCTTTGATGATTTAAATGGTAAAAATTATGTATTAAAAATTATTTTGATAAATTGGTCATATTTATATAATATATGCAACTCTAAAATATATCAGTAATCAGATTAATATTTTATTTGAATTAATAATATATACTAAATATGAGTGATATAACGTTACATTAATAAATTAAAGAAAAAATATAAATATATAAATAAATAAATAAATAAATAAATAAATAATAATATATATAATAATAATAATAATAAAATAATAATAATAATAATAATAATAATAATAATAATAATAATAATAATAATAATAATAATAATAATAATATAATAATATTAACAATAATCATATAAAATTAAATTATGAAATATTAATTTTTATGCTTTATAATATTAATAATTTTTTTATTATATATTTAAAATAAATAATTATAACTGAATGGATTTAAAAGAAAAAAAGGGGGCAAATGAAAGAATTTCTTCAGTATTAAATTCTCATAAAGAAAGTCAAAGAAAGTTAAGGGCGGCATTACAGAAAATCCAATAATAGGAGATGATCAATATGAAAAATTAAGTCGAAAATTCAAGAAGAGAGAAAACATGATTTAGAAAGACAAAAATATTGAATAGATTTAAAGATGTAAGAATTCCAATATTTAATTAGTCCAAAACATGAAACTATGATAGTATTTTAAAAGAAGATTTAAGTTATCCTGTTGTTCCTGACCGTTTATTACCAAATAAAACTGATGTTGCTTATGAAAGAGATGGAATTCCTCAGTTGGTATGATATAAATAAAGATAAATATATATACTATTATTATTTAATTTTTTTTTATTATTTATTATTTTACTTTATGATATAATAATCTTAAAATATTTAAACCTAAAAAAATTTATTTTTTATTTTATTTGCTCTATTTACACATTTCTAAAATACATATATATATATATATATTATTATATATTACATTATTTGATGGATCATTAATACCAATAATAATATAGGTATCTCAAATATCTAGTAAAGATGATGTTATTTGCCAAAAGTCTTTAATAATTTTATGTCAAATGTTCCATAAACCAGAAAATATATATCTTGGTTTTGTTGAAGGTAAATTTTATTAGAAATTTGTATAAATGTAATTTGAAATAAAATCATCATTTTTTTCATTATATAATTAATTGTTATATTGTTATATTGTTATATATATTTAAAAAATATTATTATTATTATTATTATTGTTATTATTATTATTGTTATTATTATTATTGTTATTATTATTATTGTTATTATTATTATTGTTATTGTTATTATTGTTATTGTTATTATTGTTATTATTATTATATAGATGTTCTTAATAAAGCAATAAGGATGATTAATGATCCCAGAATTTTGGTTAGACAAAAAGTTACAGAATTGCTTTATTTATATTCAAGTAAATAATATATTGATATTAAAATAAAATAAAATAAATAAATAAAATAAAAATTTAAAATAACTATTATATGTAATTTTTAATCTTCATATTTTATTTTTTATTTTTTATTATTATTAATTTTTTTTATAATAAAAAGCACATACTTATGGTAAACAAAAGTTATTAGAAAAATTAAATATATTAAATATTTTATCAAATCGTTTTAGTGATAAAGATGAAGTCGTTAGAAAAAATACATATAAAACTTTTCTTAAATTATGTGAACATCAAGATGGTGAATATTACATGTGATTTTTGCTAATTATTACTAAAAAAAACAATTTTGATTAACATAAATATATTAAAAAATTTAATCCTAATATTAATATCAAAATTGACATATATTACTTTAGGTATTGATGCTGTATTGAATCTTTTTTTATTTAATCGATTGGTAAAATTAATTGATGATGAAAAAATGGCTTTAAAAAGTATTATATTAGAAATTATTGCAAAGTGTATACGATATGGAAAACCGAAAATTATGCCCGCTGCTGCAATTAAATTAAATATTATTGTATTCTCTAAAAGTCTCTTATTATCAGGAGTAAATAGTGAAAAAGTTAAAATAGCGGCATCAAAATGTGTACAGGCTTTATGGTAATTAATATATATTATTTCATTTTAAATATTATATATATAATTATAATCTTTTATATATTTTAATATTAAATAAATAATTATGATGATTAAAATCACTTTTTTTTTATTATAATTAAAATATAAATAAATATTAAAAATATACTTATAATAATATAACAGTTATTATGAAGAAGGAAAAGAATTAGCTACTAAGCATGGTCTTATTGACATTTTTGTTCAAATTATGGTTGTATCTTCGAATGAACTAAGAAGAGAAGCTGCTAAAGCATTAATGTGGTATGTTAATAATTAATATATATGTATTACTATTATCAAAGGTTAATTATTGGATGGATATTAATAATAAAAAAAATATTATAATAAATCATTAATAAGGATAACTTTATATTGTGATGCAAAAAAAAAAATAAATAAAGAGGGTATTCACTCTATTATATGGATGTTAAATGATGACAGTGACCCATCTTTCCAATTATCATTAATTAAAGTATTTATAGTTTTTAATTTATATAATTTTTTAAGGGTTAAAATGAAATAAATATTATTTACTTGTTTTAATGATAATATTAATGGTAATAAAATTTATTAATAAACTCATTCTATAAATAGATTTTAACAAATTGTGCAGAAGATCCAGTTGGAAGAGAAGTTATTGATTTAAATTGCTCATCAAAGGTATTAATAATAATAATAAAAAAAAAAACATATTTATTAATATATATAAATATATAATGTTCGTATCAAAAAAAAAAAAAAAAAAAAAAATTTACTATTAAATTTTTTTTTTTTTGTAAAAATTTATATAAATATATTGCCTTTTGTAATTTATAAAATTATTACAATATTATTGAAATATATATACATGTATATAATATATATCAGTTAAAACGTTTAGCAACTTCATCTCCATCAGAATTAATTCTTAAAGCAGCAAGAATTGCTTTAAGTGTAATATATTGGAAACCATGGAAAAAATATAATTTCGAAGAAGAAAGCAAAAATTTGTAGTTTAGAAATAAATATTATATAGTTAATATTTATTTAATAATTCTTATTCTTTTATTATTTTTCTTTAATTCTCTCATTGTTATATTTATTATTATTAAAAAAGGTTCAATTTTTTTTTTTTTTTATTTTGATCTTTTTTTTATTTTTTTTATTTTTTATTTTTTTTTGTTTTTATTTTTATTTTATTTTTATTGTTCTTATTATTATTTTAATATTGCAATAACTTACTACATAAATAGATCTTTTTTTCTTCTTATATATTTATATATATTTCTATAAATTTTTAATATTTTAATTTTTAAAAATAGCAATACATTATTCACATATATAAAATTTATATTAATTATTAATTATAAGTATTTAATAAAAATCAAATAAATTTAAATAATTCAAAAATTCGAAAAAGAAAATTTTATTCTTTAGTATATAAAAGATACTATTTTTTTTTTATTAATACTAATATTAATATTATAACATTACCATTTATTTTTTATATTTAAATACGGAGTTTTTATATTTAATTTTTATTTATTTTTATTTTTTTTCATCAATTTATTATATTTATTTTTTTTTTTTTATTTATTTATATTTATTTATATTTATTTATTTATTTTATTTTTTTTTTTATTTTTATTTTTTTAAATTAATTAAAAAAGATATTTTAAAATGAAAAAATTTGAACAAAAAAAGTAATAAATATAATAATAATAGATAAATTAATGAAAAATAATAATAAATAATAAATCAATAAATAAAATAAAATATTTGAGAAATTTTATTTTATTTATTTCATTTTATTTTTTATTTTTTATTTTTTATTTTTTTATTTTTTTTTTTATTTTTTTATTTTTAATTTTATTTTTTTGGATAAAATAACAATAGTAAAAATAAATTATATAAATACTTTTACTTTATCATTCTAATTATAAATAAATATTTAAAATTTTTTTTTTTTTTTTTTTTTTTTTTTTCATCACTAAATATAATTATATCTATTTTAATTATTAAAATTATAAACATAGAATATAAATAAGATTTTTTTTTCTTTTTTTAAAGATTATTATCAATATAATATTGATATCTTTTACGAATATGAATAGGTAATGTTGGATCTTGTAATCGATTTTTAAGAAACTCATTACAATCTGAAATATCTTTTCTTTGACGTCTTCTCCTTGTCCTTGTCGAAAGTAAAGGTAGCTCATTACTATTTGATTCGTTACTTGATACGATAGGTAATGGTATTGTATTATCCGATGAATTATCTGTAAAAATAGGTAATGCTTTTTCAAATGTTGATGATGGTGAAATTATTGGCTTTATAATTATTGGTTCTTTCAATTTTTCTACTGATGTATCAATTGTGGGTTTTGCCAATGGTAATACAATTTCATTCTTTTCTGATTCATTTTTTTCCTCTTTAGGATCATTTTTTATATTCGAAAGTACCTCATTACTATCTGATTCGTTATTTGATACGATAGGTAATGGTAATGATTTATCTAATGAATTATTTGTAAAAATAGGTAATGCTTTTTCAAAAGATGATGATGGTGAAATTATTGGCTTTATAATTATTGGTTCTTTCAATTTTTCTACCGAAGTATCAGTTGTGGGTTTTACTAATGGTAATACTTCATTCTTTTCTGATTTCACCTTTTCTTCTTTAGAATCATTTTTCAAATTATCATTTCTAGTATTATTTTCATTACTTTTTTTACCTTACTATTTTCTTTTTCATCGAATACACTGTTTGAATTTTCATTATTTTTATTATTTTCATTATTTCTTTTATTTTTACTTACATTCAAATTTTTAGTCAACGATTTTTCGTTTAATGTTAATGAAGATAAATCATACGTAATTTTATCGATTTCATTACTATAAACAGCTATATCTTGATTTATAGGTGTTAAATTGTTTTTTATTGAAATTTTACTTTCTTCATTTTTATTTTTAAATTTATCTTTTTCTTCTTTTTCTGTTTTATGATTTAATGTATTACTTTTAGTATTATTATTACTTAACAAAAGACTAGTTCTTTTCATAGCTGAAAAAGATTTATCATTTTTATAATTTAAAAAAGTTGGAGCTGATTTAGGTGAAATTGACTCAGACATCCAATAATTTCTATTTTTATAGTTATTACTAAATGGATTATTTGGATTGAATTCTGCATTATTAATTGTTGGTGGAGAATAAACTGCTTGATTTGATTCTAAAGAATTCAAAGAAGAGGAAGACAAAGAACTACTTGAAGTTAATGACGAAGATGAATGATTGTTAGAAAATGTTGATGAAGATAAATAAGATGAGGATAAAGAATTTTCATAATCTACTGATTTTGATGAAGATGGAATTGGTATAGGTGAAGTAAATGAAACGTTATTTGTTAACTCTATTTCATTATGTTTATTTTATTACTGAATTCCATTTCATTATAAATATTTATCCCATTATTGAAATTATCATTATCTGATTTTTTTTCACTTATAGTATTTTCTTTATCTTTTAATGATTCTGCATTTTCAGTTGTTATATTATCTTTAATTTCTGCCATTAATAAATCCTTTTTTTTTTTTTTTTTATTTTCATTTTAATTTTTTTTATACAATATAATAAAAATATATATATATTATTTATATATTTAGAGAAATGAAACAAATTTAACAATTTTTAATTAATATGGTTAAATATTATATATTTACTGCTTCTGTAGGTGGAAAAATTACGATTCCTGTTCCTCCACTTTCTGCCATTTGTAAGCATTTTAATGGAAACATTCCACTTTCACCTGACGCAGGATGATAACTTTTTAAATTAATAATAATTGATTAATTAATTGTAATATAATTATTTATAATTACTAAGAAATTATATATATGTACATGCATTAAAATTAAGGTTATAATAATATAAAAATATAATTTTCTATATTTACCCAAATGCCCATCCATCAGGGAAAAAGTGTTGTATTGCTACGGCGTCATCTTTTTTTAATGACAACAAATCAGGGTTAGCCTTTTTATTACTTGACTTTTCATTATGACTATCATAACTATGATAAGATGGATAACATGTTAAATTTTCCATAATTAATGATAATGGATGTACATTAGAATAATCCTCTTTTTCTTCAGTTACTACAATATTTATGTTTCGGACTTTGTAGTATTCTTTTCATAGTCCTTTGGATCTATAATATTATCATTATGTTTATGAATAAATTCACTACCATCATGAGATAGAGTAATACTTCTACCACCACCTCCACCCCATCTTTTTTCTTTTATTTTCTTATTTCGATGATGATGGTGATGGTGGTGATGTTTAGTATGATAATTGTTTTCTTGGAAAAGAGGTTGCTTATTTTCATAATTATTTGTTGGAATATTTAAATAATTTTGTTTAATATTATCAATATTATTCATTATAGGTAGTGAACCTACAGTTGTTTGTGAATATTTTGATTGAATTATAGTTGCATTGACATTTGTATCAATAAATGAACTATTTAATTTTAAACCTTTATTTTTAAGTAGATATACACCTTTCTTTTCTCCAGATATATTTTTACTCATATATAGTGGGGGCTTATTACTAATTGTTTGCTGATGCAAAGAAACTGAAGAAGCGTTTTGATGATCTCTTTCGTTTAATTGCTTGAACTCTCCATTTTTTATTATTTCTGGTTGCTTTTTTTTATTTTCCAAAGGTCCAGTTAATTGACTATTTTGTTTAATAATAGAGGATAGTGAAGAAGAAACTTCATTTATTTTTTTATTTCTGTCTTTTCAAACAAAGATGATTGTGATGAGGTATTGGTATCAAATGACATATTACTCATTTGTATTTTATCAATTTTTAAATTTTTCTATTTTATTACAGTGTTTTTTTTATTATTATTATTTTAAGAAGGGCATAAAATATATTAATAGTAGATATAATTTTATAATTTATTTATGCACTTTTATTATTATTATTGTTGCTTTTGTTGTTATTTATTTATTAAAGTTTTTTCTTTATGCTATGTAATTAAATAATATATTTAGACTTTAATAAAAGTTTATATATTTAGAATTATTTTGTTCTATTATAATTAAATAAGTATTTAATTTTATGAAAAATGAAAAAAATAAAAAAGTTAAGAAGGGGCATAAAATATATTAATAGTAGATATAATTTTATAATTTATTTATGCACTTTTATTATTATTATTGTTGCTTTTGTTGTTATTTATTTATTAAAGTTTTTTCTTTATGCTATGTAATTAAATAATATATTTAGACTTTAATAAAAGTTTATATATTTAGAATTATTTTGTTCTATTATAATTAAATAAGTATTTAATTTTATGAAAAATGAAAAAAATAAAAAAGTAATAATTAGATATTGAGAAAGAATATACAATGAATATATATAATAAATATGAAATATTTTAAAAAATAATTATTGTTAAGTTATAAATATTGTATGATGTAAAAACAAAGTTTTTTTAATATTATTAATTAATCAAAAAAAAAAAAAAAAAAAAAAAAAAAAAAAAAAGGATTTTACATAATTGATAAATTTGTAAATATATTATTTTTATTTTTAAATAAATATTAAATATAAAAAAAATAATGCATTATTAAATAAAATAATTATATATATATTTAATGAATAATAAAATGTTTGATAATTATGGAAATAAACATTTCAAATTACTACTTTAATAGTAATTTTTATAAATTTTTTAATAATAAAGTAATAAAGTTCAAAAAAAAGAAACCATAACTTTTTTATATATAATACAATTAATAAATTATTTCTGATATATTATATCCAGTTTTCTTATCAAAGATAAAAAAAATATAAAATATATATATATATATTTTCAAAATTATTCTTAATGTTTACATTATTAAAGATTATTTTTCATTTAAAGTAGATAAATTATTATGTTATTTATGTTAATATTTTATCAAGTATTAATAAAATAATAATAACAATTAATAACAATAAAAAAAAATTTTTTTTAAAATTTAATTAAAAATTTTTAAAATATATTTATTCTTTTTTTAATTATGATTGGTTACAAATGAATTTAAATGACTTTTTCTTATTTTTCTTTTTTAAAATTAAAAATACATGTATTTTATTTTATATTCTTTTATTATCTAATTAAATGTAACAGAATGAATTTTAATAAAAAATTTTTTCCCTTAAATTTTTTTAAATATAAATCGATCAATATAAATTTATTACATTATAATGCAAATAAATTAATTTAATCAATCACATATATTTGAATATATTATATTATTTACAACATTATATAAAAATCTTATTTAATAGTTAAAATCAAATGAAAAATATCAACGAAAAAACTAGAAAAATAAAAAAGAAATAAATAAATAAATAAATAAATAAATAAATAAATAAATAATAAATAAATAAATAAATAAATAAATAAATAAATAAATAAATAAATAAATAAATAAATAAATAAATAAATAAATAAATAAATAAATAAATAAATAAATAAATAAATAAATAAATAAATAAATAAATAAATAAATAAATAAATGATTGTTTATTGAAATTTACTTTTATTCTATTTTATGTTAAGTATATGATGTTTTTTTTTTTTTATTTCCGGTATGTACATTAGTTTCATCCCTCCCTTAAGGACAATTGGAATATTGAGATGGTCACTTACTTCCATATAGGCTGATATTGTCCCTACTGTACGGCCTTACTGAGTGTTCAGCATTAAAACTCTGACATATATATTATTGCTGAGAATTTTTCTAGTACTTTTCCTTGGAGCGCTTCTCCAGTTCCCTAATTTCTTTAAGTGATGATAATATATCCTAACCCATGAACATTTCGTACTAGGTCCCTTGGGAAATTCATGGACGTCAGAAAGATTGCAATTTTGTAGAATATATATATAAGTCATAAGTAGAATATATATCTACATGTTCACATGAAATCATGTACCCAAATTCTAGTAATTCCTTTGTTAATATATTTAATTAAGTGATTGTGCATTTCGTGCATTTCGTAAATCGTGCATTTCGTAATGTGGATTATAAATATTTTACAATAAAGCCATACATTTTTAAGATATTATGAGTATTTTTAATAATGGAAATTATATTGTTAACTATAATTTTATTATAATATATTAATAACTATAATTTTATCTAACATATTAGATATATTTTTATTCTTCATTTACTAATTATTAAAATATCAATATATCATATGCATTATAAATAAAGAAATATATTATAAATATATTAAGAAAAAAAAGAATATATAAAAAATGCTAAAAATAAAATTTAATAAAAAATAAAGTTAATGTAATACAATGAAAAAGAAAATTTAAAAGTTATTGTATTATGATAAGAATAGATATCATTTCTACCAAAAATATTTAGTAAAAAAAACAATGAATAACATCTGTAGAGAAGAAGAGTGAAGACCATTAAACTCTCCCTTGAACAAAGAGAAATGCTATCAAGAGATTCAATTTCCATAGATTCGTTGTATAAATGATGATTATTATTATTTATGTAAAATGTAATAGAAAATTTCTTTGCCATATTTTTTCTACGTTGACTTTCTTGGCTATGAAGAGTTTTTTACAATACTAATCAAAGAGTAACTCAAGAGAGCTACTAACGACTGATATAGTTCTGGTAAGGTAATCCGCGTGACTAACTATATATGGAACATTAGATTCATAATTCTTTAATAGAAGTTCTTTTAAATGTCTTTGTTTCTCAGTATTGAACTGTAGCCCATCTAAAGCTAAAGTTCCATCAAGAATGAACATAAAAATATTTTAATTGATTTTCACAAACTAAAATAGATGAGTAATAAGGGAATAAAGGTAATTTCCTCGTTTTACTTCAAAACAAATTAAAAAGGTCATTAATAAAAACTAATGATTTCCATAATTTATTTAAAAAGTGGAACATGCAAATATCTAATGGATAAACGACTGACCACCTTTACAAAAACATGGACAACATTTGGGACAATTTTCTGTAATTCTACCACTTTTAAAAGTAATAGTGTTTTACTTATATACAAATCTTAAACATAATATCTAGTTAAATCCTAAATTAAGCTTTGAGTATTTACAGTTAAAATTGAATAAATTTATTATGTTAATGAATTTGTTTTTTTGATTTATTATAGTTATTTCCTATATAATACCTTTGTTGCAATATCAGACCAATATACTTCAATAATATTACTAAACTTTTTAATTCTTTTACCTAAGAATATTTACGCATAGTAGGAATATTTTTAATAAGATCTTTAACAATATAACTAGAATTATTCCATTTACAAGGCACTTAGTTTTCATTGACGCACAGAAACCAGCATTAAGGAAAATATGAAGGTCTCAAGAAGAACGTAAGTTCTAATATCAGAATTCCTTTAATGTAAAATATTGAATAAATAAATGCTTCTTTTTTAATTACATACTTAATATTTAATTATTATTTTCAATTTTTCTTATTGTTTAAAAAAAATAAAAAACGACTGTTAAATATATATTATAATTATCATTATAAAAATGATTTTTATAAGTTTGGAAAATAAAATTTAATTTTTTTTGACACATTTAGATATCTTTGTATTGATTATTTTTTATAATTTAATCTTTTATTATATTGTTACTGTTATTCTTATTTTTATTTATTATTTTGTTTTATTTTTTTCCTTATATCCTCTTAAAGGAAATTATTGTTATTATAATGGAAAAGCAATTAATTCACCACTTATTATCCTTTGCAGTTAAAACTTCGCAACCTGTTTCGATTCCGATTGAAGGCATTATTTTGTTTTAATGATTTTTTATAACTATTATTTTTATTAAAAACAGTTTATTAATTTTTTAATAAAATTATTTATTTATGATTATATTATACTTTAAAAATAAACATATATATTTATTACTTTAAATTTAGATTTTTTTTTTTTTTTTTAAGAATTTTATAGAATCAAAAACTAAAAATTAAGCAATAAATTTATTATTTAGATTAATTCAATTTAATATGTTGATATTAAATCTTACTAAGTCAAAAAAAGAAAATAAAATATTACTAAAATAAAATGGAATGAAATAAAATAAAATAAAAAAAAAAAAAAAAAAAAAAAAAAAAAAAGAAATAAAGTAAAATAAATATAAATACATATTAATAAATATAAATAATTAAATAATTAAAAAATAATAAACAAAAGCATAAATAAAAATAAAAATAAAAATAAAAATAAAAATAAAAATAAAAATAAAAATAAAAATAAATATTAAAATAAAAATAAAAATAAAAATAAAAATAAAAATAAAAATAAAAATAAAAATAAAAATAAAAATAAAAATAAAAATAAAAATAAAAATAAAAATAAAAATAAAAATAAAAATAAAAATAAAAATAAAAATAAAAATAAAAATAAAAATAAAAATAAAAATAAAAATAAAAATAAAAATAAAAATAAAAATAAAAATAAAAATAAAAATAAAAATAAAAAATAAAAATAAAAACAACAACAAAAATAAAAACAACAACAAAAATAAAAACAACAACAAAAATAAAAATACAACAAAAAACAGAAAAAAAAAAATAATAAAAAAAAAAATAGATATATTAAATTTATTAATTACCAATATTATATTTTGTATTTTAAAAAATAGTAATTGCAAAATATGAATATCAAAATAGACTTCAATAAATACTCAATAGTATTCTTAATAATTTTTCCCTTTATATAAATTATAAAAACTTAATTCGAATAATTTTAATTGAAATACTTTTAATCTTACCATTTCTAAGGGCTTGTTAGTTATTTAGAAAATAGCAGCAAATTAAATAAGGCTCATTGGTCTAGTAGTATGATTCTCGCTTTGGGTGCGAGAGGTCCCGGGTTCAATTCCCGGATGAGCCCCTTTGTTTTTAGTTCTTATTTTTATTTTATTTATTTTATTACTTACTAATTAATAAATAATAATAATAATTATAATAATAATAATTATAATAATAATAATTATAATAATAATAATAATAATAAAATAGTAAAAGAAAAAAATATTTATAAATTTTAATGTGATATTAATATTAATAAAATAATTTCATAATAGCTATATTTATTATATTTGTTACAAAAATATCTATTTAAAAAGCTATTATAATATTAATATATTCAAATTATTATTTAATTGTTAAACAAAAAATAAACAATTTATATATAATATTAAATTATATAAAATTTAAACTTTTAAGTTATTCTAACTATTGTTTAAAAAAGTATTAAACTATAAATTTTATTAAATAATAAGGTATACAAGAATTTTATATTTATTCTATTTTATTAGATTAGGTTCTATAGTGTAGCGGTTAGCACATTGGACTTTGAATCCAATAACTCGAGTTCAAATCTCGATAGGACCTTTTATTTTTATTAAACAAAAAAAAAAAAAAAAAAAAAAAAAATAGTAATAATAACAATAATATTAATAATTATAATAGTAATAATAATAATAATAAATATTTATTTTAACTGATATAAAATTACATAATTATAAGATATATATTATATTTATATTTATATTAATATTGTAAATTAGAAATATTCATATTTTTTCTTAATGCTTATATAAATATTTATATTTATTTTATAATTTATTTTTATTTTATTTTACTTAATTTTATTCTTTTATTATTTAAATTTTTTGATTTTTACTTAATATATTAATGTATAGATAAAATAAAGATATATATTAATCATGTAAAATTATTTAAATTTTAATATAAAAAATTATTAAAATTGTTTTTAAATTTACTAAAATCATAATTTGATAAAATAAAATATAAAAAGGCAAGACTCCCAGGCGGGGAATTGAACCCCGGTCTCCCGCGTGACAGGCGGGGATACTCACCACTATACTACCTGGGACTAATTCAATTATTATTTTCCATATCATATCATATGCTCTATGTCTACGAATTTTTTATTTATTATTTATTATTTTTTAAATATATTAAATTTCAAAAATATAATATTACAATGTTAAATAAAATATAAATATATATTATGTATTTTACTATTATTTAATATTAATTATAATAATGTAAAATATATATATAATATATATAATATATATATATAAAATATACCATATATATCATATATATGGTATATTTTTATAAATTTTAAATTTACTAGTTTTAATTAATTGAAATTTTTAAATATATAATTTTTATATAAATATTTTATTTATTGAATTTATTTATTATCATTTTA
Source organism: Neocallimastix lanati (nom. inval.) (assembly GCA_016946835.1). Taxonomy (NCBI): domain Eukaryota; kingdom Fungi; phylum Neocallimastigomycota; class Neocallimastigomycetes; order Neocallimastigales; family Neocallimastigaceae; genus Neocallimastix; species Neocallimastix lanati (nom. inval.). The sequence continues at coordinate 16,176 of JACVTC010000358.1, forward strand.
TCTATAATTTCTATTTTCTTGGTATTATTGTTGTTATTATTTTATAAATTATTTTTTTAAAACCTTTAATATAGGAATCATAAATAATTTTATATTAATTATGAAGTATTGAAATATTTAAATTAATTTTTATTAATGTTTTTTTTTTTTTATTCTTATTTTTAATTTTTCTATTTTTCTATTTTTCTATTTAATTCTCTGTGAATTTATATAAGTTTAAAATATATATCTTTTTCAATATAATAATAATTTCAGTGATTTATTATTTTTTTTTAATTAATTTTATTATTATTGTAAATTATTTTCTTTCTTATATAATAGTAATGATTAGTATTTACAATATATTTTTATTTTATTTTATTATTATCATTAATTTTTTAATAATTTTTATAATTTTTATTATACTTTATGTTATTTTATTTTTCTTTATTCGACTTTTTTATTTTTTTTAAAAAATAAAATACAAATAAAGTTTAATTTAATCCATCTTTCAACGTACTCATTTTATTTTTAATAGCCAATCCAGGCAGGCTCTGTTAGCTCAGTCGGTTAGAGCGTGGTGCTAATAACGCCAAGGTCGCAGGTTCGACCCCTGCACAGAGCACAATAAAAGCAAAATTGCCCGGCTAGCTCAATCGGTAGAGCGTGAGACTCTTAATCTCAAGGTTGTGGGTTCGACCCCCACGTTGGGCGATTCTATTCCTTTTTATAAGAGCTTTATTTCTATATTAATTTTTTTTTTTTTATTTTTATTTTTATTTTTATTTTTATTTTTATTTTTATTCTTATTTTTATTTTTATTTTTATTTTTATTTTTATTTTTATTTTTATTTTTATTTTTATTTTTATTTTTATTTTTATTTTTATTTTTATTTTTATTTTTATTTTTATTTATTTTATTTTTATTATTATTATTTTTATTATTATTATTATTATTATTATTATTATTATTATTATTATTATTATTATTATTATTATTATAATTATTATTATTATTATTATTATTATTATTATTATTATTATTATTATTATTATTATTATTATTATTATTATTATTATTATTATTATTATTATTATTATTATTATTATTATTATTATTATTATTACTCTTAATTAAACCAAATTTTCTAAATTTTAATTTATGATAAAATATTTCTCCATAAAATCAAAAATTGAACATTATTTTATTTATTTTTATATATATAACTAATTTGAAATTTCTTAAATAACATTTTGAAAATAAAATAAAATAAAAAAATTTGAGATAAATTAAAAAAAAAAAAAAAAAAAAAAAAAAAAAAAAAAAAAAAAAAAAAAAAAAAAAAAATTGAAAATAAAATAAAATAAAAAAAATTTGAGATAAATTAAAAAAAAAAAAAAAAAAAAAAAAAAAAAAAAAAAATAGAAACATATATAACTATTTAATTAAATAAATAATAAATAAAACTAATTATATAAATATAAATAAATTTTTATTAAAATATTTGGTAAACTTCAAATAAATTGTTATTTTTTATATGTTAACGAAATTTATGAAAAAACACATATAAAATTAATTATAATATATTAAAACAATTTTAAGTTATCTTTAAGAGTAAATATAGCAAGAAAAAAAATTTAAAGTAGGAAAAAAAAAGGCTAGAAAGCGTAGCCCTGTTAGCTCAGTTGGTAGAGCGTGCGGCTTTTAACCGCAAGGTCGGGGGTTCGAGCCCCCCATAGGGCGTAGCTCTTATGGCGCAATTGGCTAGCGCGTTCGGCTGTTAACCGAGAGGTTGGTGGTTCAAGCCCACCTAGGAGCGTTCTTTTTAAATTATTTTAATAAAATAAAATATAATTTTATTAATTTTTATTAATTTTGGTTTTCAACATTAACTAAATTGCCTATTTATTTAAATATTTTATAAAAATAATATAATATTCAAAGTCATCAATCATTAAAGACAAAGTAAGGTATAGTATTAAATGTATCCCCTATATTAATAATAAAAGTTACACTAAAATATAAATTTTATTCTATTAGTAATATATATTTTATTAAAAGAAAATTAATTTATTTATTTAAGAGTTATTTCAATATGGCTAATTGTAAATTAAAGTGTATTAATACTGTAAATAATAGTTTAAAATAAAAAGAAATATTAAAATGGAGAATCCGGGCGTCGATCCCGGTGCCTCTCGCATGCTAAGCGAGCGCTCTACCATTTGAGCTAATTCCCCTTTTCCTGCTTTTTTTTAAAATTCATTTTACTTGTGTATCAAAGTGAATAATAATAAATATGAATTTGACATTATAATTCATTATTCTTATTAATGAATATATATTAGTTTAATAGTACTTAAAAATAGTATATTACAATTTAATTTTTTTAAAAAAACAAATTTTATTTTTAATTTCTTATTATCATTATAAATTTAAATTTAGTAATTAATTTATATAATAATTAATAATTATTTGTTAACAAAATAAAGATACGTTATTATATACATTATTATGTATATAATAATATATAAATAATATAAAATAATATAATCTCTATTTAAAAATAAAGATAAAAATAAAAATAAAAAAATAAAAATAAAAATAAAAAAATAAAAATAAAAATAAAAAAATAAAAATAAAAATAAAAAAATAAAAATAAAAAAATAAAAATAAAAAAATAAAAATAAAAAAATAAAAATAAAAAAAATAAAAATAAAAAAAATAAAAATAAAAAAATAAAAAATAATATTAATAATTTTATAATAAAATTTATAAATATTTAAATTATATTCATTGAATCAATAAAAATATATATATATATATATATATTTTTTTTTTTTTTGAATTTTATATCTTTTAACTTGTTTTAAATGCCAATTGTAAAATAAACTAATATTATTTTAATAAATAAACATAACTATTATATCTATTTAAAGTAGTAAATAAATAATATTTTATTTTAATTAATAAATTAAAATAATTGAAAAATATTTGTATAAAGTAAAAATAATAAAATTAAAGTTTTGGATTCATTTTAAAAGTAAATATATTTCTATACGTCTCTAATAGTTTTTATTTAAGATATTTATATTATTAAAAAAAATAATATATTTTATAAATTTATAATTCTGATACTATTATTTTTATTTTTTATTTATTTAATATTTTTCATTGATTATTATTATTTTTATTGGTATTTTTCATTGATTATTATTATTATTATTATTATTATTATTATTATTATTATTATTATAATTATTATTATAATTATTATTATTATTATTATTATTATTATTATTATTATTATTATTATTATTATTATTATTATTATTATTATTATTATTATTATTATTACTTTTATTATTATTATTTTTAATATTATTAGAAAATAAAATGTTGTTTTATATATATATGTATGTGTATATTTAAAAATATATAATGCATAAATCTATTTAATAATTAATTATGAATTAATGATGCTAAAATGATTCATATAAAATAACTTCATTTAAAAATGAATTAATTTTAGAAAAAGTTAAAAAGTGCCGTTCCCAGGATTCGAACCTGGGTCGAGTCGGCCACAACGACTTATACTAAACCACTATACGAGAACGGCCAAAATCATTTTATTAATATTAGTTTTAAAAGTAAAAACTCAATTTGAATTGAATTCAATAGAAAAGTAAAAAACTAAATTAATATATAAATAATTAATAAAAACAATTAATACTAATAAATAATTTAAATAAAATTAAAAATTAAAATATTTATTTATTATATTATACTAAAATATAATAAATTGAAAAAATGCTTTTATTAAAATTTGTAATTTTATTAATAATAAT
>JACVTC010000358.1:25000-38938 GCA_016946835.1 Neocallimastix lanati (nom. inval.)
TAAATTTTTACTTTTTTTTTTTTTTTATTTTGCTTAATCTTTATTATTAATAATAAATAAATATAGAGAATATTTTCATTGGTAAATATAAATAATTGTATTTAATTAATAATTAATCATTATTAATTATATTATTTTAATTGATAATATAGAATCAATAAATGAATTAAAATTTTCTTAATTATCTAAAAAGATTTAAGGAAAATAAAACAGAAATATTAAAATTTTTAAATGCGGGCTGTTAGTTCAGTTGGATAGAACGCTTGACTACGGATCAAGAGGTCGCAGGTTCAAGTCCTGCATAGCTCGTTTTGATTTCGTGGTGTAGTCGGTTATCACGTCTGTCTAACACACAGACGGTCCCCGGTTCGAATCCGGGCGAAATCATTTTTGTTTATTTTTATTATTTTTATTATTTTCAACTAAATTTTAATTATTTATTATTATTTTTTATATTTTATTTTCTTATATTCTATAATAAAAGGAATGAATATATATATATATTAAATATAAACCAACTTTTATTTTAATATATTAAAAAAAAAAAAAAAAAAAGTAAAAATAACTGCCAAGAGTGAGGTTCGAACTCACGCCTCTTTCGAGACCGCATCTTAAGTGCGGCGCCTTAGACCGACTCGGCCATCTTGGCTAAATATTAAAATTTTATGAATGTTCAAAAATTTTTAAGATAGGTTACTTTTCTATATAAATATATATATATATATATTTTTTTTTTTTTGTAGCTTTTTAATCTTTATATTATCTTAATTATTATATAAATTATTATTAATTTATATATATATATATATTAAAATATTAACTTTTTAAACGTATTTCTTATTTTGATAAAATTTAAATTTATTTATTAACAATAACTATATTAATATATAAATTCAGTATAATTTAATACATTAAAACTAATTATTAAATTAATATTAAATTAAATAATAACATTTGTAGAATATAACATATTATTAAACAAATTTATTATTAAAAAGTAAAAATAATTATATAAAGCTATAAAAAAATAATTTAGTAACATATTATTTAGCATCTAGTATTTCATAATTTATTTTTTCCTTTATATGCAAAGATTTACTGAAAATACCATAAAATTTTTAATTTATATATTAAAATATTATTTTTCATTTATATTTTTAAATTATTACCTTATATTATTATTTACCATTAACGTTTTATTAAAAATTAATAATAATAAAGACTATATATTTATATATATAATTTGTATTATGGATAAATCTTTCCATTTAGTAAAATTTAAAAAAAGCAACTAAAGCATTGATGGTTTAGTGGTATAATTACCGCCTGCCACGCGGTAGACCCGGGTTCGATTCCCGGTCAATGCATTTGCCTTCATGGCTCAGTCGGCAGAGCATCCCCCTAGTAAGGGGAAGGTCATCGGTTCGATTCCGATTGAAGGCATTATTTTGTTTTAATGATTTTTTATAACTATTATTTTTATTAAAAACAGTTTATTAATTTTTTAATAAAATTATTTATTTATGATTATATTATACTTTAAAAATAAACATATATATTTATTACTTTAAATTTAGATTTTTTTTTTTTTTTTTAAGAATTTTATAGAATCAAAAACTAAAAATTAAGCAATAAATTTATTATTTAGATTAATTCAATTTAATATGTTGATATTAAATCTTACTAAGTCAAAAAAAGAAAATAAAATATTACTAAAATAAAATGGAATGAAATAAAATAAAATAAAAAAAAAAAAAAAAAAAAAAAAAAAAAAAAAAGAAATAAAGTAAAATAAATATAAATACATATTAATAAATATAAATAATTAAATAATTAAAAAATAATAAACAAAAGCATAAATAAAAATAAAAATAAAAATAAAAATAAAAATAAAAATAAAAATAAAAATAAAAATAAATATTAAAATAAAAATAAAAATAAAAATAAAATAAAATAAAAATAAAAATAAAAATAAAAATAAAAATAAAAATAAAATAAAATAAAAATAAAAATAAAAATAAAAATAAAAATAAAAATAAAAATAAAAATAAAAATAAAAATAAAAATAAAAATAAAAATAAAAATAAAATAAAATAAAAATAAAAATAAAAATAAAAATAAAAATAAAAATAAAAATAAAAATAAAATAAAATAAAAACAACAACAAAAATAAAAACAACAACAAAAATAAAAACAACAACAAAAATAAAAATACAACAAAAAACAGAAAAAAAAAAATAATAAAAAAAAAAATAGATATATTAAATTTATTAATTACCAATATTATATTTTGTATTTTAAAAAATAGTAATTGCAAAATATGAATATCAAAATAGACTTCAATAAATACTCAATAGTATTCTTAATAATTTTTCCCTTTATATAAATTATAAAAACTTAATTCGAATAATTTTAATTGAAATACTTTTAATCTTACCATTTCTAAGGGCTTGTTAGTTATTTAGAAAATAGCAGCAAATTAAATAAGGCTCATTGGTCTAGTAGTATGATTCTCGCTTTGGGTGCGAGAGGTCCCGGGTTCAATTCCCGGATGAGCCCCTTTGTTTTTAGTTCTTATTTTTATTTTATTTATTTTATTACTTACTAATTAATAAATAATAATAATAATTATAATAATAATAATTATAATAATAATAATTATAATAATAATAATAATAATAAAATAGTAAAAGAAAAAAATATTTATAAATTTTAATGTGATATTAATATTAATAAAATAATTTCATAATAGCTATATTTATTATATTTGTTACAAAAATATCTATTTAAAAAGCTATTATAATATTAATATATTCAAATTATTATTTAATTGTTAAACAAAAAATAAACAATTTATATATAATATTAAATTATATAAAATTTAAACTTTTAAGTTATTCTAACTATTGTTTAAAAAAGTATTAAACTATAAATTTTATTAAATAATAAGGTATACAAGAATTTTATATTTATTCTATTTTATTAGATTAGGTTCTATAGTGTAGCGGTTAGCACATTGGACTTTGAATCCAATAACTCGAGTTCAAATCTCGATAGGACCTTTTATTTTTATTAAACAAAAAAAAAAAAAAAAAAAAAAAAATAGTAATAATAACAATAATATTAATAATTATAATAGTAATAATAATAATAATAAATATTTATTTTAACTGATATAAAATTACATAATTATAAGATATATATTATATTTATATTTATATTAATATTGTAAATTAGAAATATTCATATTTTTTCTTAATGCTTATATAAATATTTATATTTATTTTATAATTTATTTTTATTTTATTTTACTTAATTTTATTCTTTTATTATTTAAATTTTTTGATTTTTACTTAATATATTAATGTATAGATAAAATAAAGATATATATTAATCATGTAAAATTATTTAAATTTTAATATAAAAAATTATTAAAATTGTTTTTAAATTTACTAAAATCATAATTTGATAAAATAAAATATAAAAAGGCAAGACTCCCAGGCGGGGAATTGAACCCCGGTCTCCCGCGTGACAGGCGGGGATACTCACCACTATACTACCTGGGACTAATTCAATTATTATTTTCCATATCATATCATATGCTCTATGTCTACGAATTTTTTATTTATTATTTATTATTTTTTAAATATATTAAATTTCAAAAATATAATATTACAATGTTAAATAAAATATAAATATATATTATGTATTTTACTATTATTTAATATTAATTATAATAATGTAAAATATATATATAATATATATAATATATATATATAAAATATACCATATATATCATATATATGGTATATTTTTATAAATTTTAAATTTACTAGTTTTAATTAATTGAAATTTTTAAATATATAATTTTTATATAAATATTTTATTTATTGAATTTATTTATTATCATTTTATCTATAATTTCTATTTTCTTGGTATTATTGTTGTTATTATTTTATAAATTATTTTTTTAAAACCTTTAATATAGGAATCATAAATAATTTTATATTAATTATGAAGTATTGAAATATTTAAATTAATTTTTATTAATGTTTTTTTTTTTTTTATTCTTATTTTTAATTTTTCTATTTTTCTATTTTTCTATTTAATTCTCTGTGAATTTATATAAGTTTAAAATATATATCTTTTTCAATATAATAATAATTTCAGTGATTTATTATTTTTTTTTAATTAATTTTATTATTATTGTAAATTATTTTCTTTCTTATATAATAGTAATGATTAGTATTTACAATATATTTTTATTTTATTTTATTATTATCATTAATTTTTTAATAATTTTTATAATTTTTATTATACTTTATGTTATTTTATTTTTCTTTATTCGACTTTTTTATTTTTTTTAAAAAATAAAATACAAATAAAGTTTAATTTAATCCATCTTTCAACGTACTCATTTTATTTTTAATAGCCAATCCAGGCAGGCTCTGTTAGCTCAGTCGGTTAGAGCGTGGTGCTAATAACGCCAAGGTCGCAGGTTCGACCCCTGCACAGAGCACAATAAAAGCAAAATTGCCCGGCTAGCTCAATCGGTAGAGCGTGAGACTCTTAATCTCAAGGTTGTGGGTTCGACCCCCACGTTGGGCGATTCTATTCCTTTTTATAAGAGCTTTATTTCTATATTAATTTTTTTTTTTTTTATTTTTATTTTTATTTTTATTTTTATTTTTATTTTTATTCTTATTTTTATTTTTATTTTTATTTTTATTTTTATTTTTATTTTTATTTTTATTTTTATTTTTATTTTTATTTTTATTTTTATTTTTATTTTTATTTTTATTTTTATTTTTATTTTTATTATTATTATTTTTATTATTATTATTATTATTATTATTATTATTATTATTATTATTATTATTATTATTATTATTATAATTATTATTATTATTATTATTATTATTATTATTATTATTATTATTATTATTATTATTATTATTATTATTATTATTATTATTATTATTATTATTATTATTATTATTATTATTATTATTATTATTACTCTTAATTAAACCAAATTTTCTAAATTTTAATTTATGATAAAATATTTCTCCATAAAATCAAAAATTGAACATTATTTTATTTATTTTTATATATATAACTAATTTGAAATTTCTTAAATAACATTTTGAAAATAAAATAAAATAAAAAAATTTGAGATAAATTAAAAAAAAAAAAAAAAAAAAAAAAAAAAAAAAAAAAAAAAAAAAAAAAAAAAAAAAATTGAAAATAAAATAAAATAAAAAAAATTTGAGATAAATTAAAAAAAAAAAAAAAAAAAAAAAAAAAAAAAAAAAAATAGAAACATATATAACTATTTAATTAAATAAATAATAAATAAAACTAATTATATAAATATAAATAAATTTTTATTAAAATATTTGGTAAACTTCAAATAAATTGTTATTTTTTATATGTTAACGAAATTTATGAAAAAACACATATAAAATTAATTATAATATATTAAAACAATTTTAAGTTATCTTTAAGAGTAAATATAGCAAGAAAAAAAATTTAAAGTAGGAAAAAAAAAGGCTAGAAAGCGTAGCCCTGTTAGCTCAGTTGGTAGAGCGTGCGGCTTTTAACCGCAAGGTCGGGGGTTCGAGCCCCCCATAGGGCGTAGCTCTTATGGCGCAATTGGCTAGCGCGTTCGGCTGTTAACCGAGAGGTTGGTGGTTCAAGCCCACCTAGGAGCGTTCTTTTTAAATTATTTTAATAAAATAAAATATAATTTTATTAATTTTTATTAATTTTGGTTTTCAACATTAACTAAATTGCCTATTTATTTAAATATTTTATAAAAATAATATAATATTCAAAGTCATCAATCATTAAAGACAAAGTAAGGTATAGTATTAAATGTATCCCCTATATTAATAATAAAAGTTACACTAAAATATAAATTTTATTCTATTAGTAATATATATTTTATTAAAAGAAAATTAATTTATTTATTTAAGAGTTATTTCAATATGGCTAATTGTAAATTAAAGTGTATTAATACTGTAAATAATAGTTTAAAATAAAAAGAAATATTAAAATGGAGAATCCGGGCGTCGATCCCGGTGCCTCTCGCATGCTAAGCGAGCGCTCTACCATTTGAGCTAATTCCCCTTTTCCTGCTTTTTTTTAAAATTCATTTTACTTGTGTATCAAAGTGAATAATAATAAATATGAATTTGACATTATAATTCATTATTCTTATTAATGAATATATATTAGTTTAATAGTACTTAAAAATAGTATATTACAATTTAATTTTTTTAAAAAAACAAATTTTATTTTTAATTTCTTATTATCATTATAAATTTAAATTTAGTAATTAATTTATATAATAATTAATAATTATTTGTTAACAAAATAAAGATACGTTATTATATACATTATTATGTATATAATAATATATAAATAATATAAAATAATATAATCTCTATTTAAAAATAAAGATAAAAATAAAAATAAAAAAATAAAAATAAAAATAAAAAAATAAAAATAAAAATAAAAAAATAAAAATAAAAATAAAAAAATAAAAATAAAAAAATAAAAATAAAAAAATAAAAATAAAAAAATAAAAATAAAAAAAATAAAAATAAAAAAAATAAAAATAAAAAAATAAAAAATAATATTAATAATTTTATAATAAAATTTATAAATATTTAAATTATATTCATTGAATCAATAAAAATATATATATATATATATATATTTTTTTTTTTTTTGAATTTTATATCTTTTAACTTGTTTTAAATGCCAATTGTAAAATAAACTAATATTATTTTAATAAATAAACATAACTATTATATCTATTTAAAGTAGTAAATAAATAATATTTTATTTTAATTAATAAATTAAAATAATTGAAAAATATTTGTATAAAGTAAAAATAATAAAATTAAAGTTTTGGATTCATTTTAAAAGTAAATATATTTCTATACGTCTCTAATAGTTTTTATTTAAGATATTTATATTATTAAAAAAAATAATATATTTTATAAATTTATAATTCTGATACTATTATTTTTATTTTTTATTTATTTAATATTTTTCATTGATTATTATTATTTTTATTGGTATTTTTCATTGATTATTATTATTATTATTATTATTATTATTATTATTATTATTATTATAATTATTATTATAATTATTATTATTATTATTATTATTATTATTATTATTATTATTATTATTATTATTATTATTATTATTATTATTATTATTATTATTATTACTTTTATTATTATTATTTTTAATATTATTAGAAAATAAAATGTTGTTTTATATATATATGTATGTGTATATTTAAAAATATATAATGCATAAATCTATTTAATAATTAATTATGAATTAATGATGCTAAAATGATTCATATAAAATAACTTCATTTAAAAATGAATTAATTTTAGAAAAAGTTAAAAAGTGCCGTTCCCAGGATTCGAACCTGGGTCGAGTCGGCCACAACGACTTATACTAAACCACTATACGAGAACGGCCAAAATCATTTTATTAATATTAGTTTTAAAAGTAAAAACTCAATTTGAATTGAATTCAATAGAAAAGTAAAAAACTAAATTAATATATAAATAATTAATAAAAACAATTAATACTAATAAATAATTTAAATAAAATTAAAAATTAAAATATTTATTTATTATATTATACTAAAATATAATAAATTGAAAAAATGCTTTTATTAAAATTTGTAATTTTATTAATAATAATTTTTTAAAATTTTAATTTCTAAATAAATTAATTATTAAATATTAATGTAAAATAAATTATAAAAATATAAAATAAAAAATGCGACCTCCGTGGCTTGAACACGGGACCTTTAGATCTTCAGTCTAACGCTCTCCCAGCTGAGCTAAGGTCGCTAAATATTAAATCCTTCGAACCGGAGTCGAACCAGTGACATGTTGATTACTATATAATTCTACAGTCAACCGCTCTACCAACTGAGCTATCGAAGGATCTTATAAAAATATGCCGAGGGACTAATATAAAATATATTTAGTGTATATTTCATAAAATTTACATTTTTATAGGCAATAATAATTAATAAAAGAATTAAATAACAATTGAATATTAATATTTTTACTTAAAATAAATTAATAATTAATAAATTAACTAAATTTATTAATATTTAGACTTATATGGTTTATATATGTATATATGTACGTTTTATATATATATATATATATTTATTTTTATAACATTAATTTTAAAGAAAAACAATTATAAATTCTTTTAAATTTTCTTTAAATACATTTTTAAAATTAAATATATTTGCTATTTATTTAATTTTTGTTATCAACAATAAATTTTAATATTACTTTTAATTGAATCGATATAAACAATTTATATTTATGTATTAATTCATTTAAATTTACTATAACTATTATTATTATAATTATTATTATTTTATTATTATTTTATTATTATTATTATTACTTTGATTATTATTATTACTTCTATTATAATTATAATTATTACTATTATTGCTATTACAATTATTACTTTTATTATTATTATAATTATTACTATTATTGCTATTACAATTTTTACTTTTATTAATATTTTTATTACTATTTTTATTACTATTTTTATTACTATTTTTATTACTATTTTTATTACTATTTTTATTACTATTTTTATTACTATTTTTATTATTTATTACTTTTATTCTTATTATTACTATTTTTATTATTATTACTTTTATTCTTATTATTACTTTTATTCTTATTATTACTTTTATTCTTATTATTATTATTATTATTATTAAAATTATTACTTTTATTATTATTTTTATTACTATTTTTATTATTATTATTACTATTTTTATTATTATTATTACTATTTTTATTATTATTATTACTATTTTTATTATTATTATTACTATTAAAATTATTACTTTTACTTTTATTATTATTATTACTTTTATTATTATTATTACTTTTATTATTATTATTACTTTTATTATTATTATTACTTTTATTATTATTATTACTTTTATTATTATTATTGTAGTATTTAATAATTTATTTATTTATTAAATCTATAATAACATTAATATTATTCATACATAGTTATTTAATATTTATATAATTATATCTCTAGTAATAAAAAATAAAAAAGATTATATATTTGCTCTAAATTTTAGTAAAAATGAACAGAGTGGGATTCGAACCCACGCCTACGAATAGATCACGGCCTTAACGTGACGCCTTAGACCAACTCGGCCATCTGTCCAAGTTGAAGTTTTTTTATTTAAATTTTCTTTTCTACCAATACTAAATTATCTATATACAATACCAGTGATATATACATTATCATAATGACAGTTAATATAGAAAACAACTTTAAAAACTAAAATAAAATTAATAATTTTATAGTTAGTAATTATAATAAAATATACATAAAAATTTTAAAGCAAAATTTTGAAAAAAATTAAAAATTATTCCGCATCGGGGAATCGAACCCCGGCCGCCACGGTGAAAGCGTGGAATCCTAGCCACTGGACCAATGCGGATTTCGTTGTAAAATTTATAAATGCGCTTATTTTTTATCATATACTTCTACCTTAGCTTTATATATAATTTTTATAATTTTTATAATTTTATATTTAACTATCAAACCTATATATTTTTATTTAATTAATTGGTTTGATAAAGTCGAAATTTTAAAAATTTTATTTTGTAAACGTTCTCAATAACTTTTTTTTTTTTTTTCAAATTTATATGCTCTATTTATGAAATGACTTAAATCAACAATATTCAATTAATTAAATTTTTTTTTTTTTTTTTTTTTTTTTTTTTTTTTTTTAAATTTATATGCAACATCCATAAAATGTCTTAAATTAACAATATACAATTAATTTTTTTTTTTTTTTTTTTTTTTTTTTTTTTTTTTTTTATAATTTATGTGCTATATTTATAAAATATCTTAAATTGCCAATATACAATTAATTTATTTTATATTTTAATTATTTAATTCATTTCATTTTATTTTAAAAATTATAAAATATATTATAAATTTATTTATTTTTATTGATATAGATATCAATAAAAATACTATTAATTAAAAAAATATATATTAAAACAAGATTTAGATATATTTAATTTTCTATATATATTATTGATTAAATAAAACTTAATATTTTAATAACAACATGCTTTATTAAATTTTTTATTTAATTTAAATGTTTAAATAAATTGCCTTATTAATATTTAATTTTTACTTTACTAATAATTATTGCGTATATACTATTGTATATATGTTTTGATATATATCTTAAAGTAATTTATAAAATAATTTGTTTATCTTTGATAATTTTAATAAATATAATTATCAAAATCTCAATATAATTTAAATTAAATTATTAATAATATTTATATACTACTTTAACTATTAAAAATTAATATAGCATAAATAATTATAATATTTTTAACAATTTATTTTTAATATATTTTAATAAAAATAGTATTATAAAAAAAAATTTATTTTATAAACTATCATAGAATAAGAAGTAACTCGAAAAATTTTTTAAGGTTGATTTCGTGGTGTAGTCGGTTATCACGTCTGTCTAACACACAGACGGTCCCCGGTTCGAATCCGGGCGAAATCATTATTTGACAGCATGTCCGAGTGGTTAAGGAGTGTGACTAGAAATCACATAGGCTCTGCCTGCGCAGGTTCAAGTCCTGCTGCTGTCGTTTTTTTTTTTTTTTATTTTTGTTATATTCTAAAATTATAGCTTTTTATTTTTATTTTTATTTTTGTTATATTCTAAAATATAACCTTCTATTTTTATTTTTATTTTTATTTTTATTTTTATTTTTATTTTTATTTTTATTTTTATTTTTATTTTTATTTTTATTTTTATTTTTATTTTTATTCTTATTTTTTATTTTTATTTTTATTTTTATTTTTATTTTTATTTTTATTTTTATTCTTATTTTTTATTTTTATTTTTATTTTTATTTTTATTTTTATTCTTAATTTTTATTTTTATTTTTATTTTTATTTTTATTTTTATTTTTATTTTTATTTTTATTTTTATTTTTATTTTTATTTTTATTCTTATTTTTTATTTTTATTTTTATTTTTATTCTTAATTTTTATTTTTATTTTTATTTTTATTTTTATTTTTATTTTTATTTTTATTTTTATTTTTATTCTTAATTTTTATTTTTATTTTTATTTTTATTTTTATTCTTAATTTTTATTTTTATTTTTATTTTTATTTTTATTCTTATTTTTTATTTTTATTTTTATTCTTATTTTTTATTTTTATTTTTATTTTTATTTTTATTCTTAATTTTTATTTTTATTTTTATTTTTATTTTTATTTTTATTCTTATTTTTTATTTTTATTTTTATTTTTATTTTTATTTTTATTTTTATTCTTATTTTTTATTTTTATTTTTATTTTTATTTTTATTTTTATTCTTATTTTTTATTTTTATTTTTATTTTTATTCATTAAATGTAATAAAAAAATATTGAATTTTATAAGAAATATATTATAAATTAAAAAATAAATTAAAAATTATATTTTAAAATTTAAAAATATATAAAATTTTATTTTAATAAAAAATTTATTAATACATAATAAGTTGCATGAAATAAAATTGTAAAAATAGCTTATAATATTTAGTAGAATAAAAAGTCTTAATAAAATAGCAAAAAATTAAAAAAAAAAAAAAAAAAAAAAAAAAAAAAAAAAAGTTAATAAAAAGTATAAATGAATTTACGTAATACTAAAATAATGCTGATAAAAGTAATAAAAGTGATAATAATAATAATAATAATTAAAAATAAAAATTATAACATAAATAATTGTGATAAAATAAATGGCAATATAACAATATATACTAAATATTAGGATATTTACTAATAAATTATTGATTATTAATGAAAAGTATTTAAAGAAAAATAAACAAATCAAATTAAGTTAAAAAAAAATAAAAAAAAAAAATAAAAATAAATAAAATAAACGCCCAACGTGGGGGTCGAACCCACAACCTTGAGATTAAGAGTCTCACGCTCTACCGATTGAGCTAGCCGGGCAAATGAAATGCTCTGTGCAGGGGTCGAACCTGCGACCTTGGCGTTATTAGCACCACGCTCTAACCGACTGAGCTAACAGAGCTACTTCTGATTTTTTTTGATATTTATTTTTGAAATAGGATATAAAATATTATATCAAATTGTATATCATTACATAATATAATATTTTTAAATTTAATCACAAATAATATCAAATATGTTTATATTAAATTAAAATAATATTAATATTATCAGTAATATTAATAGTATTAATTTTATTTTATATTTCATTATTACTATTAGAACTCTCAAATTAAATGAAATATTATATTTTCTATAAATTATTTATATTAACGTGACACTATTAAATTAAAAAAAAAAAAAAAAAAAAAAAAAAAAAAAAAAAAAAAAAACATATATATATTTATATTCTTTTATTTAATTCCGAATAATTCTATTGAAAATTTATTAAAATAATTATGAAAAGTATTAACATATATTACTTTAATTCAATTTTTATTATTGCTATAAAAATATATTTATAATTTTTTAACTGAACTTCTTAAAAATAGAATGAAATTTTATAATTACAAAATTCTTATTATTCTTATTTATATTTTTATTTTTAATATTTGTTATATAAACTAAACTTTATATCAGATGTTTTTTAAAATTTTGTTAAATTTTTACTTTTTTTTTTTTTTTATTTTGCTTAATCTTTATTATTAATAATAAATAAATATAGAGAATATTTTCATTGGTAAATATAAATAATTGTATTTAATTAATAATTAATCATTATTAATTATATTATTTTAATTGATAATATAGAATCAATAAATGAATTAAAATTTTCTTAATTATCTAAAAAGATTTAAGGAAAATAAAACAGAAATATTAAAATTTTTAAATGCGGGCTGTTAGTTCAGTTGGATAGAACGCTTGACTACGGATCAAGAGGTCGCAGGTTCAAGTCCTGCATAGCTCGTTTTGATTTCGTGGTGTAGTCGGTTATCACGTCTGTCTAACACACAGACGGTCCCCGGTTCGAATCCGGGCGAAATCATTTTTGTTTATTTTTATTATTTTTATTATTTTCAACTAAATTTTAATTATTTATTATTATTTTTTATATTTTATTTTCTTATATTCTATAATAAAAGGAATGAATATATATATATATTAAATATAAACCAACTTTTATTTTAATATATTAAAAAAAAAAAAAAAAAAAGTAAAAATAACTGCCAAGAGTGAGGTTCGAACTCACGCCTCTTTCGAGACCGCATCTTAAGTGTCGGCGCCTTAGACCGACTCGGCCATCTTGGCTAAATATTAAAATTTATATGACATGTCTCAAAAATTTTTAAGATAGGTTACTTTTTTAGATATCAAATCTATCTGAGATATATATTATATTTTTTTTTTTTTTGTAGCTTGTTCTAATCTTTATATTATCTAATTATTATTAAAATTATTAGTAATTTAAGATATGTATATATATAAAATATTAACTTTTTAACGTATTTTAGTTATGATAAAATACACACACACATATTTATTAACAATAACTATATTAATATATAAATTCAGTATAATTTAATACATTAAAACTAATTATTAAATTAATATTAAATTAAATAATAACATTTGTAGAATATAACATATTATTAAACAAATTTATTATTAAAAAGTAAAAATAATTATATAAAGCTATAAAAAAATAATTTAGTAACATATTATTTAGCATCTAGTATTTCATAATTTATTTTTTCCTTTATATGCAAAGATTTACTGAAAATACCATAAAATTTTTAATTTATATATTAAAATATTATTTTTCATTTATATTTTTAAATTATTACCTTATATT
>JACVTC010000359.1:0-38839 GCA_016946835.1 Neocallimastix lanati (nom. inval.)
TGAAGTATTAATAAAAATAAAATAAAATAAAATAAAGATTGAAGTATTAATAAAAATAAAATAAAATAAAATAAAGATTGAAGTATTAATAAAAATAAAATAAAATAAATAAATAGTAAGATATTAGCAGTAATAAAATAAAATAAAATAAATAGTAATAGATTAACAGTAATAAAATAAAATAAAATAAATAGTAATAGATTAACAGTAATAAAATAAAATAAAATAAATAGTAATAGATTAACAGTAATAAAATAAAATAAAATAAATAATAAGGTATTTACAGTAATAAAATAAAATAAAATAAAGAGTGAAGTATTAATAAAAATAAAATAAAATAAAATAAATAGTAAGATATTATCAGTAATAAAATAAAATAAAATAAATAGTAATATATTAACAGTAATAAAATAGAATAAAGTAAAGATTGAAGTATTAATAAAAATAAAATAAAATAAAATAAAGATTGAAGTATTAATAAAAATAAAATAAAATAAAATAAATAGTAAGATATTAACAGAAATAAAATAAAATAAAATAAATAGTAATAGATTAACAGTAATAAAATAAAATAAAATAAATAGTAATAGATTAACAGTAATAAAATAGAATAAAATAAAGAGTGAAGTATTAATAAAAATAAAATAAAATAAAATAAAGATTGAAGTATTAATAAAAATAAAATAAAATAAAATAAAGATTGAAGTATTAATAAAAATAAAATAAAATAAAATAAATAGTAAGATATTAACAGTAATAAAATAAAATAAAATAAAGATTGAAGTATTAATAAAAATAAAATAAAATAAAATAAATAGTAAGATATTACCAGAAATAAAATAAAATAAAATAAATAGTAATATATTAACAGTAATAAAATAGAATAAAATAAAGAGTGAAGTATTAATAAAAATAAAATAAAATAAAATAAAGATTGAAGTATTAATAAAAATAAAATAAAATAAAATAAAGATTGAAGTATTAATAAAAATAAAATAAAATAAAATAAATAGTAATATATTAACAGTAATAAAATAGAATAAAATAAAGAGTGAAGTATTAATAAAAATAAAATAAAATAAAATAAAGATTGAAGTATTAATAAAAATAAAATAAAATAAAATAAAGATTGAAGTATTAATAAAAATAAAATAAAATAAAATAAAGATTGAAGTATTAATAAAAATAAAATAAAATAAAATAAAGATTGAAGTATTAATAAAAATAAAATAAAATAAAATAAATAGTAAGATATTAACAGTAATAAAATAAAATAAAATAAAGATTGAAGTATTAATAAAAATAAAATAAAATAAAATAAATAGTAAGATATTACCAGAAATAAAATAAAATAAAATAAATAGTAATAGATTAACAGTAATAAAATAAAATAAAATAAAGAGTGAAGTATTAATAAAAATAAAATAAAATAAAATAAAGATTGAAGTATTAATAAAAATAAAATAAATAGTGAAGTAATATAAAAAAATGAAGTATTAATAAAAATAAAATAAATAATGAAGTAATATAAAAGATTGAAGTATTAATAAAAATAAAATAAATACTAAAGTAATATAAAGGAGTGAAGTAATAATAAAAATAAAATAAAATAAATAATAAATTAATATAAAAAAAGGAGGTATTAATAAAAAAAAAAAAAATTAAAATAAAATAAAATAAAATAAAGAGTGAAGTATTAATAAAAATAAAATAAATAATGAAGTAATATAAAAGATTGAAGTATTAATAAAAATAAAATAAATACTAAAGTAATATAAAGGAGTGAAGTAATAATAAAAATAAAATAAAATAAATAATAAATAAATATAAAAAAAGGAGGTATTAATAAAAAAAAAAAAAAAAATTAAAATAAAATAAAATAAAATAAAGAGTGAAGTATTAATAAAAATAAAATAAAATAAAGAGTGAAGTAATAATAAAAATAAAATAAAATAAATAATAAATTAATATAAAAAAAGGAGGTATTAATAAAAAAAAAAAAATTAAAATAAAATAAAATAAAATAAAGAGTGAAGTATTAATAAAAATAAAATAAAATAACGAGTGAAGTAATAATAAAAATAAAATAAAATAAATAATAAATTAATATAAAAAAAAAGAGGTATTAATAAAAAATAAAAAAAAAATTAAAATAAAATAAATAAAGTAAAGAGTGAAGTATTAATAAAAATAAAATAAAATAAAGATTGAAGTATTAATAAAAATAAAATAAATAGTGAAGTAATATAAAAAATGAAGTATTAATAAAAATAAAATAAATAGTAAAGTAATATAAAAAAATGAAGTATTAATAAAAATAAAATAAATACTAAAGTAATATAAAGGAGTGAAGTAATAATAAAAATAAAATAAAATAAATAATAAATTAATATAAAAAAAAGGAGGTATTAATAAAAAATAAAAAAAAAAAAAAAAAAAAAAAAAATTAAAATAAAATAAATAAAATAAAGAGTGAAGTATTAATAAAAATAAAATAAAATAAAGAGTGAAGTAATAATAAAAATAAAATAAAATAAATAATAAATTAATATAAAAAAAGGAGGTATTAATAATAAACAAAAAACAAATTAAAATAAAATAAATAAAATAAAGAGTGAAGTATTAATAAAAATAAAATAAATAGTGAAGTAATATAAAAAATGAAGTATTAATAAAAATAAAATAAATAATGAAGTAATATAAAAGATTGAAGTATTAATAAAAATAAAATAAATACTAAATATAAAGGAGTGAAGTAATAATAAAAATAAAATAAAATAAATAATAAATTAATATAAAAAAAGGAGGTATTAATAAAAAATAAAAAAAAAAATTAAAATAAAATAAATAAAATAAAGAGTGAAGTAATAATAAAAATAAAATAAAATAAATAGTGAAGTAATATAAAATAGTGAAATATTAATAAAAATAAAATAAAATAAAATAAAATAAAATAAAGAGTGAAGTATTAATAAAAATAAAAAAATAGTGAAGTAATATTAAGTATGGATGTATTAATTAAAATAAAATAAAATAAAATAAAGAGTGAAGTATTAATAAAAATAAAATAAATACTAAAGTAATATAAAGGATTGAAGTAATAATAAAAATAAAATAAAATAAATAGTAAATTAATACATAAAAGGAGGTATTAATAAAATAAAAATTAAAATAAACCAAATAAAATAAATAGTGAAGTAATATAAAAGATTGAAGTAATAATAAAATAAAATAAATAAATAATAAAATATTAACAATAATAAAATAAAATAACATAAATATTAAGGTATTAATATAAATAATATAAAATAAAATAAATAGTAAAGTAATATAAAAATATGAGATATAAATAAAAAATAAAAAAATTAAAATAAAATAAAATAAATTAATAATAAAGTAATATAAAAGAGTGATATATTAATAAAAATAAAAAAAATTAAAATAAAAAAAAAAATAAACTAATAAAGTAATATAAAAGAGTGAAGAATTAATAAAAAATAAATAAAATAAAATAGAATAAAATAAAATAAAAGTAAAATAAAGAGTGAAGTAACACGAAAGAGTGAAGTATTAATAAAAATAAAGTAAAATAAATAGCGATATAATATAAAATAGAGAAGTAATAATAAAAATAAAATAAAATAAAAATTATAAACTCAAAAAAAAAGCTTCACTGATAATAAATTATTTTGTTATAATTAGGTTGTTTAATAAATATAATTTAAAATTTTTATTTGTATTTTTGAAATTTTTATTATAATTTATTTTATATTATTTTGATACAATATCATTAAATTATTTTACTATTAATATTATTTTTCAAAATAAAAAAAAGTTCTGAATTTAATAATGAGAATAAATTTAATTTTTTATTTTATTATAAAAATTAAATGAAATATAAATATCATTTAATATAAATATATAAAAGATATTTTTTAGTATAAAAGTTTTATTGCTTTTTTAAAGTTAAAATAGTTAAAGCTTTATTAAATTTTTGATGATAATTATTAATAGTTTTATATTTTTATATCTTTTTATATAATTAAATAATTTGTATAATATGAAAAGTAATCTAAAAAAAATATTGTAAACTGTAAGATCAAATAAAAAAGTTATATATAATTTTATTATTAAGCTTTGAACTATTTCTTTTTATTTTCATTATTAATATTAATAGTAAAAAATAAATATACATATTTGTTATATAAAAAAACTATTTTTTTTTAAATTTTAATATAATTTTTATAAATTATATATTTATATTTTAATTTTATATAATTAAATGATAAACGAAATAATATTTAACAAATAAAAAACTATTTTATAGAATATTAATAGCCAATTTTGAAGTAATTATGTTAGTTTAGAATCTAGAGATTAAAATAAACTCCCGAATAATTTTTATTTATTTGAAATACCAGATGAAGTAATTGGAATATTGGAAAATGTTGAAATATTCACCTAACCCCGAAAGAATTGTGTTGGATCATACATTTCGCCATGTGGCTTATAATAATTTCAAAATAAAGCCATACATTTTTAAAATATTCTATACAATCATAAATAAACATTCATATAATAATATATTTTCAATTAAATATTTTTATATTTATTAAATAAATATTTCAAAAGAAATAATAACATGCTTTATTATAAAATAATAATAAAAATCATTTTTACAATTAAATATTAATAAATTATACAAATAAAAAAAGAAATATTTATTATTTATATAATTATTATTTATTTAGTAACTATTATTTAATTAATAAAAAACAAGCCACCTCTAGAAATGTGCCACATTGCAAAATGCATTAGATTTCTTTTATATCTATGTCTGATGTTTTAATTTGAATAGAAATATTTGGGTTAGGGTTTATTATATTGATTACTTTATTATATTTAAAATTAAATAAATATAAAAACATCTTGGTTTTTTTAATTTTTTTAAATATTTTTTTAAATTTTTTAAATAAAAAAATATAAAAATAAAATATTTTTACACAAGATTCTTTAAACCATGTATATGGTTGTATTACTTATTATTAATACCGTTGATATATTAACCCTTTCAAATTTAAATAATTCGTTAATTGATTGTATTCTGTTTATTCTATTTGTTCAAAGATTTCTAAAAAATGAATATTTATTTCTATTTTAATTTCTACTCAAAACATCAACCCCTCTTCCATAGAGCATATGAAAGTTCAATGAGTTTATAAGCGAAAAATCAAGCTTATGATACATCCCTTATCCATTTGCTTATTCGAAAAATACTTTAAATATAGATATAAAGTACTTATTAAATAAAAGAAATAAAACATAAAGTATATTTATCCCATATTTAATTAAATAAAAAAATTGAAGTTACTTATTGAATTAAATAAATAAGATATAAAGTACTTGTTAAATAAAATAAATAAAATATAAAATATAAAAAAAAATAATTATATATTATAATAAAATTTATAAAAAAAAAGCTTAAATATATATGTTTATATAATAGAAGATAAAAATTTAAATAATAAATTTGAATATTTTTATTTAACAATACAAAATTGCAATTTACTATAAATATTTTAATATGAATAGTTTATACCATGTTATAGTAAATATAAAAAAAGTAAAAGATATATTATAAATATAAATAATATTACTTTAATTTTATTTACTTTTATTTAATATTTAATAATTTTTATAAAGTTATACAAATAGAAATAAATCAAAAAAAAAATATTATTTTTTTCTTAATGGTTTTTCTTTTATTCTATTTCTAAAAATATAAAAGCTTAAAAAAATTTATTTTTTTTATATTAGTATTAAATTTATTATAAACATAAATCGCTATATTCAGATTGACAACCCTCACCACAGTACTCATGACCAAAGCCGCATCTACCATCTTTACTACAACAATTACCAAAGGAACATTTTTTGAAACCATATTTTGGACCACAATGAGTTTCTTTAGGAGGATCTTCAGGTAATTTTGGATTTGGATCAGGTAATTCTCCTAAACATAAGCCATAGTTAGATTGACAACCTTCATAGCAGTATTCATAACCAAATCCACATTTACCTTCTTTGCTACAACAATCACCGAATGAACATTTTACATATCCATTATTTGGACCACAGTTTTCTATTTTAGATGTAGATGTACTTTGTGAAAATGTAAAGGTAGTCATCTTTGTGGTGGTTTTAGTGGTTTTAGATTGAATAATAGTATTTTTCTTTGATGTAGTTTTATTTTTTTTGGTGGTTTTTTTAGTAGATTTAGTTATATATTTACTGGTAGTTTTACCTTTAGATGTAGTTTTAGCTTTGGTTGTGGTTTTCTTTAAAGAACCACATCTACCATATTTACTCTGACAACCTGAACTACAATGCTTTTCAGAGGTACCACAATATCCCCATTTACTACAGCATTCATTATTGGTACATTTTTTATTTCCGTAGTCTGGTCCGCAACGCTCTGCATATGCATAATTAATAATAATTAGAATGATTAAAAATACATTTAAAATAATTAATTTCATTTTACTTTTATTTTAATTGTACTAATTTTATAATTTAACTTTAACTTTAATTATTTAATATATTTATTTAAAATTATAATAATATTAAAAGCTTTTTATATATTTTATTTTTTTTTTATTTTTTTAATTATTTTTTTTAGTATTTTTTTTTTATTTTTTTTTAAATTTTAATAAATAATTATAACGCAATTACTTTATTTTTATAATAATTTGGTCTAATCGAGTTTAATAAAAATAATTTCCAATATACATATATAATTAATATAAAACAATATATAAAATATATTAATAAAAAATAATTATAATACTTTCAAAGTAATATTAATAATAAATATAATTTAATATAAAATATATTATATTAAAAACTAAAATTAAAATAAAAGAAATATCTTATTCCGTTACACGAAATAAATAATATATAATATAATATATATTAATAACTTTATAAATAAACATTTTAAAATTTATATAAATTTCATATATAATATATCTATATATTTTAAAGAAAATTATTAAAATATTAAAAATAAAAAAAAAAAATTAAAATAAAAAAATAAATAAAATAAAAAATAAAATATAATAAAGAAAAATTATATACAGTAAAGCAAATTAAAGTAAAATAAAATAATATAAATATAATAAAATTATAATAAAAATATAATAAAAGTAAAAGTGTTTATTTAATGAATTATATTAAATATTTACACTTTAATAAATACATAATATAAAATAATATTTGTTCATAAATGATTTTATAATAATGTAATTAAAAAATAAATATTTATAAAATAATGATTTTAAAAATAAATTTAATTTCAATTTTTATTTATTTTATTTTTTCAAATTGTAATGTCGGCGGACCGAGAGTTGAAAAAACAATAATCAATGAAGAAAATATCCACTATACAATTCAAAATGAAAATTATTATTTTGAAAATTATAAAGGTGAAGAATTAGATTCTGAATGGAACTGGGTAAAAAATATATCAATAGTGTATACTTGGGTTGACGGTTCGGATATCAATTTTTTAAATATAAAAAATAAATATAGTAATGGAAATCGCAAACCCAGTAGTAGATTTCGGTCAGTCGATGAACTGAAATATTCTATAAGGTCACTAGAAAAATATATGCCTTGGTTTAATGGAACCATATATATTGTAACATTAAATCAAGTTCCTAAATGGTTAGATACTCGAAATAAGAGAATTAAAATTATTAATCATAAAGATATTATTCCAAAGCATATCTACCCTACGTTTGATTCTAACACGATCGAACTTTTTTTAGATAAAATACCAGAAATTACTGAACGATTTATATATTTTAATGATGATTTGTTTCTAAATAACTATGTTCATCCAAGTCTATTTTTTACAAAAGAAGGATTTTATCCAAAGATATATAGAAATACAATGAATCTCTATGTTAATGAAGTACAAATTAATGAATTTATATTAAACAATACACATTCGTTTTGCTGTAACAATTTTTTTACTGATAGATTAGCAAAAGATTATTTTAATGATAAATTTGTATATCAATATGTCCATCATGTTCCTTTTGTGCTTTATAGAGATTTATTTGAAAACTATCGTCAACTTTTCAAAGAAGAATTTAAAAGTAGAATTGCGTATCGTTTTAGAAACCATTTTAAAATTCAAACACTTTATCTTTACCAAGTATTTATGGAGTATGCAACGCAACATGTTGATTTTCCTTTTAAACTCGGAGGAAAAGGTAAAGCTCAAAATTTCCAAGGATTACCTTTACCTCAAGAAAGCACGATAAAAAAATTTTCAGCTGAAGTTGTAGATTGTTGGACAGCAAAAAAATATATACGATTTGGTGATGTCGTTAACGATGATAGAAAAAACAAGTCCACTTTCAAAATGTTTAAAGAGGACACAAAATTAATATTTTTTAATATGAATGATAATTACAATAAAAACAGCGTATCTTATGATTTTATTGAATTTTTATATGAAAAATTTCCATCTCCTTCTTCTTTTGAAAATAAAACAATGACTTCGATTGAAACATCATATTTTTCAAAAATCGATAAAATAAATGAATTTTCTAATAAAATGATAGAAGCATTACCAGACAAATTTAATCAAACAATTATTGAAAATTTTCAAAAAGTCATTACAGAAAATAAACATGAATTAATTAAAAAGTATATTAATGATACCCAAACAATATCAGGTTCATTAAAAGAAATTAGTGATAATGAAAAAGAAGAACTCAATATACTTTTGAATTATAACGGTACTGAATTAGAGAAAAAATGGAAATGGTGTGAATCAATATCTATTGTGTATTTAATAGAAAATCATAGAAACCATACGCATCTAGAAGTTGACCTTTTATCATTGAAATACTCTTTACGATCCATTGAAAATTATTTACCTTGGTTCTTAGGTAAAATATTTATTATTATTCCAAATTTGAGTATTATTAAATATTTACCATGGCTAAATTTAAAAAATTCAAGAATTAGTCTAATTAATCAAACCGATATTTTACCAAAACAATTCCAATTAAGCGCCAATAGACATTTGGTAGAACTTTATTTGGACAAAATTCCAGGTCTATCTGAAAAATTTATATACATGAATAGTTATTATTATTTTAAAAAATATGTTCATCCACGCTTCTTTTTTAGTAAAGAATTTTATCCCAAGTATTATTTTAGAAATTGTCTGAATAGAGAAGGAGAAGAAATAGCAAAGGACGAGGATATTTCCTTTTACAAAACCTATTCAATTATTAAGGAATATTTTGGAAAAAACTATATTAAATTACGCTATCTAAAAGAAGTACCTTTCACATATTATCGTGATTTATATGAACCGGTTAGAACACTTTACAAATCTTATATAGAAAAATCAATATTAACTGATATAAATAATAATAATAATAATTTAAACTTTGAATTGCTCCCACTGTACCTTTTATCTACTTACAATGTATACGGAACGGAACAACCCTTCTTTCCAGAATATGTTGTTGGCTTTGGAAAATTAATGAATCTTCCACCTCCAATTCTTAATAATAATAGAACTATTGATTACTATGGTTTTGATATTGCGTCTCCTGAAATTGAGCAAAAGACTATGATTCTATATAGCTTTTTTTCCAATAATACCATTGATAACTATAGTACTATTTATAATATAAAAAATTCTAAAAGTATTTTTTTTAATATATTAATAAAAAATAGAAATAAAATTAGTATTGACCATTTAATATCATTATTTAAAATGCTCAACTCATTCTATGATAAAAAGTCTTTATATGAAAATTAAATTATTTTAACTTTAAATTTTGTAAAAAATAGAATTAAATATTGTTTTCTTATAAAAATAAACAAAATAAATTATTAAATAATAATAAAATAGAATAAAATTAAAAATATTTTTAAAAATATTTAAATATATAATATTAAAAGAATTGAAAAAAAAAAAAAAAAAAAAAAAAATAAAATAAATTATATTATTATATAATATAAATATGTAAAAAAAAATAAACTTTAAAATAATAATATTATAAATAATTATTACTATTACATTTATATATGTTTATTATTATAAAATTAGTTAAAATTATTTAAATTTAGAAAAGATCAAACCAAAGTAAACCAGAAATATTAACTAATTTTATTATTATTATTTTTCTTTTTAATTATATTATTATATTTTAATATATATATTTTATTTGAATTTTAATCTAATTTTAATTATAAATGAAATATATAATGTATCTATTTTAGGTTTTAATAAAATATTAAGATAAGGACAATTTTAGTTAAATTAACCAATAAAATTTTAGTAACAAAAATGTTTTTATCTACAATTATTAATAATTTTTTTAAAAATTACATTTTTATCTATTACTATTACTTTTAACATTTTTTTTAATTTTTATTTATATAAATCTATTTATTATTAATTGAAATTATTCTTTAAAAAAATAATGTAAAGTTTTATATTTACTTTTATCTTTTATATCATCATTTAAATTTTATATTTTAAGGTAAGTTTATTATTTATTTTATATATATATAATTACTTTATTTATTTTATTAAAGATACTAATATTTTTTTAAAAATAAAATTATATTTATTTATTGCTATAATTAATCTAATCTACATTTTTCATCTACTAAATTTTTAGTTTTTATTTATAATAAAAACAATGAACAATATAATCTATATTCCCAGACAAAACTGTATTTCCTAGAGTGAAAAAAATTTATATCATTTAACTTTAATATAAAAATCATCATAAAATTCTACGGATTTTCCATTACCAGGGTAATAAATAAATAATCCTGTCATAAAGATCGATTATTAAAATTGAATTTTGCCTTTGATTTCTTATGATGAATTAGTTTATACGTCTTTAGTAAATCCTAGTAACTGTCACTACTTTTTTCTTTACTTGTTAAATTCCTAAAGTAAATAAATAAAGGAAAGGAAATATATTTATTCTTAAAGATATGAACAGATATAAGGTACGCCATATAAGTTTTAATTTTTAAATAATAATTATAACAGATTTATTTATTTTATTTTTATTATTTTTATTCTATTTTTTTTGTTTACTTTTTAAATAATTAAATAGTATTATAATAACGCGTTAAAATATGAAATTTTCATAAACAAGTATATTTGTAGTTTCATTTTTGTTGAATTTCAATCTTAGATGAACTGCATTTTGATACTGGGTACGCGGACATTTAAGTGAACAACTCTTAAGAAGTTCACACAGTTCTACGGTCTCATATACTATAGCGTTTACTAAATATTTTGCTTATACAGTATTGATCATCGTCAGCTCTCTTGAGTTACATTTTCATAGATTCAATATAAACATTTTCATTAACAAAAGCGCTATCGAGATACATAATTTACAATGACTAGATGCGCTACAGAACTTGCTTAGAAGAACTAGCCGTGCAACAGAACTACTTACCTTCAAGGACTACTGTTGTTACTGAACTACTTTCCTTCAAGGACTACTGGTTCTACAGAGCTACTTAAGTTACCTTCAAGGACTACTGGTGCTACTGAACTTTCCTTCAAGGACTACTGGTGCTACAAAGCTACTTAAGTTACCTTCAAGGACTACTGGTGTTACTGAACTACTTTCCTTCAAGGACTACTGGTTCTACAGAGCTACTTAAGTTACCTTCAAGGACTACTGGTGCTACTGAACTTTCCTTCAAGGACTACTGGTGCTACAAAGCTACTTAAGTTACCTTCAAGGACTACTGGTGTTACTGAACTACTTTCCTTCAAGGACTACTGGTTCTACAGAGCTACTTAAGTTACCTTCAAGGACTACTTGTGCTACTGAACTACTTTCCTTCAAAGACTACTGGTGCTACTGAACTACTTACCTTCAAGGACTATTTGGTGCTACAGAACTACTTACCTTCAAGGACTACTGGTGCTGCAGAACTACTTACCTTCAAGGACTACTGGTGCTGCAGAACTACTTACTTTCAAGGACTACTGGTGCTACAGAACTTGCTTAGAAGAACTAGCCGTGCAACAGAACTACTTACTTTCAAGGACTACTGGTGCTACTGAACTTTCCTTCAAGGACTACTGGTGCTACTTAACTTTCATTCAAGGACTACTGGTGCTACTTAACTTTCATTCAAGGACTACTGGTGCTACTTAACTTTCATTCAAGGACTACTGGTGCTACTTAACTTTCATTCAAAGACTACTGGTGCTACAGAACTACTTACCTTCAAGGACTACTGGTGCTACTGAACTTTCCTTCAAGGACTACTGGTGCTACAGAGCTACTTAAGTTACCTTCAAGGACTACTGATGCTACTGAACTACTTACCTTCAAGGACTACTGGTGCTACTGAACTTACCTTCAAGGACTACTGGTGCTACTGAACTTACCTTCAAGGACTACTGGTGCTACTGAACTTACCTTCAAGGACTATTTAGTGCTACAGAACTACTTACCTTCAAGGACTACTGGTGCTACAGAACTTTCATTCAAGGACTACTGGTGCTACAGAACTTGCTTAGAAGAACTAGCCGTGCAACAGAACTACTTACTTTCAAGGACTACTGGTGCTACTGAACTTAAAAGGAATACTACCCCTGCCGCCGTTTCACCGTGCTATTGAACTTACAAGAACTACTGCAAATGCTGCCATACTGATTGTTAATTTGTTAATTTTATTTTACTTAGTCTTTTATATAAAATTTACTTTTTTATCTTTAAATAATATAATGTATTTTTTAATAAATGTAATACATAAAAATATTTAAATCTAATAAAGTAATTGATATATATTTGCATCTAATTCTAAAAAAATTTCATTTTTTTTCATTTTTATTTGAGTTTGTGTTATATTTAATTTATTGTTACTACCATTATATTATTATAAAATAATATTTTTATGGTTTATTTTACTTATATTGTATATCCATTTATTATATTCTATAATACATTATTTTAAAAGTTCTTTTAAAATCTAATTTAATAAATAAACTATTGTAATAAAAAAAATTATTTCTATAACAATGAACTGTTTAAACTCTATATATATCAAATAGGTCTTACGATATAAAAATTTCAAATAATAATAACCCCAGATTATTTTTTTATTTTTATTTTATTTTATTTTTATATTTTATTTTATTTTTATTATTTTTTTAAATTTTACATATTTAAATATTTTTTAAACATTAATATAAATTATTTTAATTACATTAGTTAATTTATTTTTTTTTGAAATTATATATTTTATTTCTCATTATAAAAATTAAAATCCTTTTTATTTATTTTTTTAATATTATTATTTCTAATTATTAATTATTGCTATTATTATTTATTTTTAAAATTGTATTTTTTTATATTTATTTATTATCAATTATTATCTTTTTTTTTATATTTTGTAGTTTCATATATTATCTATTTATATTTTATTTTTTTTATTGATAATAATACTTTTATTTAATATATATATCTATAATTTTATTTTCTAATGCATTATATTTATTTTTTTAAACTACTATTTTTTTGGTTCAAGTGTATAATAAAAACGTTGACCGATATAATTATCTTCCCAACCAAAAGATGTATTTCCGGAAGGTGAAGAATCTTCACAATCTCTAACTTTAAGAGTAGAATCATCATAAAAATCTACACATTTTTCGTTTCCGTCATAATAAACATAAATATTTCTTTCATAACGACCTCCATATTTGAATTTTGCCTTTGCATTCTTACACTGGGTTATTTTTAAACGTCTTTCATAACCGTCCTTACTACTAAGATTTACGTCTAAACAATAGTCCGATTTATTTCCATTTCCACCATTAGTAGCATTTGATAAGTACCAAGTAGATTTTGAATTCGAAGAAGTCATTAACCAAGAATAATATTTAACACTACTTGATAGTTTAAATCGGTCTTGACTTTCAATATTTTTGACCCCTAAATATTCTTTGTGTCCTTTATCATATTTACTACGGAAGGTGTGAACTTCATATATATCCGGTACGTCATAGGATATGATCCATTTATATTTATTATCATTTTCATTGCACGTACTGTAGCTAATACTACTGTTTTTGTCTACATAAAGACATTCTGTTTTATCATCATTCATCCAAAAACCAAATTTGTCATTTTTGCTAATAATTGCCATGTTGGTATTGGATGCGTCTGATGATAATCCTATCTGATTATTAGAACTTTTAATTAAATATTTTCCACTGCCGACGTTCTTTAATAAACCATTACCACTCTTTGCGATTTCCCAAATAAATTCATTACCATTGCACTTATTATTTAGACTTACCGAGAGTTTACCAGAGCTGTTCACAGACAAACATCCAAGTCCGTTTTGATTATTAATTATATAGACCTTCTGAGTATCAGCTAATAAAGGCTTATAAGAAGAAAACATCCAAACATGTTTAGGATTGCTTGAATCACATTTTTGAAGTTCGTTTGTTGGATAAAGACAGTCCTTCTCGAAACCCTCAATCCAAAATCCATATTTAGATTTTGATGGATCGGCAATGTTAAGGACATTGGAATCATAGAAATAGGAAGTAATCATTAATTTATCGTCCGAGCTTTTTCGTAAAAATTGTCCAGTTTCAACATTTTTCCATAGTCCACTTCCATTTTCTGGTATTTCCCATAAGTAGGAATTACCGTCACATTTATTATCAATCTTAACTTCATTACTAGATTTTCCTACCGCGTATAAACAACCTTTAGTAACACTATTATAGATGTAAACTCGCTTAGTTTTTACCGGAGGTTTCTCAGACAAAATCCATCGTCCAGCATCTCCATATCGAGTACATTCGTTATTTTTAACGGTACTATCGGATTCATATTTATTTGAGGTGGTTAAATGGAAACAGCCAAGAGAATAAGGTTTTTTGATATCTAATTTCGTTATATCATTCATGACACTACTATTTGTTATGTCAGAATCAGTATTTACAATACCATTTCTATTAGATGATATATAGGTATTAGAACCAACATTTCTCCAAATTCCTTTTCCACTGTAAGGTATTTCCCATAAAAATAAGTCTCCATTACATAAGCCGTTAGCTCTTATACTTTTATCACTACTTCTTTCATTAACATAGAGACATTTGTTGGTATCTTTTTCATAAATGTAAACACGTTTCACCTTATCAGGGGCTTGTGGTGGATACGAGAAATAGACCTTTTTTTCATTTTTATAAATTTCATAAAATTGCAATCTATTCTCCGTACAGGTTAATCCTACCTCTTTTTTATCCTTCTTTTTGTTAAAAGCACTAAAACTACTTATATCGTCTTCTGTATCCTCGTTTTCAAATAAATTCTCATAAGAAACAACGGTAGCTGTATCTGTCAAACTGTTACTTTGATCCATATATTGTATTACAAAATCGTAATTTTCATCGAATTTAGCATGCGCAATTTTTTCGGTTTCGGAAATTGCATAATAGGACACTTCACCCTTGAACAATATTTCCTTTTTATTTTTTGGATCATTTTTATCAATTGATCGATATTTAAATCCTTCCTTTGTAAGAACTAACCCGACATGACTGCACATTATTCTATGCCCTAAGTAGAAAATATCTCCTGCAATTAACCCGTTTCCTACCGTGTCCTTATTGAAATTTTGTATGACCTCTTCGGTATCCAAGTTTTTGAACCTGCAATTTAAATTTGGATTTTTATCGCTTTTGTAGTTATTATTAAAATTAATTTGAATATCATTTTCAATGCAGGTAATACCATAATTATAGACCCGATTGAGATTCCATTCATCTTCAATTAAAATTTCGTCTCCGTTGCTAATCAATGTTCCATTCGTTGCAATTTGTAAAGAAGATATGTTATCATCGTAAAATCTATAGAAATTGGTGGTATCAATTTTGAAATTTCCTATAGTTTCCAATTTATAAATGGTATTACATTCGGCATCATTACCTTTTGAAACTAATCCATTTTTACATCGACTTTCTATATAAGGTCTATACTTCCAGAAGACATTCTCAGTATTGTTTTCTTCCGCTATTAAAATCTCATCATTAGAGTTACATATCATAGTGACATTCGGTTTTCCGATAGATACTAATGGTTTTACGGTTTGTCGATTGGAGACCATAAAGTTTCCAGTAGCAATATCTAAATAAATCTTTTCTTGCTCTTTATAACTGTGTAAGGCATGATTATTATGATCTACAAGTTGATAGGTTTCTTGATCAATCGAAAGGTCGCTTCCAAAACTTCCTTTTTCATTTTTCTTAATGTACGATAGACATTTAACAGTACCGTAATTAAGAGAATTTTCCTCGCCCAAACAAATCTCATTATTATACTTTTTATTAAGTAAGTAATTTTGGTGCTCTCTGCATTTATCCATTACTTTATCAATAATTTGATTATTATCATCATCATATAAAGCTAAAAAGGTGTTTGCTTCTACCTGATCACATCGCAGAGATATGCTTTTAGGAGGTTTAGTTATATATTCCGCTGGGATATCCTGAAATACGGAATTTCCATTAATGACTAATGGGGCAGACATATCATTAATATTTAACTGTAAATTGTAGACCTTCTCATACGAGAAAAATTTATAATCAGTAACACTGATATTAGCACATTCCGTTCCATCTTTATCAATAATTTTATCTCCAGGATATAAAACTTTATCATAGGTGAATAAATTATTGGCATCGTAGGTTTTAGTAATCATATTTCTTAATCTATTACCATTACTATCTTTTACATAGAAACCATATTCAAGATCACAACGTATTTCGGCATAGTCAGCATTCACCTTATTTGGTATTTTAGTGATATAGGTATTATCACCATCTAGTGTATAAACAAGATTGAAAGTATCCTTTTCTTTTTGGAAATTGATATAACGCAGTTTGTTATTCAAACCTTTACCCTTATCAGGCTCATAATACGTATGATTATTATAATTGAATTGAATACCCTTTTCTGTGAGCTTAAAGCATTCCTGAAAAGCGGAATTGTACAAAAGTTCTCCAACATACAAGTTATCAGGCGCATATATTCTTGTTTCTTCATCATAATTTTCTCGTGTGGAAAGAATTTGCTTCTTTTCTAATGCAGGATACCTCCAATATTCGTTACCTTCCTCATCATTAATAACGGCATACATGACTTTATTCCTTTCAAATATACATTTTAAAATTAGATCGCTCGTGAAAGCATTGTTAAATACATTGACGTCATTTAACAATAATTTTCCCTCGTATTGATTGAACTTTAGATTATTATTATCTATAAGTTCTGAAACTTCGGCGTCCATCGGAATTGGTTTGGTTTGATCACTGAAAAAGAGACCAATTTTCTTTTTCCCATTGGAATCCATAACAGATTTACCATTTTCATCCATGATTTCATCAATTCGAATACATGGCTTTTTGAATTTATCATCCACGTAGATCATATCATAGATGATTTCATCCTTTTCAAGGGAAGTTCTTTTCTCCACCTTTGGATATTCCAAATAGACTTTTTCTTTATTTGGACTATATAAAACAAACTTATTACCTCCATGGTAGTTCATACATTTTCCAATGAGCTGATCATTTCCACTTAGATTATTCACTTTATCAATCACGGTACCTTGATTGAAAAAAAGACCGAATTCATCCGAGCTTTTAACTTTAACATAATTATCTGCCATCTGTTTATTCATTTTTTCTTTATTACTACTTTCGGTATCAGTTTTTTCTTTCTTATAATTTTCCATTTTATAAATAGTAATGTTGCCATGATTAAATTGCGTGAACAATTCCCCATCCTCAAAGAAAAGGCATCTTTCACCGGTTTCCTTATTAAATAAACTTTCACCATAAAATAAGGGCTTCGATTCTGAAATTTCATATTTTTTAGAGTATTTTGGTAAAGTCATGATTCTTTTATCATCGCGATAGATCGCTGCCTTCAAATCCCCATAGATCGTTTCACATCTTACACTATAAGTATGTTTTTCATTTTTCATATTGGCAGGCGTTATTTCCCTATCATCAATTAAATTAATAGATGTTCCGTTGGAAAAATAAACGTATACACCGGTTTCTACGACATCTAAATATTCTATATTATCATTAACGTTTTCTAAAACATCAATGTCCTCCTCATCTTCTGGATCCACCTTTGGATTTGCTGAGTCTTCTGTGGCGACTTCCTCTGCGTTTTTAAGAAGTGAGTCTTTCGTATTAACATTAATTAGTCTTCCCTTATTAATCTTTAAACAAAATTTACCGTTAGAATCGGTTTCATCTGGAATTAATTCTTGCATTGGACGCAATTGATGAGTTGCCGTATTAGCAATTAATGCTTTAAACTGTTGGGTTGGGTAATTCCATATGACGTCTTTACTAACCTTATCAAAAATTTCAATATTATTTTCATCTTTGCAACGAAGTTCAATAGCATGTTTATCAGGATTATATATAGTAATGGTGGTTCCTTCAATTTTTTGGTCATTAATATCCTGAATATAAAGTTGTTGATCATCCAAATATAAAGTTCTACCTTTTATTTTTGAATCATATTTTTCAGTGATTAAATCACCCGTACTATTAAATAGCCCCTCGGCCTTGAACGTTAAACATGCTACATTTTCATTTTTGTCATTTTTATAATAAATCGAACGATCCACCACCATTGAATTACTGTAGGGTTCATTCGTAATGGAATAAATGATACGGCTTGGATATTCCCATACAACTGAATTAGTATTGTCTAGTAGAACTACTCCATATTTGTCGCTATTAATATTACATCTGAGTTTAGTTGGTAACGCCAAATTTTCATCCTCTAAATCCAAAACATTTTGATCGTCCAATGTTAAATAACCGGTTTTCTTATCCAACTGTAATTTCGATTCCGTATTGATTTCATACGGGAAATACGGTTCTTTATCTCCGTAGAAATAAACTCCTTTCGTTCTTAAGGTGACACAAGGAAATTCATTGATGATTTTACATTTACTGTTTTTATTAACTTTACATATACTATTAATCTGATCAACGCTTATGTTATAGGAAAGTGTTTTATTGTAAAAATGATTCTCATTTAATTCGTCTTTAAATACTTTGTATTTATTGGCGTTAGCTTGGATTTTCACATGTTCCTTTCTACACTGGGTTGGTGATGGATCCCCTTTACATTTACAGTACCATAACGCATCTAGACAATAGCTTTCATCCTTCTTCAAAATAAACTCATAATCGTTATTATCTTTTCCGAATATTCCCTTTAAGGTATCCTCCTTTTGTTTCTTTTCTTCTTCGCAATCTTTATCCCTTTTAGTATCATCTCGGTAGATGAGCGCTTCTAAATTTTTCAGATAATGTTCTTCATTATCACTGATCATTTCTGTCAATTTTTTCGTTGGAGGGAAAGTCCAAATTAAAGTATCCGTCGGATTATTTTTATTGTCAAATTTTCTTTTTAAAATTCGAATGTATCCATTGGTGTCTGGTGTAATATACATAATGTAGTAGCATACTTTGGAATCCTTACAAGTTTCCCCTTCGATTCCCGTAGTGAACAAAACATGATCGTTACAATCATAAATATTGAAAACCCCATTGTCATTTAATTTTCCATACACAATTCTCGAATTTCTATCGGTAATCGGTTTCAAGTCAATGTAGGAATCATCGATAACGATATTTTTATCATCGACCTTTTCAAATTTTTGAAGTAAATTTTGATATTTTAGATGAAAACTGGTAAGAGGCATTACCGCTGTACTGTAGTAATTATCATTTTCATCAAAAATATAATTGTCCTTAGAGGATTCCAAATCAACCTCATTTGAGATTTCCAAATCTCTATATTCCTTTGATTTTCTAAGTTCTTCATACGCGTCTTCGGTATATCTATTAATAATTTGTTCGCCCACTCGTATGATAGAATTGTCGAATCCAGAAATCTTGTTTTCCGATTTATAGGTGGTAAGAAAAGGTAAATTTGGATTTCTTGCTTCTGCCTCACATGCATTATAAAATTCGTGTTCTTTATAGATCAAAAATTCATGATACGGGGCGTGATTCCACATATTCCAAACTTCCTCTCCGTTTTCATTGACAATTCTAAACGTTCCCGCATTCAATACCTCCAATCTATACCTTCTATACAAATGTTTATTATCCTTTTCAGGATCATTTAGCGTACTCATGATCACATAGTCAAACTTATTTAATATCCTCATGACTCCATCTCTCCCCACAATTAGCTTATACGGTCCTTTTCCTTGCCATAAATTCGCGGTTTTGCTTTCCCATATGGTGACGTTGTTGTCTTTAAAAACCAGATTACCACTACTATTTAAGATTAAATGAAATCTTTTATTTTCTGATTTTAAACCTTCATTCGAATAGATGGTATTGTTACATCCCCCGAAGTACATAAAGTTTCCTTTATAAGCAATTCCATCCGGGAGTTGTAAATACGAATTATTTTTTTTTATTGAAGGATTAATGGCTTCGTATAAATATTTCTCTGGTATATTTTTAGTTACATCTTCATTCTTAAAGGGATACCCATACTTCACTGGTAAGTAATATCCATCACGGTCAAGATAGGAACTATATTCATTGGCTTTGATTTTGTAACGCCAAATAGGTACACCTAATGGATCATACAAGGTTAATCCATCATACGTGTTGTACCTATTTTGATCAAAAGTACTTACGACTAAATAGGAGGTCTCTGGAACGGTACTTAATCCGTTTCCATTCCAACCCACGATTAAGTGCTGATGTTCCGGCTTTATATTCGACCATAATACTACATTTTTTGTTTTAAATTTATTTTTATTGGTTAAATTTTCAATATAACTTTTTATTTTACTATTTACCTTTGACGTATCAGAAGGAGATGGAGAAGAAGAAGTAGTAGTAGTAGTGGTAGTAGTAGATGTTTCCGTAGTGGTTTGTGAACTTCCATTTCCCTGGGTTCCATTATCCGTTGTAGCATTACCATTTTGCGATTTTTCTTGACTTTGCGCCTCATTTATTTTTTGAATACTATTCTGAGTCATTCTACATTTACTTTTAATTTGGTCACAATTTAAAAGCATATAATCCTCTATGGCCTCCACAATACTACTATCCATTAGCGATTCACATTTATCCAAAATAGTACAGTCAACGGTTCCAGAATTACCGGTCTCACCATTATCCGAAGAAGAAGAGGAAGGTTTTTCATTCATTTTCTCACTACAAATAAAATCGATTTCATCTTGAGAATAATAAATATTGTTTCTATTTTTTTTATCCTGACAAGTATTGGAATTTCTTAGTTCCGATTTAAATGCATTAAATAATTTATTGTCGCTTTTCACGGTAACATGATTAACGATACATTTATTATCTTTATTTTTAGTGGGATTTTGACAGTTACAGAACCAAAGCGCATCCTTACAGAAAACGTCATCCTTACTTTTAATAAAATTGATATCAATATTATCTTTTTCGAGATGCTTCAAATATTCGGTTACCTTAGAAACTTCTTTAGGCTTATCATTAGGATCCGGTCGAATATTATTTGGATCGAAATCTGGTAAATCTGGATTTTCCATGTAGTTGACGCCATTGAACTCCTCAGCATAAGTTCCAACGGGCTCAAACATTGTTTCTTCGGTGAGAACTTCAAGATGGTTTAAATTAGATATTTTGAAGTAGGCCTTACTTTTAGCGTAACTAGTCTGCGTATTAAAGTATTCGACATCATTATTACCGAAAACCAGATCATTATCTTTATTCATGTATAATTCAAGGGCATGGCCTGTACTATATTCACCAGCTAAACTAGAGATTTTCTTTATATTCTGATCTGTACCTATTTTTTGTCCAGTTTCTAAGAAATAATCAAAGGTTCGAGTTTTTGGTGCACTAGGACGCAAACTGGAGTAGATATTGGTGAACTCACTATCCTCGAGTTCGAAATGGTAGTCATCCGTGTTTCCTTTACAATCCAACAACAGAGACTTATAATTTTTATCTTTTATAAGTTTACTATCGAAAACTTGATCCATCATATGGGTGACCGCGTCATCATCAATATCAATATTGACAATACTTCGAGTATTGATATTAGAACGTGTTTTATCATTATAATCATAACAGGATGCAATTTGGTAGTTACGAGTAATTTTTTTATATATCAATACTTGACATGGTGTGTTTCCGTTATTGACAACGCTTTCTTCAAAAGTATAGGAAACCCCTTGACTGGTAGTTTTATCCGTTCCTTCAGTCTTCGAATAATCATTACTAGTGGATTGTGATTCACTTTTTCCCGAAGTATTACCTATTTCCCTTGTTTCCGTTTCGTCATTTCCTCTACTAGTTGACTTTGACCTTTCTATGGCATTCATTACGGATCTGGAGCCACCATTAGACTTTGTAGTACTTTCGGATTCAGAAACAGAATCACTTTCGCCTCTTGAATTTCCTGTGGAATCAGATTTTCCAACTGTATGATCCGTGGTAGTACCAGTTGATTTATTATGAGTGGTACCCCTATCTCTAGAATTCGTTATATTGACGTCATGACTCGTACCTTTAGATGTGCTTTTCTCACCTCCCCCATTGACACTAAAAAATGGAACTCCTATACTAACCCCACCATTAAGTCCCGAAGTTTCATCACTATGTGATCCCGTATTATCACTACTTGAACTACCCTTATTAGAAGTACTTCCATTATCACTAGTATTTTGTGTACCATCCGAGTTACTATCATTTTCTTCATGGTTCCACGTATTCTCTGTATGCTTTTCGTTTACCTTTGTTATATCTTTTACTATTTGTTCATCCCAAGTTTTAGCTTCATCCTCTTGTATTGAGTTGGATAGAGCTTCTTCCACGATTTCAGATATAGTTTTACTGAAACTGGAGGATGAATTTTGGTCGCTATGGTTTTCTATCGTGTAGACGTCGCTGGTGCCATGAGTTTCTTGTACCGAAATAGAATACGATTCATCGAAATTTACGGTATAACTTAAGGAGGAACTACCACCGACTCCTAAACTTTGAGTTGTGATATCAATGAGTTTCCAGCCTTTTAAAAAATTAGGGGCATTGACCATTCCCGTTAACTCCTCATTGTAAGGATTTGCTTCCGGACTGACACTTGTCAATAGATTACATGTTCTTCCGTCGGATAAATCAAATTTTTCATACTCTTTTTTCTCCTCTCTCTTTCTTTTTCTAGAAACTATTTTTCGTTTTGCTGGTATCCCATAAATATTGACCAAGTTTTCCTCGTCCGTACAATTGCCATAGTAAGTATAAAAAGGATTATCAAAAAAAAATTCGTATTCTGAATATACTGACCTGATATCTTTAACATCAAGTTTATCAAATTTTATTTTGCCATGGTTATTATAAATACATAATGAACCAAACGTAATCGTTATTAAATTTGATAAAATTATGTAGCTTATTAACATAATATTTTTTTTTGACTTTTATTATTTTTTTACTCGCTTATTCCTGAATATATATTTATTTTATTAATTTTTTTTTTATTTTTTAATTATTTTTTAAATAATTTAAATTTACAATTATTTAATTTCAATTTTTTTTTGTTTTAATTTATTATTATTTTTTTTATATATTTATTCATTGAATTTCTATTTTTTATTTATTTATTTAATACTTATATTATTTATTTATTTAATTTATATAAAGTATTAAATTATTTATTTATTATTTATTCATTTAATTTTTATATATTTTTAGGTTTTTTATTTATATATAATCAAATAATAATATTTTTTTTATAATTTTTAATAATAATAATAATAATAATATGAATATTATTTTTTCATATTTATATAGATTTATTTTAATTATATTTCCTTTTAATATAATTTATTTTCTGGTTTATATATTTTTATTAATTTTATATGACTTAAAATTTTATTAAATTTATATAATTTATATTTAATATATTATATATAAATATATCAAATAAAAATATTATTACTTATTTATTTAAATCTATTGTAATACTATATAGTTTTTTTTTTTTAAATAAAAAAAACGGAAACAATAAATCATTTAAAAAAAATTTTTAATTTAATAAATATTTTTTTTAATTTTATTTTTAAAATTTTTTAATTATTATATATTAAAAATATAAATTAAATAATTAACCAAAATTGAGGTAAGGATTTTTAATTATTTCCTTTATTGAAAATAAATTAAGTAGGTTAAAAATTTAAATTTTTATAATTTATATTAAAATTTTAATACAAATATTTTGATATGGTTTTAAATTACTTAATTACAACCGAATACTTTTACTTTTACATTATTGGTTTAATAGTATGATTAACAGAAAATGAACACAATAATCATATAATTAAACCCACAAAAATAAAATATTATATAAATAAAATAATATATTTTGTTTTTATAATAGTACATAATAATTTTATGTTTCAAAGTAAATTAGGTAATTTTCTTTTATATTTTTTTAGTTAATAATTTTATTCATTATTAAAGTTTTCAATATTGATATTACAAGTAATTATATATATTTATATTATATTTATAATATATTTAAATTACTATTATAAAATACAATCTTATTCAGTCAATTATATATATAAATTTATATCAATGATATATTTATATATCCTTTTATATGGGACTATGAATTAAATATATATGTATTAAAAAGCGGATAAAAATTAAAATTTATCATTTAATAAATAATTAATATATATTTATAATAAAAACTAAGTATATATACATTTAATAAAAATTAATGTTACTTATTATATTGAATAAAACTTGTAATAATTATAATTAATATATTTAATTTATATAAAAATCTATAATAAAATAGTAATTAGATATAAAATTATAAAAATAATATAAATCAAATAAAAAAAATTAAAGTAATAAAATTTTTAAAAATAAAATATATATATATATATAAAATTAGAGAAAAATTTAATATTAATATACATAGAAAAAAGCAGAAAAATAATATGAATATTAATATATAGAAAAAGCTGTAAAAAAAAAAAATTGAATAAAAATATAGATAAAAAGTAGTAATAAAAAAAAATTAAATAATAAAATATAGATAAAAAGCAGTAATAAAAAAAATTGAACAATACAGATAAAAAAATCTGAAAAAAAAAAAAATTGGAAAATAACATATATAAAAAGTCTTAAAAAAATTAAATATATATGTATATATAAAAACCAAAAATAAAAAAAAAAATAAAAAAAAAAAAAAATAGAAAAAAATAGTTTTAAAACTATTAACAGTACATAAAAAAAAAAATTAAATTCAATAAAATGAATAAATATATATATGTCATCTTTATAATTTACTTTAATTTCAGTATCGTTTTCGGTAATACTGAAATTAACATTGACAATCCGTTTTTTTTTGAAGACATATTTCTTCTTCGGCAATGTCATAATTACCAAAATTTTGGAATAAATAATATGGTCGATACAGTAATCGATGATATTATCGATAATATTATCGGTGACTTTAGCACTGAGGAAAAAATTGATAACTTCAATAATGATATCGGGTTTTCTCTTTTTGACATTCCTAATTACGCCAGAGATAAAAATAATATCTACAAAGAAATAACCAGCATGGACGACAACATTTATTACGAAGATGATTATAACGAAAAATTTTTTCATTTATTTAACAGTTTTGCAGGAAAAATTGGTAATAACATTATAATGGAAGCATATAACAGGTATGAAAGTACTGATATCTACAGCACTGACAAATATAGTTTACATTATTACAAGTTATTAAATTTTTTTTTGGATGAAAGTGAAGAAGAAATTACGGATAAAACAATAGAAAATTGGATAACTGAAATGATGCAAGATTGCTCTGATATTAAAAATAATATAATAAAGGATGACCTATCCGTTATTGCCATATTATTTAGAGAAATGAAAACGGTGAATAAGTTATTATTTGGTAGAAAATTATCCAAATTAGATTTATTTTTTAACGATATATTTTGCGAGAGTGACATCACCCTTTTATACAATATTGATGTCTTAATAAATAGTATTTCATCAATAATGGTGAGTCAAAGGAATTATGAAATTACGAGTACCATGAAAGAAATTAATAGAAGCCAAATCGAAGAAATATTTAATAAAAATCAAACAA
Organism: Neocallimastix lanati (nom. inval.); assembly: GCA_016946835.1. Taxonomy (NCBI): domain Eukaryota; kingdom Fungi; phylum Neocallimastigomycota; class Neocallimastigomycetes; order Neocallimastigales; family Neocallimastigaceae; genus Neocallimastix; species Neocallimastix lanati (nom. inval.). Next base: position 26,283 of record JACVTC010000359.1, read on the forward strand.
TTTCTGAAAACATGTCTTTGGCATATCTTCAATCGATGATCAAATATTACACCAATAACAACAACAGTAACAAATTCGTCGGTGTATATGATACCTTTAATGCCATAACCAGTTATATTTATTATCACTTTAATAATTTTGAAATAGAATTTAATAATAATAAAAGAGAAAACAATGAAAATAAAAAAAAAGAAAATAATAAAAATGAAAAAGAGAATGGGGAAGAAAACAAAGACAATGAAGATAGCAAGGATAACAAAACGGAGAAAAAATTTAAATTTAAAGGATTAAAAGACAATTACGCTATGCAGGCATTCGATTACTTAATGGAATTTGTTGATAAGAACAACAGAAAAAGTTATAACGACCTGGATAGCATCAATTTAACAGAGTTGGACGATATTATAAAACAAAATATTTTTACCATTTATGAACAGGTGACAGGAAATGATGAAATTCTAAAAAAATTCTTTAGTGGAATGTTTCAGATCTTTGAATATTTCTCAGTTAAAAACAGTTTAAATTATCGAAAATACCTATCAGAAAATGCATCAAATGAATTCATAGATTATAAAGAAAATCCAAAGGAAATGGCAAAAGCCGTCGATGAGTTAAGGAAATTAAAAATAATTGTAGAAACCGTCAATGATATTATTTATCAAATAAATATAAAAGAAGGAATGAAAACCATCTACAATCCTAAGGAACCAAACTCAATGATTTATCTAAAATTTTATATGATCATTAAGCAAGATGAACTCATCGACAATACAAACAACTTCCTTGAAGATATTTCAGAATTAAAAAAAATATATAAAAGTATTAATAAATTAACTAATGATGAAATTAGTATGGATTTATTCTATAAAGATTCCTCGGATACCCTCGTCATTGACAATGAATCTATAGGCGGAATCGAAGGTTCCTTTATGAATAATTTTACGTATCTTTTAGAAGCGGTATTAAAAAAAATTAGGGAGGAAGAATTTTATTCTAAAAGATGTATGAGTAAATTGAACCATAAAGATTCCACAATGAAAGAAAACGAAAATTACCGTAATTTTATATCTTCGAAATATCAAATTTTGCCTAAAATTTATTATGATATTAAAAATTATTATTTTGATTTAGGAAGCGATTGTAGTAATAATAAAAATGAAATGCTTTTATGGAATGAACAATTCGCTAATTTTTGTTTCCCTTATATATTTTGTGCTAATCCCGATAATTACGAGAAGGACAGTAATACGGATGAAAAGAGTAAATCTGGTAAGACTGCCGATTCCAAAGAGACTAAAGATAACGAAGATAAATTTTTAATTTTTTATAATATCAAAAATAACACTCTCGGAAATTTAAGATACGATGATATTAGGATTAAAATTAATTCAATAGATTCATTTGAGAGTAATGAAATTGATTCCATTTTAAATAATATAAAGGCATATTTAGAAGAAAATTATATTCAAGAAAGGATTAAATCTTTATATGATTTAAAAAATATATACGAAAAAATATTATATTTCGATAAATTTATTTTTCAAAATTTACCCTATAACAAAGTAGAAACATTCAAAATTTCAATGGATCCAACAGATTTGGATCTATTAAATGGTATATTTAATATAAAAATCAAATATAAAGATATTCTAATGGAGCATGTCCCTGATGACATTAAAAACAATTCCGTGGAAGATGCGGAAGACGCCCAAAAAGAAAAATTTATGGATACCATGGACGTCATCATCAATGATAACGAAGACATGCTCTTTGATAATTATATAGATAAAAATGTTTATCAATTTTCTTGTGATACAAACTACTATACCGAAGCTAAAAATAAGTATGAGTTACGGAAAACGGAATATTTAAATCATAATTATATTATCAAGAATGTATTTGTAAGATATTTAATTGAAAATACAATTTTATATCAAAATGTGATTACCTTATTTAATGAGAATGACATCTATAGTAAAATAAACGAGGAAGCCTTTAATTCCGATATTTACTCCTATGCAAGTAAACGATTTATTGATACAAAAGATATTCCATTTTATTTTTTCAATTACGGTATCGATGAGTATGTACAATATATAAATAAACATCACTATAATACTATAATGGATATTGTTTCAAAAAATGAAACTTTAAAAACCGAATTTATTAATACCTTTGAGAATAATAATTCAATTGATACAAATAAATTTAGTCCTGAAGTTACTAATAATAATTTAACAAAACTAATTATGATGCAAGATATTTTAGTAAAATATCTCAATGATAATCCTATCCCAACTTCATCGCTTAAAAAAAGAGAAGAGGATAATAAAGAAGAGGAGAATAAAGAGAATGAAAATAAAGAAGACGATAATAAAGTAGATGAAATTAAAGAAGATGTGAAAAATGGAAATGTTAAAAATGAAAATGTTAAAAATGAGGAGGTTAAAAAAGAAGATAATAAAAATGAAAATGTTAAAAAGGAAGGTATTAAAACTGAAACTAATACTTCCGAAAGTAATAACAATAACAGTAATAATAAAGCGGAAAATGATAATAATAATAGTAGTAATAAAGCCGAAAATGATAATAATAATAGTAGTAATAAAGCCGAAAATGATAACAATAAAAGTAATAATAGAGCCAAAAATGATAATAATAAAAATAATAATTATAGTAATAATAAAGCCGAAAATGATAGCAATAAAAGTAATACTAAAGAACAAAGGAATGAAGATGATGATGGAGAAAGTATAGAAAGCCTTAGAGGAAAATTAAGATTAAAGGATTTCGAACTTAATCCAACACTTGAAGAAATGTATGAATCCTCCAATTTTATATTTCATTTGGCTTATCATCTAGACTATATCAGTGAAAGAATGGATGAAACCAGTGCAGGCAAAAAACCAGATATTGATAGTAAATTTTGGAATAAAATGGATGAATATTTCAGCAATGAAATGAAAAGCCTTATTACCATAATTAAAGTGGTCGAGGCTGTGAGTGATTACCATCATGATCGTAAAATAGCAAAAAAAATATATGAAAAACAAAAAAATGCAGCTAAAAATTCTGAAGAAAATAAAGAACACCATCAGGAAAAAGTAGATAAAAATAAAGGTAAAACTTATACGTCAGCGAATACAACAAAAAAAAATCCATCTTTAAAGAAATCTCCTAGCTGGTATAAAGGTAAATCATAACGAACTTTTTTTCATTTAAATATTATTTTCTGTCATAAAGATCTATCTATATTTTTATATATATATAAAGATATATATACAAATTTTATATATAGCAAAAAAAGGTAATTTTGTAAAGTTAGTCTTGCTTAACTTAAACTTCTTTAATATAAAATAAAAAAATTAATCATTTAAATACTAAAAAATATAAATTAAAAAAAAAAAAAAAAAAATTTAAATATTTAAATATTAAGAAATTTAAAAAAAAAAAATTGAAATTTATTAAATTCAAAATAATATTAATAATAAAATATAATAGAGTATAACAAAAATATTTAATAAATAAAATTGTAAATTTTAAATGTTTAATTGATATATATTAAAGTAAAAAAAAAAAAAAAAAAAAAATACTATAACTTCTATTATATTTATTTATTTTTCATTTTTAATTTTTTTATTTAAATTTTATTAATCATTAAATTTTTTAATAAAATTTACTCTAATGATATTACTATTTTATAATAAAAATATTAATATTAAATTTTAAAAATAAATAATAAAATCAAATAAAAAATTAAAATAATTAATTCAATAAAACATCTATTTTTAATAAAATAATAAAATTAAATAATTAAAACATCATGATATTGAACAATTTTAAAATATAAATATAAATAAAAAATAAAAGTATTTTTTTAATAATTGCCAATAATGTCCTAAAATATTCTTTCTAATTTTTAGTGCTATTAATACAATAATGTATATATATTTTCTTTAGTAAATATATATAATTAATAATACTTTATTCGAAAAAAAAATTAATTAAATAGAGTGACTAATATTTAAAATAGCTTAATAGAATATTTAAATTGCTGGTCATATTCGAAAGTAAACTTTGGCTAAATTTTATTTAATATTACTAATTAAAGATCTTGAAATAATTTTACTTAAAATAAACTTTTTTTTTCAATCCATCAGTTTAACCTATAAAAATTGAATTGATCAATATGTATACATAATTCTCAAAATTCAATATGGTCATATTTGAATTTTAAATAAATATAGTGACTAATATTTAAAATAGCTTAACAGAATATTTAAATTGCTGGTCATATTCGAAAGTAAAACGATGAGTAAATTTTATTTAATATTACTAATTAAAGTTCTTGAAATAAATTTATCTAAAATAAACTTTTTTTTACAATCAATCATTTTAACCTATAAAAATTGAATTGATCAATATCTATACATAATTCTCAAAATTTAATATGGACATATTTGAATTTTAATATAAAAATTTTAACTTTAATTAATATGTTTACTTATCCATTTTAATTAAAAATTCCCTAAATAGGTATTCATTAAAATATATATTAATGGATTAAATAACTCTAAATTAAAAGTTAAAATATTACTTTTTTAATCAATTTTTAATCAGATTTTTAATCAGATTTTTAATAATTTTAAAAGTCTGTTACATTTTCATTTTTTTAAAGATTTAAGCAAATAAAATGAGAGATAAACACAAATTTTTAATTTAATTTAACTTTATAGATTTGAAATTCTAGAAAATCGAATTTTTCTTTAATAAAAAACGTCACCAATTCATAATTTCATTTTAAATATAATTCGTAACTGTTTCATTTTATTTTAATTAATTTTAATATATTAGGGTTCCTAATATTAATTGTTTGACATTTTTATTACGTATATTTATTTTTTTCATAATATTTAATTTTATTAATAGTTTAATCTAATATATCGTGTGACAATGAAATTTATGGCTTATATTTATTTTTACTAATTAATCTCATTAATAACTTTAATAAATAATATTTTAATGTTTTTAGTACTAACAAAATTTAAATTTTACATTCATCGTTATTAATTAACCCTATCTTTAACCTTAATAAATAGCATTTCTTTTAAGTGGATATACTGTAAAAAAAAAAAAAAAAATTAAATACAATTTTTTCATTTTTAATATATAGAAGTAATTTTACTTTTATATGTCATTACAATTAAAATATTAAATTTCCATAATATGATAAAATCTTATTTGTTTTGAAATATAATATTTAATGTGCAACATTAAAAATTAATGTTATATAAATGAAAATTACATTTTTTATCCTATGACCCTTAAAATATTTTATACAATATTATAAATATTAAAAATATATAAGATTTAATTAATTGTAATTAAAAATAACAATATTATATAAATTATAATATATATTTTTCTTTTAAAGCAAAAAATATTACTAATAAGCGAAACGAATTTTATTTTAAATTAAATAATAATCTAATATTTTAATAATTATATATAATATATAATTTTTATTAGCTAAAAAATTTATACTATTATAAAAAAACTGAATAGTGTAATAAAATAAATATAAAAAAATGTTAAAAGATAAAAATTGGTTATCTTTTCTACTATTTATATTTAATATATTTATTATTAATATAAATGAAGTTAAAGCACAGGCCATAGAGGACTGTAAAATATTTTATGAAGCATTCGACCATTTCGGTAAAAGTAAAGCTAATTTTGATGTTGATACCGAAAATTGTTGTAATACACATAGTATGGTGACATGTAAAGACAACCATATTACAGAAATGTAAAATAAAATAAAGATAAAGCATTATTTTATCTTATATTTTAATAAAACCAATAAATAAAAATAATAAATAAAAATAAAAGAAAAATTATATATATCATAAATAAAAATTCAATACATTAGACTAACGATACACCTATATTTAAAATAACAGAAAAATTAGAAATTTAGATTGTTATAATAGATTAAGTCATGAAGATATGGATGCCATGATAAGCAAATTTGGTGAATTACAGTATTTAACTACATTGTAATTGAAAATATTTTAAATAAAATTTAAAAGATAACTTTAATTATTTCATTTCTAATTTACAAATTTAATAATTAAATTTATATTTACAAATTTTATATTATACATATAAATGATAGTGATTTAAGCTATAGTACTTGGTGCGATGATTTCTTTCCTAAAAATATATCAAAATTAAAAAACTTAAAATCTCTGTAAATTTCAATATTAAAAATCTTAAATGTTAAATTTTGAATTATACTATTTTATAAAAATTTATATTTCTTTTCGTTAATAAATAAAATATAATATAATATAATATAATATAATATAATATATTATATTATTATATAATATAATATAAAAAAATTAAATAAATATATATTTTCTAAAATATTTATATTTTTTTTAAAAAAATTTAAATATATTTTTATATAATTAACTTGAATAATTATTATTAAAACAATAATAAACGATATTAGAATTATGGTGAAAAATACGTTTACTCATGTGCTTCCTGAAAGTATATCTGAATTGACCAATTTAGAGATATTGTATATTTTCATTTTAATTTCTTTATATATATGATAGAGTTGATTTATTTGAAATATTACTTAACAAATAATTTTTTTTATTTTTAATGATTAATAAAATTTTATATATCGCAATAAAAAAATTTATTATAATTCATATATATTACTTAATATAAAATAATAGAAAATTATCAAATAATAAATTTTTTGGTGAAATCCCTAGCTCTTACGGTAATCTAAAAAATTTAAAAATTTTGTGAGTGACTTATCGATCAAATGATTTTGATATATAAATATATTATTTTATTTTTATTTTCTTTGTAAATAGAAATAAAATAATAATTCTAAATGTTTTACTTATTAAATATTCAAATTTTAATTAATTTTTATATATAAAAGATTATTAGATAATAATGGATTATCCGAATATGTTCCTTATTCTTTCAAAAATTTAAAAAATCTGAAAACTTTGTATGGATTATTAAATATTTACATTCTTTATTTGTTTTATGTTATTTTAATAAATAGCAAAATTTTAAATATTAACAAAATAATTTAATAATAATTTTAGAAATTTAAATAATAATCGAAAATTAAAAGGTTATATTCCTAAAGATTTAAAAATTGAACAATGCGATTATGGCGGTACAAAGTTATGTTCTTTAAAAAGTAATACTTGTAATAATAATTTCGAGAGAAAATGTATTTTAGCAGATCTTCAAGAAATTAACTCTTCTAACGGTATTCCAGAAAATGATATTAAAGAATACGAAAATGAAGCTTCATCTAAAAGTAAAGATGATTCTCCAGTTACAATTTTTATTTATTCCATATTCTTTATCATTGGTATACTTGCTATTTTGTACATTTTAATATGTTGCTGTTGTGGTTTTGGCGCTATATCTATGCTACGTTCAAGAAAGAGAAATCGCTCAATAGACTCTAATAATAAAAAGGGTAGTTCTACAAATGAGGACAACGCCGAAATTTTAGATAAAAAACCATCTGAAGAAGTGAAAATAGACTTCAAATAAATAATAAGTTAAAATTAAAATTTAATTTAACTTTTTAAATTTTTATCTATATTTTAATTCCATATTAATATAGTTAATTAGAAATAAATAATCAAAAATTAAAAAAAAATTAATATTTAAAGTAAAAAATAAAAAAAAAATATTACAATTAATAATTCAGAAAAAAATAATTTTTATTCTAAACCTCATATAATAATTTATAATATCTATTATTTTAATATCTATAATATTAAATTAATTGATATTACTACTCTATTTAGGCTTTTTAAATACTTTAAATTTTATTTAATAATTAAATGTGTATTTATTAAGCTCTAATTGTTAAAATTTTACAGTAAACCTTTAATTTAAATTTATTGAAAAAATATATATATATATAATATTACATAAAAAATTAAAACCAAAATTATCGAAATATAAATTTCGATTTATTATTAAAAAAATAGAAAAATTGAGTAAATAAAAAAAAAATATTATTAATTAATTTAAAAATATTACTGTAAATAATAAATTATTTTAAATCTATTTCTAAAAATAAAATAATCGATTTTACTAGAAACAATAATACTAGAAATAATAATAAAAATAAAATTATAAACTGATTATTTGTATATTTATTAAATAAAGAATATGTATATCTCTTTGGTTGAATTGTAATTAATTATAAATATTTATTTATTTAAAAACAATTTTTCTTTTAAAATGTTTAAAATATTTCTAAATTTTAAAGAAAATTTTTAATGTAAAAATAATATTTTCAAAATAACGGAAATATGTATAAAAAATTAAATTAAATATTTTATCTAATCACATCTTTTATTTAAAAAAAAAAAAGATTTTTAGATAAACTTAATAATGTGAAACAAAGACAATTAATAGACAATATTTTTAAATAAAGTTATATTTCGTCTACTGTTCCTTATTTTATAGAGATTGCAGAATTTCAAACAAATGTAATACATTAATTTATCTATCTTTTAAATTGATGATGAAATGGTATTTCGTTGAATCTACCCTTGGTAATAGCGTCAACGTCGAAATGATAAGGCATAGATTTTCACTTCACAGTGAAAGATCCGATACATATCCAATTGTTAACACTAACCCAGTAATTATTACTCGCAATAATGGACACGGTGTTATCATCGATGAATGGGAAAAGCTAGTAACAATTGATTTTACCACACACTAATAAAATTATATTAAATATTTCATTTCTTCAATTTTTTATTTGAATTATACAATTTTATTATTTTTATAAATTATTTTTTTTATTTCCGGTTTGTACCGCCCTATGACCCCTCAAGACATGTGAATATTAAGGCAGTCACAACACTTTATAAATATAGTCTCTACTGGACAGCCTTACTATTTATTCAGCATTGGCGCTCTAACCAAACATATTATTGCCGAGATTTTCTAGCACGATTTTTCTAGGAATGCTTTTTCGGTTCCTAACCCCTAAAAGTGAGGCTTAGTAACCTAACCCGAGTGGGTCACGTGCTAACTCCACTTGGTAATAGTATTTAGTTAGAAAATTGATTATTCCTAATTTAGCTACTTGCGTATGAACCCATATGCTATTATAAATTAAATAAAGTTATTTTCAAAGTCTAAAAAAAATGCTTAAACTTTGAAAATAACTTTATTTAATTTATAAGTCTAAAAAAGATGCTTAAACTTATAAAAATATTTACAATATTTTTGTATAAAATATAACTTAATATAATAACCTGTTTATATAAAGGTATATTAAATAAATAAATGATTAATATAAAATAAAATAACTTCTAATGATATTTAATGTTTATAAAAAAAGTAAATACATAATAATCAATTTTAAAACTATATATTAATATCTTTTTCTTAAAATAATATTAATAAATTTAAAATAGATTTTTTTAAATAATTAAATTAAAAAAATTTAACACTATTAAATTTACTTAAATTTTTATTTATTTATTTTATAAAGTGAGGCGTTAAATTAGAACTAATATTCTATTTATAAGCCACATTTCGAAATGCAACATATTCAATATATATATTTATTAATATTTTTTAAAGTAAACTATAAATAATAAAATTTTATCAAAATATTATTAAAAATTATATGTAGTAATATATATATACATATATTAATAACAATTTATAATATATAAATAATAAATTAAAATATATTAATACTAGTTTTAAATAATGTTTAAATTTATTTTATAATATAAAGAAATTAAAATTTTATTTGATAAAATTATTACATCAGTCAACTTAATAAAAAAAAAATTAATTTACCGAGTTTGGTAAATTTTCTATGTATCAAGTTTTTTATTTTTAATTATTATTTTATTATTACAAATAAGGAATTATTTTATTCTTTTTGGTTAAATTAATTTTATTAAAACCCTTAACTTTAATGTTTAAATAGATCGATGAAAAAGAAATACCATTTAAAATAAAATTAAAGAGTTAACTCATATTTTATTTAAGTTTTTTCTTTTCCTTTCTTCTAGAAAATAAGTCATACAATCATAGCATTTTGAATATATTTTATAATAAAATATTAATTAAAAGTATTATTAAATTATTATTATTTTAATTTACTCTAATAACAAATTTAATTTTAATACATTTTCATCATTTACTTTAATAACTAATAAATATTCGATACAAATGGCATTTATCCCTTTCATCCCTTTTAGAATAAAAAAAATAAAAGTAACTATAATTAGTCTATTTTATTGAAATAAAATTCAATTAGTAATATACATATGATAATTTTATTTTTCAATATATCAAACATTGATTTAATATCTTTTTTTTGAAAACAAACCTTATTTTATAAAAATCTAAATAGAGTAAATAAAATTATCAATTTTATAATTTATTATATTTTTTTGTTACCTTTTTAAGTTAAATGATTCAAAAAAAAAAAAAAAAAAAAAAAAAAAAAAAAAAAAAAAAAAATCAAAAAATAAAATAAAATAACAATAACAATAATAATAAGAATATCAATAATAATATTTTTTTTTTTAAAAAAAAAATAAAATAAAATTTTATATTAGAATAAAAATAAAATTAAAAAAAAAATAGTTGATATTAAAAATAAAATAATATAAATAAACGAAATAAAATAAAAAAATAAATATTAACATTAAAATAATACACATTTAAAATAATATTATTAAATATTTTTATATTTAAGATTACCTTCAGTAAAAATATTAATAAACATAAACTTTTTTATTTATTACATAATCATCTAAATAAAAATATAATAATAATATTTTGCATAATTAAAAAAAAAATAAAAAAATAACTCATAATATGAAAATATAATAAAAATTTATATAATTTAATTCTTAATATATTAATTATATATATTGAAATATTAAATCAGTTTTTAAATATATATATTTAATAAATAGATTTATATATTATTATTTAATTAAAATTTATTAGTTTATAATTTTTTGGATCATTTCATTTATTTTATTTTATTTTTATCCACTTTATGTTATTTACTAAATTATATTAACATCCGTTTTAAAATTATTTAATTGGTAATATAAAAATTAATATAAATATTATTTTATAATTAATTTTTTTATTTTTGAATATCAAATACATTAATAATATATAACAAATTTAAAATGTTTATAATAAATTAATTATGTTGTGTAACATTTTAGGGTTTATTGATATTAATAAAATTTTAAATTATATACATATAATGATCATAAAATATTAAAATCAGTAATATTTAAAATTTAATTTAAGAATTAAATGAAAAAATTATTTTTTAAAAAATAATGATACAATATTAATATATTAAAGGAAAATTTATATATATTTTTTGTAGTACAATTTAATTAATAACTTTAATTTTTTATCAATATTTTTTTATTATAAAATCAAATTAAAATTTAATTATAATAATAATTATTTTATATATATATTTATATACATAAAAAATATTACATAATAAATAAAAAAAAAGAAAACAATAATAATAATAATTTAAAAAATATTTATATTTTAATATATTCAATATAATTTTTTACTAAATTTTAATATTAAATCAAAATTTCATTGTTTAATATAGTACAAACGGGTTCATTTATCACATTAATTTCCTTTAATATATTGATAACTATAACACGAACGTTAAAAATAAAACGTATTTAAACAAAAAAGAAATAATTTGAATTTAATAATCTAAATTCTAAAACTTTTATATAAAAAATATTAATATATAAAAGTAAATAATTATATTACTAATTATAATTATAAAAAAAAAGTTAAATAATTAATTATAAATAATTAACAATAAATAAATAGAATAAGTTTATTAGAATTATTAATATGATATTTTTACTATAAAATGGATAACCCAATTCATATTCTTATTTACTATTTGTTTGTTTTTATTCTCTCCAAATTAAAGAATTATCAGAAATATATCAGAGACGGTGAAGATGTAATGCTTTGCCGTTTCAATGATATAAAAACCTGTGAGTACGATTACTACGAAGACAATATCGAAGATTATAAACTTTGTATCTCGTTTGCATTGTTTGATGATTTCGATAGTATTTACGAGTTTCCCGAATCTGTCGATAAATACTTGATAAATTTATACAATAGTTCGATTTTATCAGAGGAGTATGAAGATTACTCCCAGGAGTTCGAAAAAATATATTTTGATTTCTATTTAAATTATTTAAAATATCTGCGAATGAAGAAAAATATAACCATTTATACAAAATTCTAATGAAGAATTTAATCATTGATAAAGAAAATATAAAAAAAGATATTGAAAAGAAAAAATAGATATCTAGTCAGATTATCAAAGATGAAAACTTTAAAGAAATAGCAGAACAGTTATTTTATAAAGATTTATTTGAAAATTTTTCAAAATCTCTAAAAGAAGTAAATTACAATCGCAATTTATTTTT
>JACVTC010000036.1:0-132500 GCA_016946835.1 Neocallimastix lanati (nom. inval.)
AAAAGAGAGAGAACTAAAGTATTGTACTACTTTGTTCTTTTTATACATTTAGAATAGTTATTTGATTGGATTAGAATAAAAATTTAATAATAAAAATTTAATAATAAAAATTTAATAATAAAAATATAATAATAAAAAATTTTAATAATAAAAATTTAATAATAAAAATTTAATAATAAAAATTTAATATAAAAATTTAATAATAAAATATAATAATAAAAATATAATAAACTATTAAAATATTATTAAGTATTACACTATTAAATAAAGATAATAATTAATACATTTTCTAATTTATTATACACTAAATTTATAATTATTTAATATTTTAACATTAATTATGTAATTCCACTAATATTAATAATTTTTAATCTTTAATAATTATATATAATTTTAATTATTTTATTTGTTCCGTAACATAATGCCACCCCTAAGCTCAGACTTCGTCCCCTGAAGTCTCGATTTCGCATAATTGATATGGAAACAATATTTTTTAAGTGAACATTTCTATCGGCAATTTCGTTTGTTACTGGATCACAAGTGTTACTGTGTTGAATTGTTTCTTAACGATTTTCATAGGGCTAGAAAGAAAGGATCAAGTTTTCTTCTATTATACACTTAATCATTACTAAATCTCCGGATTTATATTCAGCTTTAAGTCTTTTCATCTGTTTTCTTCTGTCTTCCCATATTTTATTGGCAGTTTGAATATATTGATTGCTTCCTTTATCCATTTATAATGGGTTGTAAATCTTCTTATTAAAAATTCTTCATTACTTTCGAAATCTTCTTTTTTGTCTAAGTTCAATACTAATTCGAATGGCTGGAGATCACGTCTACCATATAATAATTCGAAACTAGAAAATTTCGTTGTTTCATTTTTACTTGTACGCAACGCCCATAAAGCACTTGGTAATATTTCATCCCACTGAGAAGTATTTTTATTACAAAGAAGTCTTAAATATTTCCAATTTCTTTGTTGCGGTTTTCGACTTCTCCATTTGATTCTGGATGATAGGTTGCTATAAAATGAACATAAACACCATATAAGTCGAGGAATGCTTTTGTTTTATCGGAATTAAACTGGGGTCCATTGTCTGTTACAATTATTTCAGGAATACCGTGACGAGAAAAAACTTTGGATAAAAATCTTATAACATCATCAGATTCTATGTATTTAGTTGGCTCTGCTTCTACCCATTTTGTTAAGTAATCTACTAAAACAATTATATATTTATTTCCATTTTTTGTTGTGGGTAATGGGCCTATAATATCTAGACCAACTCTTGTGAATGGTAAACCTGGTTTTGTTGCTATATCTTCAGTTTGATAATTAAATGACTGAGGTCTAAAAAGCTGACATCTTTTGCAAGTTCTAACTATGTATTTCACATCCAATATCATATTGGTCCAATAATAATCTCTTTAAGTCGATTATAAGTTTTAAATACTCCTTCGTGACCAATTTTATGAGCACTAAGTATAAGTTTAATTCTTTCTTTTTCATTATAAATAACTTTTCTTAATTTTCCATCATCCTTAAAAAATTTTTCACCATTAATGATTACAAATTTATCTTTAAAGCTTGATAAAAGATTATTTTCGTTCATTTCAGAAGTTATTGTTGCAACTAATTCATCATTTTTCGTTTTTAACCTTGATAATGCATCAGCGATAACATTTTTCTTTCCTGGTTCGTATAAAACTTTAACATTAAGCATTGATAAAAGTAAGACCCATCTTGTTTGTCTTGAATTGTTTGTTTCTTTATTTTTAAATAATCCTACTAAAGGTTTGTGATCCGTGTAAAGAAGCGTCGTATATTTGTTTCCAGAAATATATGATTTAAATTTTTTAACGCAGTAAGTCGCGGCTGTTCCTTCCAGATCCGTAATTGCATAATTTCTTTCCGCCGGTTTTAAAGAGCGACTTACGAAGTGAATTGGTTTTTCATTGTTATTTTCATCCTTTTGAAGTAATACGCCACCTATTCCGTCATAGGAAGCATCAGTTCTAATAATAAATTGTTTTTCGAAATCGGGCATAGTAAGTATTGGAGTTGAAACTAGTTTATTTTTAATTCATTGAAACTTTCTTCTTGTTCATTTTCCCAAATAAATTTAACTCCCTTTTTTAAAAGTTTGAATAATGGTTTTGCAATATTCGCAAAGTTGAATATAAATTTACGATAGTATCCAACTGCACCGAGAAATGATTGTAATTGTGTGATATTTTTGGGAGGTATCCATTCTAAAATAACTTTTATTTTATCTTGAATTGGAGAAATACCATTAATCGACAATGTATGTCCTAATAGTTCTACTTTTTCTTTAAAGAAATTACATTTTTCTAAGTTAATCTTTAATCCATTTTCTTTTATAATTTCAAATACTTTTTTAAGATCTTCAACATGTTGTTCTAAGGAAGGAGAGAATATTACTAAGTCATCAATATAAACAAACATACATACACCAATAAGAGGGAAAAATATTCTGTTCATTTCTCTTTGGAAGGTACCTGGAGCATTACACAATCCAAAAGGCATAACTAAAAATTGATAATTACCGTACATTGTCGTGAAACTTGTTTTTGGAATATCTTCTTTATTCATGGGTATTTGGTGGAATCCAGAAAATAGGTCAATTGTTGTGAATATTTTTACTTGTTTACCAATAGAAAATAAAATTTCATCGATAAGAGGTAGCGCATAAGCGTCCTTGATTGTAACGTTATTCAATTTTCGGAAGTCAATACATAATCTCCATTTTTTATTTTTCTTGAGAACTAGGATAACCGGAGAAGACCAAGGAGAGTTCGAGGGTTCGATTAATTTGTTTTTAATAAGTTTTTCTAACTCCTTTTTAAGTGCTATAGCCTGAACTTTTGAAAGTCTATAACATTTTTGTTTTATTGGTTTAGTATTCATTTCAAGTTGAATGTTATGTGGAAGTAACTTGGTTGGTTTTAACTCATCAATTTTAGTAGCAAGAATAGAATAGAATTCATTAAAGATTTCTTTTATTTTATTTTTAAACTTATTCGGTACTCCATTAATTATTACTTCTATCATTCTATCCTTTTCGTTAATTTCTTCATTAAATTGTTTTTTTATTTTTTTATTTCCTGTTTCAAGATTTGAATTTTTTGTATTTATTGGTTCTTTTAGTATCGTATTATTTTTCTTACTATTATCTTCCTTTATAAAGCAATATAAATAAGAATTATTATTAATATCAGAGTTTGTTTCATCATATATTATTATAGATTCAGCATCATCATCATTATTATTAATAATATTTCCATTATTGCCTTTACCAAGTTTTATAATATATTCCCAAGAATCATCTTCTTTCATTAAACATAGATTATTGTTAAGAGGATTGATGAATAAATTGTTTTCTTTAAGTGTTCTGTAGCCAATTAATATATCAAACAAATTTTGATCATTATCAATGACTCTGAAAATATCATGTATAACTAATTTTCCAATTTTAATATTTAGTAAATAAATTTCAGTGTAAACGTTTTCTTTTGATAATACTTGTACAATGTTGTTCTTAACAAATCCTATAGGTTTAATTTTATTCAATTTATTTAGGAAGTTTTTTGTGATAATGTTGATACTGGCACATGTATCTAAAAATGCTAAACCTTTAATATCATTAATAAAACATTCAACAGTTGCTACATCTTCTCTATGCATGGCAGACAGTACGATTTCTTCAGGTGATTCATTAAGAGTTTCAGGACTTTTGAGTTTTAATGCCTTAATAAAATCTGCACGAAGTTTTGGACTAACATCTAATAATTGTGGAACTGTAATATTAGCAAATTTTGAGCTTATATCCTTACAAATGTCATACTTTGGTTGTCCTTCCATAATTGTGATTTGCTTATTAAAATTAGAGTCTTTAACTTTCTTTTCAGCTAACTCGATACTTGGAAGTTTAGCTTTTTCTTTGTGTTTATTCGTTTCTTTATTATTAATGTTTAAAATTTCATTTTCTCTTTGTTTTCTTGCGTTCTTTTTTGCTTTATTAATTGATGGTTGACTTATTACAGAAACATCAATTTGGTTAAGTTTTTCTGTTTCATTTGGATATATTTTGTCGATTGAAACTGCATCATCTTCGATTTCGATATTCTCATTGTTAGTTTTTGTATTAGAATCAATTTGATTATTTTGATTAATTGTATTATTTTCTTTATTTTTCCTTTTGTTTTTTCCATATGGTTTTTCAATTAATAAATTTGTTTTTTTTCTAATAGCAGTAGCTACAATTTCTTCTTTGGTTTGATTAGTGGGAGTTTCCCTTCTCCCTTTTAGAAGTTTAAATGATCGTTAGAAGAGCCTTGATTTTGATTTTCGAATTCAGCAAGTTGTTTGAAAGAATATGGACAATGTTTATAGTAATGTCCTTGTTGTCCACAACGATAGCATGTAATCGGTGATTTTTTGGTAATAATTTTCTTTCTATTCTGGTTAGTTTCATTATTCGTAAATTCATTATTAAGTCTTGTATCATCGAAATTTTGCTTAATATTCACTAGATTATTTTTTTGCTCGTATTCTTCTTGATTATAAGTTCTTTTATTATTGGCAATCTTTGGATTACTAAAACCATGCTGGAATTCATTAAATTCATTATAATTTTGATAATTTGGTTGATTCCTTTTATTGTATGAGTTGTATAATTGCTTTCTACTATAATTTTGATTGTGATTTTGGTTATAACTTTGATTATAATTCTTATTATAAATCGAAGAATTAAATTGTTTGAAAGGATGAACATTATTTCTGTAATAAAATGGTTGGGAATTAAAAACTGTTGTCATTACTGCTTCATTAGCGGCATCTCCAATTTCTTCGGCTCTTTCTGCCAATTCAGCTTCTTCGAATGCATCTTCTAAGTCGAAACATCGTTGGGTTATGACTTGAGATCTAGCATAAGGTCGATAGATTATTGAATCTGCGTAGTCTTCAACAGTAATAAATGTTTGGTAAATTTTCGGTAGATTATTATAAATTTTCTTGTATCTCCAATTAAAGTTCTTTATACTTTCTCCTCTTCTAATTTTCATTCTTTGTAACCTTTTACATTTCTCTTGGGGTGTTATCTCAAGTTCATTTTCTATTGCTTTTTTGATTTCTTCAATAGAAGGGTAGATATCATTTTCTTCTTCGTTCTTGGTATGTAATTCTTGTAAAGTCCCTTTTAACTTTCCATCGACACATTCGATAGCCCATGTGAGTATATTTTTTGGATTATTTATATCTGCTAGAGACATAATTCTTGTAAATTCTTCGCACCAAGAATCTATATCTCTTGCGTTTTCGTTGAGTCTTGGTAGAATTCTTTGTAGTTCTAATATTTTCATTTTGGAATTTTATTTGAAATTATTAATTGATGTATGAATGGATGGGTTTTCTTTTTGATTATAAATTTTATTATCACTTCCTAATTTATTTCTTAATTTGATGGATGGATTAATGAAATTTTATTTTATTTCTAATTTTATTATCGCTTGTTATATTATTTCTTAATTGATGGATTGATGAATGAAATTTTAATTTAATTATTAATTTTATTGTCACTTTTTTATTTAAGTTGATGGATGGATGTGTTGAGTATAATTTTTCAATTCTCTATTTGAATTAAATATTGAACTAATTGAATTTAAAAATAATTGTTATTGGATTGAAATATTGTTTATTGAAATTTTCCACTGAATTTTATTAATGACAACTTTATTTTATATTCATATAATAATTCTAAAAAAAAACCTTATAACTTCGGTGAAATAAGTTCATTATTCGCCAGTGCTCGATCTTGTCCGGAAACCCTGCCAACACTCGAATAGTTAACAAACTACGGAGATGTGTCGTGGGGAGTATAAATTTATATTACTCCGGGACGGAAAACCGCACTCACAAAATCGACTAAAAACCTTAATTAATAACAAATTGGAATCACCCTAATTCGTTATTAATTAATTTCCTTACGGTTTACACACTGTATATGAATTATTATATTTTTTGGTTTTGTTATCTTCTTTGAGTTAAAATAATAAATTAATATTAAATTACTATTAATTATTATAATTATTATTTTTTTTTTTCTAACTCTAATTTTATTAAAATTTTTATATTATTTACTTATATTTTATTTTATTTATTTTATTTTATTTTATTTTATTTTTTTTTTTTTCTAATTAAAATTTTATACTATTTCCTAATTAACTAATTAATTATTTATTTTTTATTTATTATTATTTTTATTCTATCAATTAAAAATTTTTTTTTTTTTTTTTTTTTTTTTTTTTCTATTTCTAAACTTTATTAATTAATAAAATTTTTCTAAAATTATTATTTTCATATTATTTTATTTCTTCAGGTCCTGCATAGCTCGCCAAATCTTTATGGTACAGAACTGAAGAATTTTTATCATAAAATAATATATTCTAATAATTAAAGAAAATTTTAAATTCTATTCTATTATTCTAATCTATTATTCTAATTTAAAAATCTAAATACTAAACAATTTAAACTAAAATAAATTATTCAAAATTAAGATAACCTAATATAAATAATTTAACTAACAACTATAATTATTAAAACTATTAACCAAACACTAAAAACCTTTAAACACTTAATACAAAACTTAAATTATTTTTAATTCTAACTTTATTTAAAATAAACTATTTTATTTTTATTATTTAATCTATTCTAACTTTATTATTTAAACTATACTAATTTATTATTTAAACTATTTAAATTTAATTATTTAAACTAATTTTATTTTAATTTAACTATCTAAATTTATCATTTAAACTCGAAAATATCAAAAGAATAATATAATAATAAAGTTGTAAGAAAAAGAGAGAGAACTAAAGTATTGTACTACTTTGTTCTTTTTATACATTTAGAATAGTTATTTGATTGGATTAGAATAAAAATTTAATAATAAAAATTTAATAATAAAAATTTAATAATAAAAATATAATAATAAAAATTTAATAATAAAAATTTAATAATAAAAATTTAATAATAAAAATTTAATAATAAAAATTTAATAATAAAATATAATAATAAAATATAATAAACTATTAAAATATTATTAAGTATTACAATATTAAATAAAGATAATAATTAATACATTTTCTAATTTATTATAACTAAATTTATAATTATTTTAATATTTTAACATTAATTATTTAATTCCACTAATATTAATAATTTTTAATCTTTAATAATTATATATAATTTTAATTATTTTATTTGTTCCGTAACAAAGTTAGTAAAATTGTTGTTGTAGTCTGGTGGTAATACACCATGACAATGAAGCCGAATTTCTTAGGTTCGACTCACACCCTTTCCCAATCTAAATTATTTTTAGTTAATTAATTAAATTATTGTAGAAAGTTCTAGAGTTTCTTTGGTTAATATTATATAACTAAATGAAACTAGAAAGTTCTATTTTAATAATTATTTTATCATTTTTCTATAAGATTCATTTTCTAGAAAGAAAACTTAATTTTTTCGAACTTTCGTTAATCTTAACTTTTTCCGAAACTGTTTTTCCGAAAAAGTATAAATAAGCGTGAATTTCTCAATAAAAAATAATTTTTCTTTGTGCTTTTATTAACTAGTTAAAAGTAATTCGAAATATTACAATAACTAATTAATAATAAAAAAATAATAATAAATTTTATATTTTAATAAAAAATATTAATAAAACAAATTTTTTAAGAAAACGAATTACTTATTAGTGTAGACCTATTGAGTGTAAATCGTTACAATAAAAGCACCCAAAGAAAAGAAGCCCAGTACCCCTGCACTAAGGACTAGCCAAGGGAAATCTACCAACTCAAGAAATCAAGGAAATCAAGGAAATCAAGGATATCTACCAACTCAAGAAATCAAGGAAATCAAGGAAATTAAGGAAATCTACCAACTCAAGAAATCAAGGAAATCAAGGAAATCTACCAACTCAAGAAATCAAGGAAATCAAGGAAATCAAGGATATCTACCAACTCAAGAAATCAAGGAAATCAAGGAAATTAAGGAAATCTACCAACTCAAGAAATCAAGGAAATCAAGGAAATCTACCAACTCAAGAAATCAAGGAAATCAAGGAAATCTACCAACTCAAGAAATCAAGGAAATCTACCGAATCAAGAAGATTTATTATAAAGCGAATAAAATAAAATAAATTAAATTACAGATACTATTCTAAACAACATCTCGCATTAAATAGTACTCTACTCTCCGAATAAATATTTATTTTAAATATAATTAATTTTAAATTTCTTACGTTATATATAAAGGCTTGCCTGGCTCCCAAAGCGACGATAGTTGAGCATCGTTACCATAATACTTTGTCGTTCAGATTCTGTTGATAACTGGGGAAGATAATTTGTTGTACTTTTTCATGCTAACAAAGGTTAGATACAAACAAAAATACAATTACATTACTTCCTTCTACCATTAATTGGTACTAACAATCGACTTAATCTGCGTTTATCGATAAAGAGCTAAAGAGACTTACCACGCAAGGCTTTAACAAATTATATATTTCCTGGCTCAATACTATATGATTTGGTTTATAACAATTCAATAAGAAATAAAGATTAATCAAATAAAATAAATATTTAATTACTCCTATATCTTCCAAAATAATTATATATTACTTTATCACTATAAAAAAAAAAAAAAAAAAAAAAAAATCTTAATCACGGGATATATCAAAAAAATCAACTCTGAAAATATCCAATCTCAAATCACTCTCAAAATCAATCTGAAATTTTATATCAACTTAATGCAATAAATTTTAAATCTCAATAATCTTTTCTAAATTATTTCCAGCTCTCTATAACTATTAAATTACTATAATAATATATATACAAATCTACTATACCTAATTTAGTATATTATATAAATTTAAAATTTCAATACCAAACCTTATTTAATTCTAAATAATTCCAGTGGGATCAATTATTACTATTTATATATTCAAATCCTCCTTAATCAAAATTATATTATAATTCAATTCCTCTCTATTATACTGAAAAAATCGTTCTTAAATATATCTTATTCCAACTTATTCAATAATCAACTATAAAAATAACAGTGAAACTTATATTCAAAATGGAAGAAAACAATTTTGCCAACGCAACCTATAAGGATGGTTTTGCCGGAGATAGACGCTACCTTAAGGGATTCTTAGCTAAAATGAATTTAATCTTCATGATTCACCCTGATCGATTCAATAATGATGAAACAAAAGTAATCTACGTTATTTCTAGGTTATATGGTAATGCTATGAATTGGGCAGCATTACTTATGGAGAATCAGGACCCTTGCTTGTTAAATTACGAAGCCTTCGTTGAAAGAATGAAATCTGTATATGGGAGTTATGACTCAACATTCATTGCAAATCAGAAACTCAGAACTATAAGACAAAAACGGTTAGGCGACATTAGAAGCTATATACTCGAATTCAACTCTTATGCCGACGAGTCATCTTGGAACGAAGAAGCGAAAATGGACGCATTTCTTGTTGGTTTAAATGATCAAATCGCTACAAGAATTCTGGAAATGTTCCCTGGTCCAAGATCTCTTACTGCTATGCAAACTATAGCTTCCAGAATAGATGGCCGTCTATCAGCCCATAGGTAATTTACAAATAATCAAAATCGATCAAACAATAACCTTAATAACAACAATTCTAATAAGAAAAGATGGAATTTTTATAAGAAAGGTTCGAATTCTAAACATTATGGACCCCTATCCGACGAAGAGAAAGAAAGAAGAAAAAGAGAAAACCTTTGTTTATATTGTGGATCCTCAAATCATACTCTAGGCAATTGTCCACTCAAAAATAAGAAAAAATCACCCTCAAGCACTTCTCATATTACTAATCCTGAACCAAAGGCCAAAGAAAGAACAAGAATCTCAGATCAACAAAATTTGAGTCTTCCTATATTTGAATTCACTCTCAATGTTTTAAAATCATCAGTCAAAACTAAGATTCTTCTAGATTCAGGTTCTCAACTTAATCTTATGGATGTCTACTTTGCCAATGAAAATAACATTCCTTATTCATCCGAAACCATTCATCCTGAAGTAGGAGGAATTGGTGGTACTCAGAAAATTCTCGGGGAAACTTTGCCAATTTCGATCAGCTATAAAAATCACAATTGTAAAACTAAGTTTTATGTCGTCGATTTACCTTCTTATTGTGCTCTTCTTGGCGCTGAATGGCTCTCTACTCATAATCCAACAATAGATTTCTCTTCTAAAACACTTCATTTTAATTCAAAATATTGTATTAATAATTGTCTCGTTATTCCAAATACTTATACAACCTTCATTCCTTCATGCAATTTAATAAACGAAATTCCAAAAAATTCCGATAATTCGGACAGCCAAAAAATTGAAGAAATTAACAATTCAGAAGAAAAAATATCTAATGAAATAATTAATAATACTAAGAACCAACACAAGGAACCCAACGAAGATAATAAAAATGTTATCTATCTTTTACCAACTAAATTATCCTCATTTATGGATGTTTTTAGTGAAGTCACTGCGAACATGCTACCCCCTCATCGACAATATGATTGTGAAATTAATTTGAAACCAAACACTAATTTATATTACGGCCCAATATATCCATTTCATCACCAAATAAATGGTTTAACGGAGAGGGTGAACTCCGTTATCGAACAATACTTAAGATGCTATACAAATTTCAAAGGATCTAATTGGAATGACTTCCTTTACTTAGCAGAATTTAGCTATAATAACACCATTCAAGAATCCACTAATCATTCACCTTTCTTCGCTAATTATGGATTCAATCCCAGACATTCTCCCGAAGTCCCCACAAATGTTGAAGTACCTAGAGCAGAAGAACTTGTTAAAAACCTTGCAGAATTAACCAAGGAATTAAAAGAAAATATTAAAATAGCAATTGAAAAACAAGAGAAATATGCCAATAAGCATCGTATGGAACCACCTGAATTCAAGAAAAATGACAAAGTTTGGATCAATAGTTCTCTAATTATAAAGAATGGTAACAAAAAGCTTAAACCAAGAAAATTAGGACCTTTTAAAATCCTAAGCAAAATATCTCCTGTTTCGTATAAACTTGACTTGCCAAAAAATCTTAGGATTCATCCAATCATGCATGTCTCTGACCTTGAACCGTACTTTGAAGATAAGTTTGGAAGAAACCAAGAACCACCACCAATTATCATTAACAACGAAGAAGAGTACGAAGTTGAACAAATATTAGACAAACGAACTCATTATGGGAAAATCCAATACTTGATAAAATGGAAAGGATATCCGCTTTCAGAAGCTTCTTGGGAACCTGAGGAAAATCTTAATTGCCCCAAACTCTTGAAAAAATTCAATAAAAATAATTAAAATAACTTAAACTAGAAAATGAATCTCTAATAAACTTTAAATTTTATAGTATATTATATAATTATATGATTAAATTATATTATTAAATTATTAATATTAAACTTATTATTATTGTTAAAACCTAATTTTTCCTTTATATTATTTTATAACTTATATTTAAAAAAAAAAAAAAAAAAAAAAAATCTATAATAACTGTAAACTTTATTAATATCATGTAACAAAAATAATTATTAAATATGTTATTTCATGTAATTAATTATTAATATCATGTATTATTATTTTTATTATTTCATACTATTAAGCAAAAAAGAAATTCACACTTAAATATTTTATTTATTCATTGTAGTCTAGTTTAACTTTAAGATTCGTCTGGTATCCGAATCCTGGAGGAGGACCATGTAACGAATCCTAAAGTTAGTAAAATTGTTGTTGTAGTCTGGTGGTAATACACCATGACAATGAAGCCGAATTTCTTAGGTTCGACTCACACCCTTTCCCAATCTAAATTATTTTTAGTTAATTAATTAAATTATTGTAGAAAGTTCTAGAGTTTCTTTGGTTAATATTATATAACTAAATGAAACTAGAAAGTTCTATTTTAATAATTATTTTATCATTTTTCTATAAGATTCATTTTCTAGAAAGAAAACTTAATTTTTTCGAACTTTCGTTAATCTTAACTTTTTCCGAAACTGTTTTTCCGAAAAAGTATAAATAAGCGTGAATTTCTCAATAAAAAATAATTTTTCTTTGTGCTTTTATTAACTAGCTAAAAGTAATTCGAAATATTACAATAACTAATTAATAATAAAAAAAATAATAATAAATTTTATATTTTAATAAAAAATATTAATAAAACAAATTTTTTAAGAAAACGAATTACTTATTAGTGTAGACCTATTGGGTGTAAATCGTTACAGCTAGTGCCATGCTGGAAGATGCCAAATTAAGTCGTAGATTTTGGGAAGATGCTGTCTCCACAGCAAATTATATACATAATAATATACCTCACAAAGGAAACAACAATAAAGTCCCCTTTGAAGTATTATTTGATAAAAAGGTAAATTACAATAAATTTAAAGTTTTTGATTGTAAATGTTTTTATTACGTTCCAAAACAATTTAGAAAGAAATTTTATAACTCTACCCTTCCAGGCATATTTATTGGATATGATAATTTAAATCCAACTGCATACAAAATATATGATTACAATAACAATAAAGTTATATTATCTCGTGCAGTGGAATTCTTTGAGGATATTCCTGGAAATGTTGGAAATCCTAATACTATTCCAGATATTGTTAATTTTACAATTTTTTCTGAAGATAATAATAACGATGATATTCAAGAAATTTTTAAAGATTTTAATTATAACAATCAAAGTGATTTAAATAATAATATAAATTTAAATAATAATTTTAACCAAAATAATTTAATTAAAAATTTTAATCAAGATAACCTTAATCATAATAATTTAAATAATAATTTAAATTTTATTAATAATAATTTAAATGGTCAATTAAATTTTAATATAAAAGAAAATAATATAAACGAAAAATTAAATTCACAAAACATAAATGCTCCATTGAATAATTTAAATCCGGACATTTATAATAATTATTTTCAAAATGAAAATTATAATAATTTTTCTAATGAAAATAATGATCATTTAAATAATAAAAATAATTTTAATAATTTAAATAATAATAATAATTTAATAAATAAAAATGATTTAAATATTAATTTGGATAAATTAAATAAATTATCAAATAATTCAAATGTAAACAAATCTTCAAATTCAAATTTAATTGAGGAAAATATCGATACATATTTAAAGGATATCTCAAATAAACAGAAAGGGAAGGAAATTGCTAACACTAGTGAAGAAAATTTACAAAATGTAATTTCATTTGAAAACGAGGAATTGAAACATACTCAGAATTCAAACAATTCGAATGATGTAAACAAAAAATCAAATTTTATAAATGTAAATAAAAAACCAAATTTAATTCAACATAATAATTTTATTAATAACTCGTTTAAAAGTAATGTTTATTCAGATAAGCAATTAAGTGAACGCGTAAGTAATACTGTAAGTAATAATGATACTATAAAACAAATTGATAAACGCGTAAGTAATAACACGAGTAATATTGATAATGTAAATTCTAATGAAATAAACATGTTAAATAATAATGAAAACAAAATTAATGAAAATGATAATATAAATACAAATTTAAGTAATATAAATGACCCAACCAATTTAATTGCGAAAGAAATAAGTAATGATATTAATAATTATAATAATGTTAATAAAAGATATAATTTAAGAATGTAAACAAAAGGTTAGATAATAAATTAAAAAATAATAATTCAAATTCAAAAGAAAAGAAAATTAAAACTAAGGATTCGAATAAACACAAAAATAATTCTAAATTCATTAATGAAGATAAACACTCAAACAATTCAAATTTAAAAAATAAAATTAAGAATAATTCTTTGGAAAGGAAAAAAGTTAAGGAATCCGTGATTTCAAATGAAAATAAACAAATTAATTCTAATTTTAAAAATAAAAATTCAATTGAAGATAAACAAGTTAATTCTACTAATTTAAATAATTCCAAAGACAAATTTACAAAAATGAATTCAGATAATTTCAATGACAATTCAAATTCAAATTCAAATTCAAATTTAAATAATTTAAATGACAGTAAATTAAATAATAATAATAATAATAATAATAATAATAATAATAATAATAATTCCTTAAGAGTGAATAAGAAAAGAAAATCTAAAAGAAATAATACTGAAGTTCGCAAGAAATATAAAACTTTTAACATAGAAGATATATTAGATGACAATGATACACCAATTAGTGAATCACCTTTTAGCGAATCCAGTATTATTGAATACAAAAGAAAACTTAGAAAAAGAAAATATAATCGTATCAATAAATCTAATATAGGTAATTATGAAAGTAAAAAATATAAATCTTTTAATATAGATGAAATCATGGAAAATAATGCATTCATGGCTGTCGATATGAAGAAAGAATCTGATGAACCAAATTCTTATCAGGAAATTTTCTTTCGAAAAGATAAAGATGAGTGGATTACAGCAATTAATAATGAATTAAATAATATGAAGAAAATGAATGTTTATACGCCTATTAAGAAACTTCCTAAAGGTGTTAACGTTATTTCTACTCGTTGGGTATTTAAAAACAAACACGATGCTAATGGTAGAGTATATAAGAAAAAGGCAAGATTAGTGGCACGTGGTTTTACTCAACAATATGGAATAGATTATAAAGAAACATTCGCACCCACTTTAAAACAAGATACAATTAGGATTATTACTTCTATAGCTGCAAAGAATAATTATAACATACATCAATTAGATATTAAGGCAGCTTATTTAAATGCAAAATTAAATGAAGACATATATATGGAACTACCAGAAGGTGACGACTATCAAGGAATGAAATATTGCAAGTTAAACAAAGCTTTATATGGTCTTAAACAAGCAGGACGTATGTGGAATGACACTCTAAATGAAGCTCTAATTGACATGAATTTTAATAGACTATTAAGTGAACCTTGTCTGTATGTTAAAAGGAATACACATAATAAAATTATTTGCCTTCTAGGTGTATATGTAGATGATATTCTCATCACAGGTGAAAATAAAGAAATTTTAAAAGTTATATTAAAACCATGTTCAAATATGATTCCAATTAATAATAAAAAATTAAAAGAGAAAACATTTAATTCAACAAAATATAGACAAGCCGTTGGTAATCTATTATATCTTGCCATATGTACAAGGCCAGATATCTTATTTTCGGTAAGTAAAGCATCACGTAAAAATCAAAATCCAAATTATGAGGATTGGTTTAATGTCTTAAAAATATTTAGGTATTTAAAATACACACCAAATTATGGAATTAAATTTAGTAAAAATGATAATTATAATTTTGAGGTCTACGTAGATGCGGATTTAGGTGGTGATCCCTATACTAGAAAATCTACCACTGGATACGTGATGACAATAAACTCAGGACCCGTTAGTTGGTATTCTAAATTGCAAAACACTGTAGCAGTCTCTACAGCAGAAAGTGAATATTACGGGATACATGAGTGCGCACGTCAATGTTTATGGTATAAAAATTTATTTAAAGAACTAAATATAAATATAAATAATATAACAATTAATTCGGATAATAAAGCTGCAATTTATAATTGTGAAAACGAAACTATAAATCTTAAGTCAAAGCATATTGATTTAAAATATCACAAAATTAGAGAACTAGTTCGAGAAGGTAAAATAAAATTAAATTATATTAAATCAGAACATAATATAGCTGATGGTTTTACTAAATATCTTAATTCTACTCTAATGAGTAAATTTAGAAATAACATTCTTTCTAGCTTTAGTAATTAAAAATAATAAATTTTTTTATTTAAAGAATATTAAACTTTAGGGGGAATGTTAGAAATAAAGTTTAATATATGAATATTATTCTTGTTATTAAACAAAATAACATATATAAATTTTATGTATAAATATTATAAATTATTAAGATATCAACTATTATATAAATTGTAATATGGCGCATGTATGACGTACATAAAACATTTATGTAATAACACATAAAATATAATTGTGACATAATTAAAATTTATGTAGTAAAAATATATATAAAAAAGAATATTAAAAATAATTATTAAAAAGTAGTTAACTATAATTATAAATAAATAAATAATTTTTTTTTTTTTTTTTTTTTTTATAGACTGAAGACTTTGGTCTTCCCCATATAGTAATATGGGTGTATGATTAACTGCCATACCGGTACGGCGTCGACGCTCTCAACTCCCCATAAGCAAAGAAACTCCATATAGAAAAAAAAAAAAAAAAAAAAAAAAAAAATAAATAAATAAATAAATAAAATTATTAATAAAATAATAAATAAAATTTGAAATTACGAAATTTGAAGTGTGAATTCTAATATTAAATAATAGTTAAAATAACAATAAAAGCAATAGTATTTTAATAGTATATTTATAGCATATTTTTAAGTATTTTAATAACACCGTTACTGTACTATTTTATATACTAAACATATTATATGGTTATACAAACTATATACATAAGTATTATTAGTTATTTAATAATAAATGCATGTATATATTGAATAATATATATACATCATATGTTGATTAAATATGTGCTAATAATATTTATTAAAAATTACTTTAAAATAAAATATGTGAAAATTTTTTTATATTAAAATTTAAATTACTACTTAATGGATTTCGAGTATAAAATGTCCTCCAACTCTTCCCAATTCATCGATAATAATCCCATGTGGATAAAAGTTATCATTCGAATCTGTATCAGAATTTCTTCTTTGCCTTATCGTTTCGACGTATATGCTTTAATTAATAATTATAATAATAGTATAAAATAATACTAATAATATTAACAATAATACTTTTAATATAAAAAATGAAATCTGGATGTTTAACTTTTTTTTTTTTTTACTTTTCTTTTCTATTCTTTTCTTTTTTTTTTTTTTAGAGTTATAAAATAATAATTTATATTACAATAATTTAATAGAATATTTCTGATAAATTATTATTATATATAATGTTATAATATAGTTTATTTCTTGAAAATTATATAATTAAAAAATTGAAATTTTTTATTCATTAATTCTTCATTATATTTAACTGATAATATAGTGTATTTTGAAAAAAAAAAAATATATGTTATTTGTATTAATTAAAGATTTTACCACTTATTGTCTATTTTTTTTATGAAAGATAATATATTATTATGTACAAATGTGGAGATTATCTGTTCTAAATACCTAATCTATATAATCCATCAAAATACATAGATTGACATATTTTACTTCATTGTAGTAATGTAGATGTAATTAAAGAGAGTGAAAGTAACTATTATAAAGCAAATTAATAGACTGAACCTTCCCTTAAAAAGAATATTCATTTTTTATTTAAAAATTTATGCTAAATATATATTTAAATTAGATATTTTATATTTTTAATTTTAATTTAGAAGTCTTTCCAGTTTTTATCTTGGAGATTAGTACTCGGGGCTAACATACATAAGGTTTCTGGATCGACCTTACGTATGATTTTCCCTTCCCTGGGTTTTCCTTATAAATGAAGTTGAATGTTCATTCGCCATCATAGACTTACATATTGTCTTGAACTTTTGTCTGCGTACATAGGATAAACAAAGTATATTATAATTATATATAATTACAATTTATATAAATGTATATATATGGTATTGAGTAAAAGAAGTGCACCATATGTGTATATGTAGATATATACAAAGTCTTAAAAAAAAAAATTTCATAATATAAAAAATAAGAAATGAAAATTTTATTGTTACACAATAATTATATTAATTTTATAAATATTAAAATTTTATAAATATTAAAATGTTCTATTTTATTATGATGATAAATCTATTTGTTCTAAATTATAAAAAATTTTTATACATTTTAAAACGTTTAAATAAGAAATTATTATTATTATTATTATTTTTTTTTGTGATATATTGGATTTAAATTATATAATAAATTAATATGATATAAAACAAATATGATAACATATTTGTATATTTAATTATAATTATTAAATATTAAATTTACATCTTTTTTTTTTTATTTAATTTCAATATATATTATTATAATTATAATAATTATAATACATTAATTTATATAAAGTTCTATATATTAGAATATATAACTAATATATTACCTATTTATTATAAATCAATTAAATTATTTGTATTAGAAATATAGGAAATACTACATATCTAATTTCTAAATATATATATATTTTTTAAGAAAGTAAAAAATCAAGAATTCAGTAAATTTTTAAATTTTAAAAATGAATGAATTTCAAAGTGTTGTTAGTACTGATAGAATAAATAATGATGAATTAAATTTGTAAGAATGAAAAGTTAATTTTTTTTATTTTATTTTATTCTGTTTTTTTTTTTTTATTATTTTTTTTATTATTATTTTTATTATTATTATTATTATTATTATTATTATTATTATTAATTATTAATTTAAAAAAATTAATTTAAATTTACTTTTGATATATAATAATTTAATGATAGATTAATTAATAAGTTTTATAGAGCCCCATTTAATATAAGCAAATTAAAAGCTGGAAAGGCCTTAGTAAAAGGGGGATTAATAATTGAGAATCAAGAGAGTAGTATACCCAATGAATTAAAGAAAAATTCTCTTTTTTTAAAGGAAGAAATAGAATATCAAAAAGTAGAGATTTAATTAAATAGTTTAAACTTTTTCGAAAATATATATATATATATTAAATGTTAAAATATTTGCTTACATAATTTATTTTATTATTTTGTATGGCTTAAATTTTTAAATAAATTAAGGAATTATTTTCTACCTTAAGGGTTAAATTTAGAGAATATCAAACGAAATCTTATTTTTTAAATCAAATATTTTTTAATCCACCAGATTATTCAAATGAACAACAAGTTTCTGAAATTGGTATAAATCAAATTTTTAAAAATTTCAAATTTTAAATAAAGCAGTGATTAAAATTAATATAATTTATATAAATTAATAACAATAATAAAATAACAATAACAATACTATAATTGATTAATCATAGAATCAATTGCAAAAAAGGATAAATTGAATTTAGTTCAATCAAAAAAGGAAATAGAGAATTCTAAAAATCATCTTCTTGAAATTATAGAAAATGTTAATCAAGGTTTTTTTTAATTTTAATTTTATTTTTTTATTTTATTATTATTTTTATTTTATTTAAAAAAAAAAAAATTGTGATTTAGTATTAAATAATTATTAATATATTTTGTTAAATACTTTAAGCCTTTGAAACAATATCAAAACATTTCCAAGAAGTTGAACAATTGCAAAATAAGATTAGAAATGCGGTATTTAATATTATTAGTATTAAATTCATTAACCATTTTATAATTTATTAATGAAGTAATTAAATAATTTATATTTTAAAGGAGGAAGAAATTAAAAATTATGAAAATTCCACTTCAAAATTGGTAATTATTATTATTATTATTATTATTATTATTATTATTATTATTATTATTATTATTATTATTATTATTATTATTATTATTATTATTATTATTATTATTATTATTATTATTATTATTATTATTATTATTATTATTATTATTATTATTATTATTATTATTATTATTATTATTATTATTATTATTATTATTATTATTATTATTATTATTATTATTATTATTATTTTTATTTTTATTATTATTATTATTATTATTATTATTATTATTACTACAATTAATTAAAATAATTAATTACATTTATCAACTATTGTCTTTCAAAATAATAAAGAAAAATGTTCAAAACATTGTTGATGAGCAAGTATGTAAAATTATTATTATTATAACTATTTATTTAATGTTATTGCTATTATATATTTTATTAATATATATATATATATATTTTATTTTTGTTTTTATTTTTCTTTAAAAAAAAATTTAATGTTATGTAATGAAATTATAGGAAACAAAAATTATAGAGCTAGAAAGTTATATACAAGAACAAAATGAAGCAAATATTTCTTTAAATGAAAAAATAACTCAATTAGGAAAAGAAATATCAAATTTAAGAATTCAAAGAACAAATATTGAAACAGCTGTTACTGAGACAATAAGAAAAACTTCAAATATTAATCCAATTTTTAAAAATATGTGTGAATGGTAATAATATTATATTGTTATTTCCAGTTTCACTTTAATATTATTAAAAGCTTTAATCTAATTAATTAATAATATAAATTAAACAATGTAATACATTTAGGTATAATATATCTGGAAAATTACTATCTAATATTGATTCGATTGTGTCATTAAATTATACTAAACCAGATGAATTGGAAGTTGTTAGAAGAATAACATTAAATGACAATTCAGTTTATGATATAATAATAATAATAATATATAAAGATAATAACACTGTGGATGTGAAAGTAAATAATAAATAATAGAATTTAGTAAAAAAAAAAGTTTATAAACACATAATAATAAATATGAAGTATTAAATTTTAAATTTTTATTACTTTCATTAAAAAAAAAAAAAGTTAAAAAATAAAAATATAAAGATAGATGATATTATAGAGGAAGGAAAACAAAGAGCAACAAATATTGAAGATATGATTAGTTTTTATATTAAAGAAATTTGCTGGAGGGTAACAAATATAAATGAAAGAGTTATTGAGTTCCAGAAATTAAAATCAAGGTAATAATAATAATAATAATAATAATAATAATAATAATAATAATAATAATAATTCATAATTAAAATATATATATATATAGATACGATATAAAATATACAGATATTAATGGGGCTCAAGGAAATTTAGAAATTATTTTAAATGATATATCACAAACTATTCTATTGTTTCAAATTGACCCTGAATATCCTAGAACGCCTGGTTGCTTTGAATTAATTAATGCCTATTCTTCTGATGAAAAAAACGAAAATTTAGCTCGACTTGAGGTAATGATATTAAATTTACAATAAATTAAAACATCGAAAATTTGAATTAATATTCTTATATTATTCATTATTATTAAATTTTAGAACGAACTCTATGAAGGCACAATAAATACAATTACAGAAGCAATTAATATTTATACTTCATAATAAAATTTATATTACAATTTTGGTCATTTTCTTTTTATTTATTTTCGTATCAATTTTAAAGAAAAAAAATTTTTATCATTTATGCAAATTTTTAATGAACAATAAAAATATAAATATATTATATACAAATAAAAACCAATTCTTATAAAATTACTTTAATTTTTAATTTTATTCAATATATTTAAAAACAATAAAATGAAGATTTTTTTTTTTTTCTACATATTCTTTTTTAAATAATTGTAATAAATTTTTCTAAAATTATTTTTTTATTTTTTTTATTTTATTATTTTTAATTTTAAATTTTTATTTTATTTTTTTATTATTATTATTTAATTTATTTTAATTTATTTTCCTTTATATTTTCTTAATATTTCTTATTTATTTTTTATATTATTAATATTTGCATTATTAATTCTTTTTTTTTTTTTTTTTGATTTCTTTTATTATTTCAATTTATTTTTTCATTTTAATTTATTTTGATTGTTTTTAATTTATTATTTTTATTTAATTAAGGTTTTCTTTAAATTAATTTAAGCCTTGTAGTTGGTGTGAATCTATAAATTATCAACAAAATTTAAAATATAAAATTAATACTTTATTAATAAAAATTTAAATTTTTATAATTATTTTACCTTTGGCTTAACATTTAAAACAACTTCGACTAACTTGTTAACAACCTTTTCCTTGTTGTTGTTGTAATCAGTTTCGATTTCTCTTAATTTTTGTTCAGTTTCTAAGTTAGCCTTAGCAGCACTTTCGTCAGTGGAACCAGAGTGCTATTTACATTTTATTATTTACATATTACTCGATATACTTCTTTCTAATTAATTAAATTTATTTGAAGTTTTTATATACTTACAGTCTTTTCGAATTCAGCGAATTCAGCATTCTTTTGAGCCTTAAGGTCTTCGATTTCCTTAGCAGCTTCAGCTCTAGCATCCTTTAAACGCTTAACTCTGTCTGTTTATCCCATTATATTATATATGTTAATTAAATTAATTAAAAATTATTGACTATCATAATTGATTATTTATCTATTTTTTATTTTTATTAATTACATTGCTTAGCGTTTTGGACGATTTTGGAAGCTTCGTTTTCAGCATCAATTAAAGTTTGAATTCCTTGTGAATTTGGAGTAGACTATTATATATAATCAATAAATATATAATCAATAAATATATGTAAAATATATTTAATAATAATTTTTATTTATATCAATATTAATTAAAATTGCCCAATTCCGAATTAATATATATGGTATTTATATTATTTCATGTAATTTCTCTTATTTCTTTTTTCTTAATATGAAAATTAATATCCAAATTAACAATGAATAACAAAATTTATTAATTAACTATTGTATATATAACAATAATTTATTTAGAATCATTTCTCTATTATCTCGTTTAATGGTATCAATTGTATATTGAATGAATTAAATATTTAGAACCATTTTTATTTATTTTCATTTAATTATTTTTCGAATATATAATAATATAAAAATATTATTTTGATATATACCATTTTATTCTAATTTTTTTATAATATAGTTAGTATAAAAAAATCTAAAAACTTTTTGTTTAAAAAAAAAAAAAAAAAGCAATTTTTATTTTAATATATTGTTTACCTTTAGGTATTTAGTAATATTAATTAATTACAATGTTGTATTATTCAATATTCCACTAAACTGAATAATAATATATTAAATGGCTTGATTAGATCTACCAATCATATTTTTGACTTTTTATTTTATTTTACCCAATAAATCTAATATAATGGATTATATATTATATTTATAGTGATGTCACAATTTATATAAACAATCATATCAAATGATTGGATTATTAATTTATATTTTATAAATAATAAATTATAATAAAATCCAATTTAAATATGTTTTATTTAAATATATTATAAATATGGATAAAAAAACTATTGCAATAAAAAATAGTATTAAATTCTAACTTAAGATTAATTTTCGTAATAAAATATTTAATAAAATGTTTAATCATTTTTTAAAAGTTTAATTGTTTTATTTTATTTCATTCCATTTCATTATTTATAATTTATATTATATCTTCTAATAATAATAGTTAATAATAACAAAAAAAACCTATAAATATATTTTTATTAATATTTATTATTATTATTATATTACTATTATTACTGATTATTATTTACTATTATCTATTATTAAATTGAAAGATATAATATATTAAAATATAAAAATAAAATATTTTGTTCCACTTTTTATAGATTTATACATTAATATCGTGATTATCATACCATTGCATAATTAAATGCTCCTTTTATAGATTTTAATTAATTTTTAGAGTGAAAGTATAAATTCAGAGATAAAAACATAAATTAGCATTTTATAATTATTTATTTGAAATGAAGTTTTTATTTTAATATTATAATTAAAAATTATAATTATTTCTTATCGAATACTGAATTTCTAAGATTGTAAAAACTAAAAAAAAATTATATAATAATTCAAATATTTAAAAAAAAAAAAAAAATAAAAATAATAAAGAAAGTAAATAAATAAATAAGTAAAAATAATAATTTTAAGGATTTTTGTATTGAAATAATTATTTATTATTATAATTATTTATTATTAATAATTAATATTTTTCCCATAAATAATAATATCATTAAATTAGTATTTTAATTATGAAATATTATAAAATTTAAGAAATAATAAATTGAATATAAAATTCCATTAAAATATTATAAATTAATAAATTATTATTATTATTTAAAGATATTTAAAGATAGAAATTTTAAAGAAATTATAAATTATTATTGTTTTATTATAATTTAGATATAGAAAAATTTTTTGATAATGCTTTCTTGTTCTTATTATCAAAAAAAAAAAATTTTTTTTTGTTGAAAAGGAAGGAAGAAAAATAATTCAATAAAAAAAAAAAATAAATATATTTAATTTTCATACTAATTCATCTTTTAAATCAAAAAAGTTTACAAAATATCTTAATTAAATTTGTAAAAAAAATTTAGTTTTTATTATGAATTTTAAAAATTTTATAATGAATTTGAATTTACAAACTTATTAATTATATAAAAAAATTATCCAATAAAATTTAAATATTATTAAATTTAGCCAATAAAGTATTGAATTTAATAATATAAATTAAATTTTTATTCATTACATAATAAACTTTCTCTTATAGTTATATATAAATTACAATAATATGGTATGGTGTTACTATGATAAATGATCAATTAAATATCAAATTAGTTATGATGGATGGATGTTAATATTTGTTATTTTTTTATATAATTACTTAAATTAGTCTCATCGTAAGTACGAGTGTCCACGTCACGGTTCCCTTGGTTTCTTACCACGTAAGCGTGCTGCACGCCACAGAGGTAAGGTTAAGACTTTCCCAAAAGATGATCCCAAGAAAAGTGTTCATCTTACTGCTTTCCTTGGTTATAAGGCTGGTATGACTCACGTTGTTCGTGATGTTGAACGTCCAGGTTCAAAGTTAAATAAATCTGAAGAAGTTGTAGAAGCTGTTACAATTATTGAAACCCCACCAATGGTTATTGTTGGTGTTGTTGGTTACATTGAAACCCCACGTGGTCTTCGTAGTTTAACCACTGTATGGTCAGAACATCTTTCAGACGAAGTTAAACGTCGTTTCTACAAGAACTGGTACCACTCTAAGAAAAAGGCTTTCACTAAATATGCCAAGAAATATGCTGAAGC
The DNA here is from genome assembly GCA_016946835.1 of Neocallimastix lanati (nom. inval.). Classification (NCBI taxonomy): domain Eukaryota; kingdom Fungi; phylum Neocallimastigomycota; class Neocallimastigomycetes; order Neocallimastigales; family Neocallimastigaceae; genus Neocallimastix; species Neocallimastix lanati (nom. inval.). The sequence continues at coordinate 24,913 of JACVTC010000036.1, forward strand.
TGCTAAGCCAATTGAAAGAGAATTAGAAAGAATAAAGAAGTATTGTACTGTTGTTCGTGTTCTTGCTCATACTCAAATGCGTAAGGTTAATATAGGCCAAAAGAAGGCTCATCTTATGGAAATCCAATTAAATGGTGGTTCTGTTGCTGATAAGGTTGATTTTGCTAAGGCCAACTTCGAAAAGACTATTGACGTTAAGTCTGTTTTTGCTGAAGGTGAAGTCATTGATACTATTGCCGTTACCAAGGGTCATGGTTACGAAGGTGTTACACACCGTTGGGGTACTACAAGACTTCCACGTAAGACTCATCGTGGTCTTCGTAAGGTTGCCTGTATTGGAGCCTGGCATCCAAGTCATGTTATGTTCTCAGTTGCACGTTCTGGTCAAGATGGTTACCACCATCGTACTGAAATGAACAAGAAGATCTACCGTATTGCTCATGGTGCTGATGAAAAGAGTGCTTCAACTGAATTCGATATTACTGAAAAGACAATTACTCCAATGGGTGGTTTCCCACACTACGGTATTGTTAATGAAGATTTCGTTATGATTAAGGGTTCTTGCCCAGGTGTTAAGAAGAGAGTTATTACTCTCCGTAAGTCTGTTCTTACTTACGCTAGTCGCCAAAGTACCGAAACAATTAATCTTAAGTTCATTGATACTGCCTCCAAATTCGGTCACGGTCGCTTCCAAACTGCTAAGGAAAAGGATGCTTTTATGGGTATTCTTAAGAAAGATATTGAAAAGAAGAACTAAAATATTTAGTATGGTTTTAAACATATACATTAATAGTAGTAAATTATTAAAATAAGAAATACGAATAAAAAAATAAAAAAAAATGTTATTACGTATTATTTTTAGAAATTATCGTGTTATAGAAATAAAAGTTATTGATAATAAAATAAATAAAATATATATAAAAAATTTAGTTTTTATGACAAAAAATAGTTCTATGTTATTGAAGTGTTATTAATGTGAAATGTTATGTTGATATATATATGGTAAATATTACATATAGTGTAAGGTAGAGATAATGTTTATTTATTTATATATTTATTAATATATGTTTGTGCCATATTTATGGTAGTTTTATTTTATAGTTTCACATTATTTTTTTATTTTTTTTATTTTTAAATAAATTTTAATGTTAATAATTATAAATTTTATAAAAATAGAAATAATATTGTTAATAATAGTGGAATTGGTGATTGTGAAAATATTATTATTTAAGAGAAAAAAATACTATCATTACTAATAAATGTAGTGAACATTCAATTGGTCTCTAACCTCTAACCTCCTTAGCTGTAGGGTTTCTGAGGGGATTAGCAAATAGTATAATCCAATGATGTGGACTTTTTTTCCAGGTTCATGGAGGGTTGATGGAAAAGGAATAGCTTATATCAGGTGTACTAATTACAGCTTTCTGTGACTCTGATGATAATCGTTGGTTATCCTTTCTAAAGTGGCTTCTAGTACGAAGAGTGTAAATTGGAATACTGGAAGACTGTAGAAAGTGAATCTGATGCTATATATTGTTTTAAACTGGATATGTAGTAACATTGGTGTTGTATAATTAATAATATCATATAGTTTCTACATTTTATCATTGTAATGAATCTATTATCTTTTACTTAATCATTATTTTGTATCTCATGTAGCTATTGTAAAATGGAAATGTAGGAGATTGATTCACTCCAAAGTTTGTATTTAAGACATTATATAATGGCGGGGAATCTTTTTATAGTCTTTCCTTACTTCCTTCTTACTCTAATATTTTAGAATATGAAAATTTCATAAACAGGTTTTTTATATTCTTTCTTGGTGGAATTTCAGCTTTAGATGAGCTACAATTCGATGCTGGGGAATAGAGACATTTAAGTGGGGCTTGCGGAATACATTGCTAATTCAATATCAATCATCAGTAGTTCTCTTGAGTAACTTTTAGAGAGGTTTAACAAAAACACTTTCATTATCAAGAGTACCGATGTCGTACCGATATGGTAAAGGAATAGTGCAGTTAGAAGTCCTGTTAATTCTCATCAATACACATTTACTAACAGCACAGTTCCGAACACAGAACCTATAATAAGTAATTCAATTTTTGATGATCTTTCTTGTGGTTCAGGGGAAAGTTTAGTGGATACACTATCTATTTCAAAGATGTTACTTCTTTGTTTTATTATTTTAGATCTAACTGGTGATCATGTTACTATCCATGGTATACATCACATCGATTTTTTTTTTTACTTTTGAACTTGTTTTAATTCTTTATTACATTAATTTTTTTTTATTATTTATGATTAATTAAATTTTTTTTTTTTTTTCTTTTTATTTTACATTTTATTTTTTAACTTTAAATTATAAAATGTATTTTTTTATAAAATGTAATACATAAAAATATTTTAATCTATTTAATAAAGCACATAAAGTGTATTCTCTTTTTAATTTTAAAAAAAAAAAAGCTCATTTGGTGAAAATCATGATAATTTAAGTATTTTTCTGAGTAATGAGAAGTGGTACATATTATATAACTTCTTTCTTGGTGGAAGAGATGTAAATATTATTGATTTAAATTATAAAAATATTTTAATAATTTAATAAAACACTGAAAGTGTATTCTATAGAATCAAGTTCAGATTCTGGAAGTAGTAACGAATTATATAATATTAATAATAATAGCAATAGTAATAATATTGTTAATAATAGTAGTTTTAGTGATAGTGAAAATAGAAATAATAATATTAGTGATAATGAAAATAATAGTACCGTTACTAATAATGTAGTGAATAGTTCAATTAATGAAAATCGTGTTAATTTAACTAATTTTCTGAATAATAAGTGTGTAAATATTTATGTGAGGTGGTACCGATTATATAACTTCCTTCTTGGTGAAAGAGATGCAGGCATTATTGATATAAATTATAAAAAGGAATGGTTTGTTTTGTTTAAAGATCAAATCATTTCTGGTGATTATTCAAAAACGCCATTCTTGGTGCTATCTACATCTCCCTTTACAGAAATTATGCCAAGGGCTAATACACGACAAGGGTTGGCTATTCCGACGGTATAAGCACAAACTATCAACGCTGAAAATGCAGTAAGACAGGCTATCAGGGCCAATCAATACCTCTGAAGGAGATAGACCATTATTTCTTTCAGATAGCCAATTCAAATCCTAATTCTTAAGGAAGTGAGGTTTGTTTCATAAGAACTTTTTTCTGAATATTTCTTTTTTATTTTACGTTACTATTTTAAATATTATTATGTTCTAATTGAACAAAGAATATTTATTTTTTTTATTAATTCTGTGTTTTTTTTTATTAAAATTAAAAATATCATTGTAATTAATTAATTAATTAATTAATAAATAAATAAATAAATAAATAAATAAGGATAAAGTTTATAATAATTGCGGCTATAAAAAAATAAAAAAAAAAAAAATGTTTAAATCAGAAATCATATAATGTGGAAATGAGGTTCGATGCATTTATTTTATTGTACACTTTATTTTGAAATTACTTTTTTATTTCACACTACTATTTAAAATTTTATTATTTTCTAATTGGCCATATAATATTTATTTATTTATTTATTTTATTTTTATTAATTTTATGTTTTTTTTTTTTTTTTTTTTTGTTTTTTTTTTTGTTTTTTTTAGTATATATATATATATATTCATTTAATTATTAAAGGAATTTATAAATAAAGTTTAAAATTTGCAGTAATTGCGACTATAAAAAAAAAAAATAAAAAAAAAAAAAAATGTATATTTAATTATTAACTTTTATCATAATAATGAATAAATTAGGATAAAAATAAATTATATTAATAAATATATGAATTAAAAAAAAAAAAATCCAAAATTATTAAATATTATATAGATAAAAATGAAATAAATTAAAATAAATTAACAAAAAAAAAAAAAAAAAAAAACTACATATATAATTTTTATAGATAATATGGTAATAATTTTAAATAAACATATAAAAATATTTAAATGTTAATTTTTATAATTTTATGTATTTTATTTTATTTTCATGTATTTTTTTTTAATAAATATTATTAAATAAAGTTTATTACTAATCAAAAAAAAAAAAAAAAAAAAAAAAAAAAAATTAAAGATTCATAAGAATAAAACTCTCACTCACATACAAAAATATATATATATATATATTATTTTATCCTGAGAATACTTTAATACATCTATCTAGGCCTGCACTAATTAAAACTTTTCTTTTTTTATTTTCTTCTATTTCATTATTATTTAATTTAATCCTAATATTTTATAAGTAACAACAAATATAATATATATATATATATAAAAAAAAAAAAAAAAAAAAAAAAAAAAAAAAAAAAATCATTTTAGTATTTATTTATTTGTTTACGCAAATTAATAATTATTAAAAATATTTAATATTTAATACTTTTTTAATATTAATATTTTATATTTATTTATTGAATTATGATAATTGATAATTACCATTTACATAGTGTTACAGGATAAATTCCTACATTACTATAAAGTGCAGATTCTTCCATTAATGATATATCATTTCTTTCTAATTTTCCAGTGTGTAACTTCCAGATAAATATACCTGTAGCACCATTAATATTTCTTGTTGGATTATCAAGGTAATCATCACTATTATTAACGCTCATAATATTTACACTAGACATTGAACTGCTGCCTGTTAAAAGATTTGTTTTTCTTGAATCAAATGATTTCACATCTGCACATCCAGAATAAATATAATTACCACATGGACTAAATTCACCTTGAATTCTTTGCTATATTATTATTATTTTAAATATTTAAAAAATATAATATATCAAAATTAATATAAATATATACATTATAATGAAAAAAATTGAATTTAAAATATTTAAAAAAAAAAAAAAAAAAAAAAGCATTATATTTTATTTAAGTGTATTTTATAATAAATAAATTAATAAAATCGATTTCTTACTCCTGGAAGAATCTCTCTTGCACTGTATGTTCTTAAAGATGTGGAAGTTTTAAGGTCGAAAAGAATTAACTTATTATCACTTGATATTAAAATAAAGTTATCTTGTAGAGGATGAGAGGTTATAGAAGTTATAGGTGTTTTATTAGATTTTAAGTCTTGTAGTACAATAGTACGAAGAAAAGAACTCGTTCTTAGTTTATAAAGCTTTAAACTATAATTTAATGAAGCCACAAGAATTTGATTATGACCATCTCCAAAAAAGGTAAAGGAAGTAAATGGTTCGTTAGAATGAATACTAGTTATTTTAGAATCATCATGAGTAACATTCCAAATTTTGATACTTTGGTCACTTGAACAGGATACGGCCCTAAATTATTATAATTATTATTGTTATATTATATAAAATTATTATTATTATTATTACTACCATTATTATTATTATTATTATTATTATTATTATTATTATAATTATTATAATTATTATTATTATTATTATTATTATAATTATTATTATAATTATTATTATTATTATTATAATTATTATTATTATTATTATTATTATAATTATTATTATAATTATTATTATTATTATTAAATTATTATTGTTATATTATATGAAATTATTATTATTATTATTACTACCATTATTATTATTATTATTATTATTATTATTACCATTATTATTATAATTATTATTATTATTATTATAATTATTATTATAATTATTATTATTATTATTATTATTATTATTATAATTATTATTATTATAATTATTATTATTATTATTATAATTATTATTATAATTATTATTATTATTATTATTATAATTATTATTATAATTATTATTATTATTATTATTATAATTATTATTATTATTATTATTATAATTATTATTATTATTATTATTATTATTATAATTATTATTATTATTATTATTATAATTATTATTATTATTATTATTATTATTATTATTATTATTATTATTATTATTATTATAATTATTATAAATGTTGTGTGTTATTGAATTTAATAAATTATTATGTTTAAAAAGATAGAAAATCTTAAAAAAAAAAGTACATTTCATAATTATCAGGTATAAATCCTGTTTTATGAATAATTCTTGTATGATGTTTCTTCCAAACTTTTAATAGTTTTCCAGTTTTCCAATTCCATAATTTTACATCAAATTCCATATCACTACTTAATAAAATATCTTCCCAAACAGGATGGAAAGATAAAGTCAAAACTGTTTTACTTGTTTTATTATCTAATTGGATAATAAGAGTTGAATTAACTAAATCCCATAATGATATTTTTTTATCACCACGATCATCACCACTTGCTGATACCCCTATTACTCTTTTATTATTTGAAATTAAAAGATTAAATTAAAAGATTAAATTAAAAATTATTAAAAAAAATTATTAAAAATTATTTAAAAATTATTTAAAAAAAAAAAAAAAAACTTTTTTATTATATCTACTTACTGGTTTGTTGATGGAATTACTTTTATATCTAAAGCTCGAATAGTACCCATCATTGGACCAATACATGATGAAAATTTAAAATCAGGTGTTTCAATTTCATTTGATATTAATGGTAAATTCTATATGTCATATATATATATATATGAACACAATTTTTTTTTTTAAAAAAATTATTATTGTTATTAATGTTATTTTAATTAATTAATAAAAATATACATTTAATTTAAAAAAAAAAAAAAAAAAAAAAAAAAATATTCATTACTTCATTTTCTACATATTGATTCAGATGTGTATATGAAATTTCTATATTATATATATTAAAATAATAATAATAATAATAAAAATAATATTAATATTAATTTGATATTTCTATAAAAAAAAATATAATAAATCTGTATAAAATATATTCTGATTAAATTAATATATTTATAAATATTACCAGGTGTTCTTGCTGTTCTTGATGATCCAAAATCAGGTTTCATCATATCATTAGTAATTACAAAACCTTTAAATTGATTGGAGTTAATAATATTTTGTTTATCATTTTGATATTCGTTTGAATCATATAAATTATTTAATGATGTGGAAGAACCACCAAAAGTTTGTGATTTTTTTCGAGTAAGTGACTGAGAAGAATAGGAAGTATGAATTCTTCTTTCATTCAGATTACTGTTATTTGCTCCATTATTTAAATTTCCTGTACTTCTATAAACACTTGCTGATTTAATTCTTCTTTTACTAGTAGAAATAGTATATATAGAATTGCTACTATTGTTATGTGAATTAGTACTTATACTTTCAGGAGTACCGTTTAAATCATTTTTTGAATTAGTATTGACATGGGGATTACAATTATCTTTATTTCTATTCTCTATTGGACTACTACTATAATCTTCTTCTAATTTTTTTTCAGAAATTTTACTATAAGACATACTTGATATTGTTTTCATTTCTTTAGAAAATTTGTTGATATTATCTAAAATCTTAAAAGGAAATTTATTATCATTATTATTTAATATTTCATCATCTTCTAAAAAATATGCTGCTAAAACATATGCAAATAATGGTATGTTAACCTGATCTTCTGAGCAATGAGGAGAATATTGAGAAGATGAACTATTTTTTGTTAAATTATAGGATGACTTATAAGCCTTAATTCCATTTTCCCAAAATTGATTAATTTTTTTTTCCCAGTTCCATGAATTAAAAAATGTATTTAGCTTTTCAATTTCTGTTGATGGGTTTATATTTATTAATGTAGAAAATAATTTATAATCTTTTTTTTTTTTTTTTTTTTTTTACCATTTTATAACATATTTTATACAATTTCATTATTAATAATGTTAGAATGCTTATTATTATTATAAAAATTATTTAAAAATAAAAAAGAATTACTATTGAAAAAATACCTTTACTAAACCATTCTGCTCTTGAGCCACCTTTTTCTACTTCAATTCTTATATGATTACATATATAATCATTAAATAATGAAATAGCTTCTTTTTGTTTTCCATCTTGAAGAAGTTTCAATAATAAATATTTATTTAAAATATACAACAAATCTTCATATGCTAATAATTTAATAAATAATACCGTTAAAATTACAATTATTAGTAAGATAGAATCAATAAAATTTTTTTTTATTTATTTATATATTTTATTTTATTTTATTTTTTATTTATAAATCATATATATTATTTTAAATAGAACCATCTATACCATAATATTTAACTTACATGATTTAAATTTATTTCCGGTAGTTGATTTAGATTCATACACCTCTCTAAAAAAAATATAATAATAATTATAATATTATTATTAATAATAAAAGAATAAAAATAAAAAAAAAAAAAAAAAAAGAAAAAAAAGAATAAAAAAAGGAAAAAGAATTAAAAATATAAAATAAAATAAAAATAAAAATAAAATAAAATTAGTATATAACAGCAATTTAAATTTATTTATTAAATAATTAATAAATAATAATAATAAATATATAAATAATACTTTGTTAACATAATAGCATTTTTAAAATCTTTTTTATTTATAAATTTCTTTAATGCTTTATAATTAACAGCATTTGCTCCTATACCGGTTTCATTTTTAATGACTTCAACTGAATTATCATAGCCATAATGATGAAGATAACTCATAATTAATTTAACTGCTGAAGGTGATATATGTAATCTTTCATCTTCTTCTTTACAGTACTTTAATATATATATTATAAAATAATAACATTTACATACAAAAAAAAAATTACATAATAAAAATAAAAAATTAATTTAAAGAACGAAATAAATATTATATTCAGATGATTTTAATAAAATAAATTTTAAATTTTAAACCAGTTTATACATATATTTAAAACAAAATATATATTATCATACTTGATACTCCTTTAAGCTTGAAAGTATTTGATTATAATTTTTTTCTAAATCTTTATATTCATCAATCCTCTTTTTTAAATGTTTAATATATTGTAAATATTTTATCTTCTCTGAATTATTTATAACTTCATATAGAATAAAATATAATATAATATAATATAATATAATATAATATAATATAATATAATATAATATAATATAATATAATATAATATAATATAATATAATATAATATAATATAATATAATATAATATAATATAATATAATATAATATAATATAATATAATATAATATAATATAATATAATATAATATAATAAAATAAAAAAAAATAAAAAAAAAAAGAATATGTAATTGAAATTTTTATTATTAATAATTGTATTATCATTATTAAATTTATTGTTCAATTATTATTAGCATTTTTTTTTATGAAATATATTACCATTAGAATCCTTTGTTTCACGATTTCCTTCATTATTTTCATTATTTGTATAACGACGATTATTCACATTTTTCTCATCTATATCATTTTTTGAATTTATAATTTTTGTGTCATTTGGACTTTGCAAATCATCTATTGTCTTTTTACTGATACTACTTTTTGTCCTGATTAATTTTTCAACCTTATTCAACTGATAATCACTTTCAATTTTTTTTGATTGATATTTGTTGATATCATTGTTTACTTCAATATTATTAAATTGTGTATTATTGTAATTTATCTTCTTACTTACATCACTCATCGTATCAGTTCTAATATCTTTTTTTATTTCATTTACTTTATTATACTTTGATGTACTTAAATTTTTACTTGATTGATTTTCATATTTATACGTACTGTTATTACTATTACTATTATTATTATTATTATTATTATTATTATTAGTAGTAGTAGTAGTAGTAGTAGTAGTAGTAGTAGTAGTAGTATTGCGAATATTAGTGGTTATATCAGGAGTAGGAGTAGAAGTAGTGGTAGGATAATTCTTTAAAACCATTTCTCTTTGAAGTTCAACTAAATTTTCATCATCACCATCACCATTTATATTCTCTCTTTTATTTATATTAAACAATTTATCATGTTGATTAATTATATCTTTATTGATTGAGTTTTTATTGTTCATATATTCTTCGGTATTATTATTTTGCTTTCTATTTTCATAATTTGTATAATATTCAAACTTATAGTTGGGTATATTATTATTAAAATTATTACTATCAAGTTTTTCTTTAGCTATATTTATTTTGTTAGACATATTTTCATTTGCTATTACATTGCTTTTTAATATTTTATTATTAAATTTTATATTTTCTGTATTACTTGAAGAATTATCAATAGCCAATGTATTTTCAGGTATTATTTTACTATTATTAGTATTATTACCTTTATTATAATTAATATCATGATTGTTATTATATATATTATCATAATGATTATTATTATTATTACTATTCATATTATGATAATTGATAGTATTATTGTTATTATATGGATTAAGGGTTGTGGAATCAAAATTATTACATTGACTATTACTTTGATCTTTGTTCCTGCTAATAATATTTTCTTCTTTATATTTATCTAAAATTTTATATTTTCCATTTTTATTATCTAAAATTTCTTTAAAAATAATATGAATTATCAATATATTTTATTAAAAAAACATAAAAAATAATAATAATTGAAAAATAATAATAATTAAAAAATATTAAAAATTAAAAAAATAATAATGATTAAAAAATAATACTTTATTGTATTATAAAAATATATATTCTTACCATTGTTATCACGATTATACATAGCATCCGAATATTGATTATCAATTTTAGTATTATCATTATCTGTACTATTGTTTAAATATTTATTCCTATTAATATCATCTTCCTTATATTTATTCAAAACTTTATATTTTTCGTTTCTATTTCTTAAAACTTTATTGAAAATAAATAAAAATGAAAAATAAAATAAAATAAAATTTATAGTTATTATCATATTTTTATTATATATTTTTTAATATATATAAATATTTTACATATATATATATATATATATTTACCACTATTATCATAATTATACTTGGTTTCTGAAAAATTGTTATCAATTTTAATATTTTCAATATTTATATCATTCATATTATTATTATTATTATTATTATTATTATTATCATTATTAATATTATTATTATTATTATTATTATTATTATTATTATTATTATTATTATTATTATTATTATTATTATTATTATTATTATTATTATTATTATTATTATTATTATTATTATTATTATTATTATTATTATTATTATTATTATTATTATTATTATTATTATTATTATTATTTATTATTTTTTCGTTAACGTGATAATCATTATTAGGGTTACTTAAAATTTTATTAATATTATTATTAGTGCTTTCTATATTTTCATCCAACATATCTAATTCTAATGAATTAATATTATCCTTTCTTTTTAATAATTTTATATTACTATTTTTATTATTTCTACTATCATTATTTTTAATTTTCATGTTATTTTCCAAATTATTATTAATAGCATTATTTTCATTGTTTATATGATAATTAATTCTATCATTATTAGTGTTATTAAATTGTAAATGATCAATATTTAATTCATTCTTATTTTTAATATTATACTTATTATGATTATTTATAATATTAGAATCGAAATTGTTATTATTACTGTGATCATTGTACTTATTAATATTACTATGACTAACTTTAGTGTTAACATTTTTATTAATAGTAACATTCTTATTATTATCAGTAGTAGTAATAGAGGCAGTAGTAATAGTATTATTATTCAACTTCTCATATTTGTTAACATTGCTTTTTATTTCATTTTTATTTGATTTATTGTCTTTTTGAACCTGCAATTTCTCAGTATTAGAAAATTCATTACGTAATGAAGATTCACGATGGTGATTAGTATCTTTTAATGACTTGGAACGAATTAATTCATTTAAATTAGAGATATCTCTTCCATTACCATTATTCTCATGATCATTTTCAGGTTCGAATGAAAGTAGTTCCTTAATTGAATTTGACGAATTACGTTGTTGGATTAATTTCATACGTTGTAACTTTGGATTTATTGTTTTCACGTCAATACTTATTTCATTCTTTTCATTATCATTATGATTACCGTTACTAAAATTATTAGAAGTAGTAGTATGACTATTTTCATTCATATTTATATTAAGATTATTTGAACTTTTTTTATGACTTTTACTATTAATAAAATCATTACGACCATTTGTATTTGTAGAATTAGAACCGTTATTTGAATTTTCATCAGGTTGAATTAACTCTGTATTATTTCTTAAAAGATCCTTAACCTTTTGTATCTCATCATCTTTATTTTTCGTATTATCCCACCAGCTTTTTCTTCTCGAATTCTTATTCAATTTATAGGAACTATTTATTTTATTATTCAATATATTGTTTTGTGAATTTTTATCCTCATCATTATCTACATTTGCATTATTATAACTATTGTTATTTCCATTACTATTATTATCTCTTAATTCATTATGGACTATATTTATACCATTGTTATTAGAAGAATTGGTATTATTTATATTATTAATATTTTTATTATTATTACTACTAATATTAATGTTATTACTATTTTTATTAATAATACTATTATTTATATTATTATTATTATTATTATTATTATTTATATTATTATTATTATTATTATTATTATTATTTGAAATTTCATTTGTGATATGATTATAATTACGAATATAATCATGAACACTATGATTTGAATTATGAGATAATGATAAGCTATCTGTTGAATCTATATTTAAATGATTAGAATAAAATTCATTTTTTTCAATTCTCTCAATGATTTCTCTGACATTTGATTTAATATTATTTCCAATTCCATTTGACTTAAAATTCATATTCTTACTAATATTATCATTTGATTTATTCTTCTTCATATAAAGAGTTTGTTCATTTATAGAAGGTTTTTTCTGTTTGTTAAATACTATAAAATTTTTGGGTTCATCATTATTAATGTATAATTTTTTTTCATGATTAGACTTATCTTTATTTAATGTATAATAGTTATATCCTTCTTCAAAATTAATTTTTTTATCAAATTCCTGATTATAAGATACGTTATTATTAGATGGTAAATTATTATTTATATTATTATTATTATTATTATTATTATTATTATTATTATTACTATTATTAAAATTTAAAGGAGTTGAATTATAGGATTGTTGAGAATATGGGTATAATAAGTTATTTGAATTATTAATACTTGGAAGAATTGTGGTTGTATTTAATTCAAAATTACGTTGTTTATTTTGAAATAATAATTCGTCTTTTTTATATGTTTGCTGAGAATTAAAAATCTCATTATCCCTTTTATCTTGATATTGATAGAATAGTTGATTTTTTACTTGATTTTGATTTTTAGGCATTATTATAGGAGGTAAATGAAAAATATCTATTTTTTTCTTATCTCTTACTTCGAATTTTTTTTTTTTTTTAATATTTAATAGATATATATAATAATAATAAAAAATTAGAATTAGCAAAAATAATTAATAAGAAAAACTAATTGAAAGTCTTGTTCATTAAAATAATATTAATTATAAAAACAAATAAAAAAAAAAAAAAAAAAAAAAAAAAAAAAAAAAAAAAAGGAACTTTTCATAATAAACTATAAAAATGAATATATTTAAAATAGTATTTATTATTTATATATATTTGTTTGAAAAAAGTAATAAATAGAACGGTGAGAGCAATTTATAATAGAAGTTACCATTTGAATTTTCATAAGACGTATTATAACTTAACATTATTTTTTATTAAACATTAATTATTTAATAATTTTTCCCTATATATAATTAAAATACATAAAGAATAAAGAAAAGCAATTTAAAATTAAATAAATAAAAAATATATACAATAAACTATTTATTTTTCTTTTTTTTTTTTTTATTATTATTAAAACAAATAATTATTTTTATGTTAACAATGATATCCAAACAAAATAAATTAATAAAATAATATTAATATATTAATATAATTTTTATTGGTAATAATAATTAATAAAAGCAGCAAAATCAATAAAATATATTTAATAAAATTAAAGTAATAAAAATAATAATTTATTATAATAAATTTTTTTTATATTATATTAACAATTAAAAAAAAATAATTCAATAATATTTTAATATAATTTTAATTATATGTATAATTTTTTTTTTTTTAAAAAAAATATATATATAATTAAAATTTAAATATTAATGATAATTGAAATATAATACTAATTAAAAAATAATAATTAAAATAATAATAAAAAATTAAAAATTAAAATATACACTTTTGATTTTTTTTTTTTATATTATTAAATTAATAAAAAAATTAAATTTTTTAAAAAATTTAAACATATTAATATTTGAAAAATATTAATTAAATATATATTATTTTTCTTATTTATTAATTTTATATATTTATTTCTTAAATTCTTAAATATAATATTTTAATTTAAAAAAGTTAAATTAATTATTATATAATAAATATATATTATTAAATTTCAAATAATCTAATCCTTTATATTTATTTAATGTTAACCTTAAACTTTTATATTTGATTAAAATTAATATGTTTATACGTAATTTTCAATTATTTTTGAATTCTTTAATTGAAAATTACTTTGAAATTTTAAAATTCTTTTATATTAAAATATTTATTTCAATTAATTATTTAACATAAAAATAATTAAAAAAAAAAAATTATAATTATTGTATACTCATTTAATATCGAAAAGTTAACAAAAAATTAATAATAATAAAATATATATATATAAAAGTCAACTTTGATATATTTTTATCTATTCTAAAAGATTGAGTAAATATATATTAATTTTGGTATTTTAGTTTTAATTTAATTTATAACTAATTATATATAAATACTCATATCATAAATATCATTTATTTTATTATTTTTTTTTTTATATATATATATATATAATTTATTTTAGATATTTATTGAAATAATATATGACAGTTTAACAAAGGAAAATAATTTTGTTTATTTATTATTTATTTAAAACCTAATTTATAATCACTTTTTTTAATCCTAATATTTTAAATTTTATTTTTTTTATTATTATTAATATAATTTTTTTTTTTTTAAAAAAAAAAAAATTAATTAATATTTATTAAAATATTATGATTTTTTAAAATATTATTTTGATTTATTAAAATAATAATAATTAGTATATTAAATATAGATACTATAAAATGAAATATTAATACTACAATTTTACTACAATTAAGGTTTTAAATCATAAATTTAATTTTGAATTTTTTTTTTTATGAATCATCCATATAATACTATTTGATATACTTTTAATGATGAAGATATTTATATTATATATATTAAAAGTATATATATACGTTTTAATACTTTATTTTTTTTTAAAAAAGAAACAAAGTCAAATGTAATACATTTAATTATAATTTTAATTTTTCTAAAAAATTATTTTTAATTTATATTATTAAAACTTGTTTATTTTTAAATATTATAATTTAGTTTAATTTATATCATGTAAAAAAATTATTATATTTATTATATGCCTTTTTTATTAAATAAATTATTTAATATATATTTACATACATAGAAAAAATTCAAAAACTTTAAATTCAAAAAAAATTTATAAATTTATGCGATAAATATAGACCAACTTTTAATAAAATATATCAAATATTAATCAGTGATATTCTGTATATATGCATATTTATTTATATAAATAAACTTTATTATTCAAACTATATTTGTATTAAGAAAACTTTATAAATTAATACTGATGAATACTTTATAAAGACTTATTATAGTATTTTATATTAGATTAGTTTTATGCATAATTATATTAAAAGAATTAATTATGTTTTATTTTAATTTTTTAATTTTTTTTTTAAAAAAACAAAAATCTTTTTTACAAAAAAAAAAAAAAAAAAAAAAAATTAAAATTATAAAATAACAGTTATAAAAATAATAATATATATATTTTAAAAATAAATACTGGAAAGGTAGTTTTTTTGAATTAAAAATAAAAAAAAAAAAAATGGATAGAGTTAATATATATTCAGATACTGTAAATATCGTTACAGAAAAAGACCAAGTAGTTTTTAATTATGACTACTCAAAAGTTGATAATCAAAACAAAGATATTAATGCTATTAGTAAAATTGAAATAAGATTATCTTGTAATAATTTGCCAAATTTAGATAAAACATCAAAAAGTGATCCAAGAGTTATCGTATTCTATCAAGACAAAAGATTTGAAGATAAAAAAACTGTTATTAATTGGATTAGAATTGGTTCAACAGAAACCGTTGATGATAATTTAAATCCAGAATTTACGAAGTCTTTTATTTTTGATTATTATTTTGAATATGTAACTATATATTGAAATTTTTTATTTTTTAATTTTTAAATTTTATTTCTTTCTATTATCTTTTTTTTAAATAAATAGATTTTTCCAAATTATTATTATTTTTTTTTTTTTTATCATTTTTTTAAATATATATATAAATATAAATATAAATATAGTACAGCTTTCATATTAAAACTAATTTTTAAATTAATATATATTTATATATTTACTTATTTCTTATTTGTTATGTGATGGATATTTTTTATTTTTTAATATTCTATTTTATCTTTTTATTGTTATTTATATATTTTTATTTTTATATAACTATGGTATTTAATAGCTACAAAATTTAAGATTTGTCGTTTTAGATATGGATGATGAAGCTATCGATTTAGAAGATAATGATTATATTGGATATATTGATTTATCAATTAGTGATTTGCTTAGTGAATCTAAAAGTAAAAAATGTACTTTTAAGCTCAATAGTGAAGTTCCCGAAGGAATGGGTTTTAAGAAAAATATGATTGTTGGTTTTAATGCAACAATAACTCTTTCTCTTGAAATTTTAAAAGACAATAATTATTATGCATTAATGAATATTTCTGGTAAAAATTTGGATAAGAAAGTAATTATATTCAATTATATATATATATATAAATGAATCAATTTAAATTTTTATTAATATTTATATAACATATAATGATATCTAATATTTAGTTGATGATGTTTAAAACATAATTTTATTATGTTTGCTATTAATATTAGTATTTTTTATTTTTTATTTTTTATTTTTTATTTTTTATTTTTTATTTTTTATTTTTTATTTTTTATTTTTTATTTTTTATTTTTTATTTTTTATTTTTTATTTTTTATTTTTTATTTTTTATTTTTTATTTTTTATTTTTTATTTTTTATTTTTTATTTTTTATTTTTTATTTTTTATTTTTTATTTTTTATTTTTTATTTTTTATTTTTTATTTTTTATTTTTTATTTTTTATTTTTTATTTTTTATTTTTTATTTTTTATTTTTTATTTTTTATTTTTTATTTTTTATTTTTTATTTTTTATTTTTTATTTTTTATTTTTTATTTTTTATTTTTTATTTTTTATTTTTTATTTTTTATTTTTTATTTTTTATTTTTTATTTTTTATTTTTTATTTTTTATTTTTTATTTTTTATTTTTTATTTTTTTTTAATAAATTTTAATATATATATGTTAGGATGTTTTTGGTAAAAGTGATCCTTACTTTATTATCTACAAGAAAACACCAAATGATAGTTGGGCTAAAGTATATCAAAGTATTGTTATTAAAAATACATTAAATCCTGATTGGACTGGTATTGATATTTCATTACTTCAATTAAATTCAGGAGATGATAAAAAATTATTGAAAATTGAAGGTTAATAAAAATAAAAAATATGAATATTATATAATGAAGTTTTTTTTTTTTTTTTTTTTTTTTTTTTTTTTTTTTTTTATATATATTTATATATATAATAATAAAATAAATAATATATAATCAATCTATTAATTATAATATATAGTATGGGATTGGGATAGAGATTCTGAACCAGATTATATTGGTGGATTTGAAGCTACTTTTGAAGAAATAAAAGAAAAAAAAGAATTTGAATTAATTAATGATAAGAAGAAAGAAAAGAATGAAAATGATAAAAAAAGTAAGAAAAATTATACTAATTCTGGTTCTTTAGTATTTAATCGTATTCTTATTAAAGAAGATCAATCTTTCTCAAGCTTTACTTTGGGTGGAACTGAAATTGATGTCGATTTTGCTATTGATTTTACTAATAGTAATGGTATGTTTATAAGTATAAAATTTTTGGATATTTTATGATTCTATATTATCAATAAACTAAAATTACAAATAATATATATATTATATATTATCTATAAATATATATAAATATAATAAATCATATTTATCATATTAATCATGGTTTAATTATAAAATATATTTTTTATTTTTTAATAGGTGAGCCAGATCATGTTACTTCATTACATTATATTAATCCAAAGTTTGATCCAATGGACTTTTATTCTATGAATGATTATCAAAAAGCTATTTCAGCTATTGGTTATGTTCTTGAACCATATGATACCAATAAAATGATGGGTGCTTATGGATATGGCGGTTGTTTTAATAAAAGTACTAAACCTAGTTTTGATTATCCTTTAAATGATAATCCAGAACATCCAAAAGTATTAGGTACTAGAGGGGTTCTTGATACGTATACTGAAGCCCTTAAAAAAGTTGCGCTTTGTATGTACCATATCTTATAATTATTATTGATATATTTATGCATATATATTTATAATAATAATAATAATGATAATAATAAATAATAATAATAATAAATAATAATAATAATAATAATTAACTTTATTAATCAATTAATTTTTATTTTATTTTATTTTATTTTATTTTATTTTATTTTTATTATTATTATTATTATTATTATTATTATTATTATTATTATTAATTTTTCTATTCAATAATAATAAAGATGGTCCTACTAATTTTAAGCCAATGATAGAAAAAATCAGAACAGAAAGTAGGGCTAATGTTTCTAGTGCTTCTGTTAATGGTCATAGAACTCTTCTTAAATATAATATTTTAGTTTTCCTTACAGATGGTACTATTACTGATATGGAAGAAACTATTCATGAAATAGAACTTGCTTCTAGATATCCAATGTCAATTATTATTATTGGTGTTGGAAGAGCTAACTTTGACTTAATGAAAAAATTAGATAGTGATGATAAAACTGTTGATTACAGAGATATCGTTCAATTTGTTCCATTCAAGTAAATATATAATTAATAATTTATTTAATAATAATAATAATAATAATAATAATAATAATAATAATAATAATAATAATAATAATAATAATAATAATAATAATAATAATAATAATAATAATAATAATAATAATAATAATAATAATAATAATAATAATAATAATAATAATAATAATAATAATAATAATAATAATAATAATAATAATAATAATAATAATAATAATAATAATAATAATAATAATAATAATAATAATAATAATAATAATAATAATAATAATAATAATAATAATAATAATAATAATAATAATAATAATAATAATAATAATAATAATTTAATAAATAATACTAAAATACTTCGTTTATTATTTTTATATTCATTAATAAATAGTAAATTTATTGATAATCCATTCAAAATTGCTTCTGAAACCTTAGCTGAAGTTCCATTCCAATTATTAAGTTATGCTAGAAAGAATGATGTCTACCCACCATTTGCTGTTCGTACCGTAGAAAAAGAAGAACCAAAAAAATAATAATAAATAATATTACTAAGAAATAAAAATAATAAATAATAGTTTTAAATATAAAATATTTAAATCAAAAAAAAAAAAAAAATATTTGAATGTTCATTAATGATTCAAAGTAATAAAATATACATGATTCAAATTAGTATTAACTTATTATTGCCAAAAAAATTTATATATTGTATAAAATAAAAATATTAAATAAAAAAAAAAAAAAAAAAAAAACACATTTATTATGCTTTTAATAAAACAAATTATTAAATAAAAGAAAAATCAACACACACACACATATATATATTTTTTTAATTATTTTATTTTTATTAATATTTTATACTTTTTTTTTTCTTTTATTAAATACAATTTCATTTATACATTTTATTATAGATAATATGCTATTCATGATTACTTTTACTATTTCAAAAATTGTTATATTTAATATTTTATAACTTTCATTCCTTCAATTTAAATAACTTTTCGTAAAAACTTACTACCTATTTCCTTTAATTTTTGAACTTTCAAACTTTCTTTATTTCTAAAACATTATCTGATTCCTTGTTAACAGCTTTCATTTCCTATTTTTCTTAATAAAAATAAAATATTAATTTATTATTACTTATTTATATAAACTTTTTTAAATTAAAATAATATTTTTTAATTAATATAATCAGCGATCAGACCCGAAAGATGGTATAACTTGATAACTACATCGCATTTTACAGCTTCGTTATTCGGGTATATTTTCATCACTACTGAATTATATTAATTAATTATAAATATAATTATTTAAAACTTACTTTATTTAATATCGGTTGAAATCAATTCTTTTAACTTTTTTTCAGCTTTTTTCAATTAAATTATAGCTATTCAATAAAATATTAACACACTATTCTAAACCATTTCCATTCTTTTTTTTCTTTTAATTATCCTTTTATACGATTTTTTTATTTATTTTATACTTAACTTCCCAAAAAAATGACTTATCTGGAGTTGAAATAACCGATAATTAAAATGACATTTATATATAATTTTTTTTTTTAAAGATTCATAGCCACACCAATCATTTAATAGTTAAAATTAATTTAATAATGCATACATTTGTAAATGTTATATGTAATAAATGAATATGAATATGTAATTACATTAAATATATCACATCACATTAATTATTATTATATTTCTATAATGTAACATGTGTAAACTTTTAACATAAGTTTTAATTTATAGCATTTATAAGAATAATAAATTTAAAATAATAATTTTATATGTTTAAAATGATGAAATTTAATATGCTTAAAAATGATAATAATATTTAAAAATTGAACTATTATTTAAAAATCTCATAATTATATAAATTTTTTATGTTTTTTTATTGATTATTGATATTTATTATATTTATTTTCTTAAATAGTATATTAAAAATATCTTTACAATAATTTTTAATTTTTTTTTTATAAAAATTCTATGATATTTACAAACATTTTTATTTTTTTTAACGATAAAGAATTAAATAGTGAATAATATAGAAAAACGAATAGATATTCAAATTATTTACAAAAATAAAATATGAAAAACATATTTTTAATAATAGTGGTATTAATAGAGATTTAATATATATTTTAACATTGATATCTTCTTATATTTCTAGGGCCATTAGGTGATTGCATCGATGATATGAGATCCTTTATTATTAAGGTAGTACTTGCATTACAATTAAAACCATTACTGCATGGATATAATGAAGAGTATCTATTTATTTGACTACTTAAGTTGTTTGAGTTTCCTCTACTATTTGTATTAGGGCAGCTTCTTGGAAAAACAGGATCTAAAGTAGAAGTTAAAGATATAAATTGAGATGGAGCAATCATTTTTAGTTCAGTTTATTTTATTTTCGCTTTAGTAATTTTTAAATTTTTTTTTATTTTTATTTAAATTTAAATATAAATATTTATTTTTAAATTTTAAACAATTTATTTTTTAACAGTAATTACTTCTCTATTATATAATTTTATTTATTATTAATTTTATTTATTATTTTACTTTATTACTTAAAATTTTTAAAGATTTTTTCTTGCTTTTATATATTTCAAATACACCCAATCTTATGAATAAAGTTTATCACGAAATAATAAAATTTAATTAAATATTCTTTCCTTTTTTTAATTATTAATCAATAATAAAATTAATGAAATCATAATTTAAATTAATTTTAAAAGAAATTATTAATATATTGTCAATTCAAGCATAATATAAATTTAATTAATTTTATATATATGAAAATAATAAAGTAGTAATTAATTATTAATATTTCAATAATACCTTATTCATAAATATCATTTTGATTATTAGGTTGATCTCCTATTTTTATATATATTATTTTTTTTCTTATTTTTATATTTTATTTTATTTTATTTTATTTTTTTTTGTTTATTTTTTTTTTGTTTATTTGGTTATTTTTTATTATGCGGTTACTGTAAAAACATTTTATATAATGTTATTTTTATAATAATTATTTAAATTTGTTACTAGAAATTTCCCTTTTATGAATCCTTTTTTTTTTCTATAAATGTTTAAAATATTTCAGCAAACATGACCAATTAATGAGCTGATCCTGATTGTATTAGTTATTATTAAAAGTGATCAATTGATCTTTTTTATTAATTTAATACTAAGAGATTAAATATCTGTTAAAAAATTTCCAAAAATGGCATTAGTTATCTGAAAAATTATAAAGTAAAAAAATAATTGCTATATAAAATTATCTTGATTTATATTTATATTTTTACTTTTTAGAATTATGATTAAATCATAAATTACAACTTTTATAAAACATAAAAAATAATAGTAAACTTATTGAGTCAATGAAATGCTTAGAAATTATTAGTTTATTATATAAAAAAAGTTATTTAGTCATTCTTTTAAGGAGTTTGTTTTTAGATTTATCTTTTTTTTTATTTTTTATTATTAAATTTTTATTTTTATTTTATATATATATTTATTGTTATTTTTTTTTTTTAATTATAAGAAAATAAACTTTAAAAAGTTCATTTTAGTTATATAAAATAAAATTATAATTAATAAAATTATAGAATACTTTTTATTAATTGAACCAATTTCAATTACATTTTTGTTAATAGAATGTATTATTTATTTTATTAATTAGTTATATTAACTAATCAATAAAATTAGTTATCTATCATTTAATTTTTTTATATTTCTAATATTAATAAAAAAAAAAATTTAAAAATTTATTATGAATAAAATAAAAAAATCTATTATATTTATTGGATAAATAAATTAATAATCTTATCTATTATCTTATGTATGTAATTTTAAATTATAATAAAATTTTAACATTTTCTCTTTTTTTATTTTATTAAAAAGTATTTTATATTATTAATAATAATTATTAAATAATATTAATCAAATTTTTATAAAAAATAGTTTATAATATTATAAAATAGTTAATATTATTAGATTAATTAATAGTTAATTAAAAATATTGAATATCATTTAGGGTAATATTTTAAAACTTTAAATAATATTTAACATTTTAATCAACTATTTATTTTTTTTATTTTATAAATATTGTCATTTAAGAAAATAAATAAACTAAAAATTGTATAATTATAATTTAAATATATATATTTTTTAAATTATTATTTTCATTAAATAAAAAAAAAATAAAATAAATACACCATAAAATTTAAATTTTTATGATTTTTTATTGAGAAATGATTTTTATTAATTTATTAACCTAATAATAGTTTAACCAATAATTAGTCAATCTTGTAATTGCTAAGATATTAATTGCAATATAACAAAATATAACAAAATATAATTAATATATTAATTATTAGTAAATAACTGGATAAAATTTATTAATCTTTATTAGAAATAAATTACTTTTAATGTAATGAAAATATTAACTTATTATAGACTTATATATATAATAATAAAATAAATAATATTTAATTTTTTTAGTTATTTTATTTATGTAGATATAATAACTTAGTGAACCTAATCCTTCAATCTAGATTTTAAATTAAAACTCTTTTTTTCTCTTACTAATTGAATGACTCTACATATCTAGATTCCAAAACTTTTAATGGTTTCAAATTATTATATAAATTTTAATTTTATTTAATAACTTTACAAAGAGAAATTTCACCAAAAAAAAATATATTCTAATAAATGAATAATATGTTATTACTATTGTTTAAACCCATCATTAATTAATAATTAATAATTATTTTTATTTTCAATATTTTTTTTTTATTTTAAATCTTATTTTATTAAAAAGTCTAATAAAACGAATTATTAAAATACAATATAACATAAATATTTTTTTATTAATATTTTAAATATCTATTTTCATATAATTTAAATATTATTTTTATTAATATTTTAAATATTAACATTAACTATTTAAATGAATATCTATGGTATATGGATTCCGTTTTAAAGGTAATAAATAGAGAAAATGAAGACCATTTCATCATTAAAATGCTTCTTCAGTCAGTATAATTCATTAATAATTTAACTATTTCAAGTATTTTTTTTATAATTTATGACATGATAATGTATATTACCACTATTATTCAAAAAGATCTTATTTGTATTGATTTAATCCGTTACTAATTTAAATATTCTGAAGTCACTTTTTTAGAAAGATATCAATAAATTGATTTTTTTCCACTCATTTTTTTTTTTTTTTTTTTTTTTTACATAATTGAATAATAATTTTAAATTTTAATATCATTATTTTTAATGTGGTATAAAATTCAATTCACTATTACTTTTTTATTTAATTCTATAACTACTAATTATTAAAATTGAGATATTTATAAATATAATTTGCTATATAAGCTTTATATAAAAGTCAATTTTAGATTATTATAAAAAAATGTATATATATATTTCGGAAATTTATGTAAACTTTATTTTATATTTTTTATAAGAAGTTTGTTAGAAATAAAGTTCATAAAATACTTATATTAATTAATATTTATTATATTATTATAGTCATAATAAATGTAAAAATATTAGTGGTTTGATAAACTCATACATTGTATTTTATATATATGTATTATATAAATTTATTATATATAAATTTATTGTTCATGTAATGTTTAAATAAAATGTCTCCTTTTAAAATAAAATAAAAACTGTTTGAAATTTTAAGATTACTACAAATAATAAAAAAGTTTATTTAAAAAAAAAAAAAAAAAAACTTTTACACATCAATGTCATTTCTAATCAAAATTCAAATTAATTTTAAAACATGAAATAAAAAATGAACAAATACCTATAAATTTTGATAAATTTTTTATTATTTCCATATAATTCATCACTATCTATTCATAATTGCACTTTCAATATTATTATAAGAAGTACCACAAAAAAGTGGAAACCAATTCCCTGTCCTCCATTTATTTCCAACAAAATACTATTTCTGTTAGCATAATCTATTAATAGTTTAACCATTTTAGGGTCATTTTGATAATAAGTAGCAATATAAAGTAGATCACATAGTTCATTAATATTTAAAATAATATAATTTTTATTGATATAATCCATTACTAATTCAACAATTTCAAAGTCTTTTTTATAAAGGGCATCTTCAATTCTATAATTTTATTCATTTTTTCTTAACGCAATTTCAAAAAAATATTATTTTTATTTTAGTAATTGATTAATAATTTAATTTCTTCAATACTAGCTACTTTAACGGCATATATAGAGTCCAACCATTATATGCTTTTTCATTTAATTCTAAAACAATATTATTTTTATTAGCATAATCTATTATTAATTTGACTTTCTCTTTATTCACCAAGAACATATAATAATGGTGAAAAGCCGTTGGTACCTTTTTTGTTGATATCTAAAGTAACATTATGTTTATAGGCATAATCTATGAAAAATTTAAATATATCATAACTATATTTTGAGCAGGAAATTAAAAATGGAGAACTTCCATATATATTTTTATTATTTATATTTAAATTAACATTGTTTTCAATGGAATAATTTATTAATAACTTAATTATTTCATTATTTCCCGTCAAAGTAGTTTTAAAAGAGGAAAATATCTATTTTTATCTTTTTTCATTAACATTTAAAATAATATTTGTTTCATTGGAATTGTTTAAATTTTTTTTTTTTTTTTTTTTTTTACTTTATCCAATATTTATAATTTTTATGGCATAGTTAAGTTCTATAATTTCATTAGATAACTTTATTTTTGATCACTTTTGTTTTTAAATTAATTATTAAAAAATTTTTTTTGATAATATTAAAAAAAAAAAAAAAAAAAAAAAAAGAATTTGTTTGTTTTTATATTAGCTTCTTTAAATTAAAATGAATAAAAAAAAAAAAAAGATTAAAAAAATTGTTATAAATATATTAATTAATATACTATTATTTTGACTTTTTTTTTTTTTTTTTTTTTTTTTTTTTTTTTTTTTTTATTTAGAATTAAAACTTTTTAGACCTTTATTAAAAATTTTATTTTATGTCATGTTTAGGTCTTTTTTTCTTTTTCCTTTTTTTTTTAAATAAAATAATTAGAAAAATTTTAATAATTACAAAATATTTGTCATTTTTATTTATTTATAAATATAAATAAATAAACAAACAAACAAACAAACAAACAAATAAATAAATAAATAAAATAAATAAATAAATAAAATAAATAAATAAATAAATAAATAAATAAATAAATAAATTTCTTTAATATATTATACTAATATATTATACTATGAATATATCCATAATATTAGCTATATCATATATCGATGATATTAGTTTATATATCATATATATATTATTATTAGCTATACTAATGATATATATTATTATTAGTTTGCACATATATCTATGTTATATTATTGATATTATTATTATAGTTAGTTAATATATATCAACTATCAATACATGCTGATATTTAGATGCCTTAAATTGAGCATATATAACTGTATTGTAATCCTAGCTAGTTATTGTATTAACTAAGCATATATTGGTTAATTTAATCAAAGCATATTTGGCATATTAATAGTTTAACTAGCTTAATTATTCAAACTAGCTAGGATTAGCATAAACCATATATCACAAACAAATATCATCATATGAATAATATTGAACTAGTTTATTGTTAAAATATATATGTGTTATGTGTGTGTTTATGAGCTGATATTATGATAATATATTAGTTTGATAATAAATGTATATGTTGAATACAATAAAATAAATAGTAGAATATTAAATATAAAGTACAGATTGAGTAAAATAAAATAAAATAAATAGTAGAATATTAGATATAAAGTACAGATTGAATACAAAACAATACAATAAAATAGAATAGTAAATTTTAAAAATACATCATTACTTTATAAATATTCTTTACTCTTATTATTATTAAGTATTACACTTTTTCACTTGATATAATAACAATTTTTATTAATTGTAATTAAAATAAATGTTAACAATTCAAAATAAATTAAAATAAAAATATTATTAATAGTTAAAATAATATAATATATATGATTATCCTATTTTTATTTTTAATTTTATTTTTTATTTTATTTTTTTTTTTCATTAAATTTTTATTTAATTTATTATTTCTTTAATAGTATGTATCTAATTTTAAAAGATATTTGTTTTAATTATATTTTTTGTTTAAAATAAATAATTTAAAATTTAATTAAATAATTCTGAAAGCAATCTAGTCATATCAGAATTAATAACAGAAAAAGTGCTACGAGCATGTTCAATTTCAGATATAATTGATTCATCATCACTTGAATTTTCAGACATTGTAATTGAGGATTCTGAAAAAGAGCTGTCTTCAGAACCTCTATTAGACGGTTCTTCACTATATTCGTCTTCTTCTGAATATGATTCATATTCATATTCATCACCTGATTCATTGATAACTCTTCTTGGCATCTTATTTAATTCTTTCTCATTATTTTCTAAATCCTATGATTAATGTCAATATTAATATATTTATATATTTATATTAATTTATTAATTATTATTATTATTATTATTATTATTATTTTTTTATAAATTTATTAAAGTTGTATTAATTTGAAAATTGAATTATAATAATACATTAATAAAACCTAAAAAGTCAAACATGAAATCTTTTTGGCCAAAATTTGTTTCAATAACTGAATTATTATACATACCAACTGTTGGATAGAGAGGAATATCAATTGGGATTTTTTTTGATGCAATACCTAATATCTCTCCATTCTTTGTAAAGAATAATGTACGCGATTTGAATATTAAACAACAACCAATAGTATCATTAATATTAACGTTTGATCCATAATTCTTTGTTTTACCATTAATATTTATTGATCCATTATTGAAATAACACCACATTTTTTTTGAACCTTAAATTAATTTTTTTTTTTTTTTTTTTTTTTTTTTTTTTTTTTTAATATGATATTATTATTATTAAGAAATATTAAGTATTTTAATTTGAGTTAATAGATAACTAAATATTGTTTTATACCAGGTGGGATATTTTGATTTAAAGGTGCTTGTTTAGTACTTATACCAATTGAAGTTGAGTATCTCCTGTTGATAATGATTATAGTTAATAATATATATATATATATATAAATATTTTTTTTATTTCTAAAAAAAGTCAATATTAAAAAATAACTTTTAATTATATGAATACCAGTCTTCGTCAAAATTTAATATTTTAATTTCATAGTAAAAGGCTGGAATATAAGTTGGTATTGGAACAGTACTTCTAATAGATGACCATGAACACCCAAGTGTGCTATGCTTTTTATATTTTACAATCAAATTATTACTTGAAAGTTTCAAAGATGAATTTTTGTCATTTGGATTCCAGTGGAAATCTAATAATATAGACATAATTGAGTCTTTTGAAGTTGTTAAATCTGTATATATATGTATAATAAAAATCGTTAAAAATTTTTATTTATTATTTTATATAACTTTAATAAATAATTATAAGATTTTTTTTTTTTTTTTTTTTTTTTTTTTTTTTTGAAATAATATGTACCACTTTCTAAATCATCTGAAAAATGTCAAAATAATAATTAAAGTTTTATGATAATAATATTAGTATTGAATATAATAAAATAAACTCATAAATAATATAGTATATTTCTATATTACTTATATTTCTAATATATTTATTTATATTAATTGTATATTTTACCTTCAATAGTTTTTACAATATCTTTTATTATATATATATAAATATATTTAGTTGAAATAATAGACCTTGTTTATTTTTAGGTTTTAATAATTATAATATTATTACCTTCTAATTTTTTTAATTGTTCATAAGATTTTTTTGTTTGATCTGTTGGTATTTAATATTTTTATTTTTATTTTTATTTTTATTTTTTTTTATTTTTTTTTTTTAAAAAGATAATTTTAATGAAACTTAATATCTTTTATAACAGCTTTTTTTTTTTTTTTTTTTATTTTTTTATTTTCGTTTTTGTTTGTAATTTTTTTTATTTCACTATTTTATTACTATTTCGATTTTCTAATTTCGATTTTTCGTTAATTTTTTATTTATTCACTATTTATATTTATTTTTTATATTTTATTTCTATTTTTTTTTAATATATAATGTAAAATGATTGAAAATAATAATGATACCTTCGAAGTATGTAAAATCATTTTTTAGTTGTATTTGAATTTCATCAGATTTTTGAATTATCCATGGTAAATCTTTCACAAAAAATTTACAATGCCATAAGTGTTCCTTTTAGTTTTTATTTAAATTTAATTAATTAAATTTTAATTGACTTAATTAAATTATAAATAAATAAATATATATATATATTTGAATATAATATAAAATTTCTATTTTTCTTTTTCTTTTTTTTTTTTTCTTTTTTTTTTTTTTTTTTTTTCTTTTTTTCTTCTTTTAATTTTTGTTATAAGTATTTAGTAATAAATATAATATTATACTTGAAAGTCTTTTCTCATAATTTTATCCATTGTACATCCATTTCCATTTAAATAATTAGGACATGCAATAAGTTTCAATTCACAAACATTTTCATGATGTTCTTTATCACCTAAATATCCTTTAAAATTACAACCTTTTAACTCACATGTATAAGGTTTCCATTCACAATTTTTTTCATGTTCTTCTTTATCTTTTGTTAATCCAACATAATTACATTTTGGATATATACATTTATATGTCATATATTGACATGAATTTTTTAAATGATTTAATAATTTTCCTCTTTCTCCTAACCAATCGCATCCTAATTCTTTTTGAGGACAACTAACTTTTAAAGTATTTATAATTTCTTCAATAATTTTATCTTCCAAAATATCCTTTTTCTCAAATTCTGTTTTACACATAGGACAAGTTGCATTTGTTTTTAGCCATTCTAATATATGAACTTTACAGAAAATATGACCACATGGTAAACGAACGACTATTGGCATAGCCGGGTAAGTACAAATAGGACAACTTAATGTTTGAAGAGCTGGATGATCTTCATATTCCAAATCCATATACGAAATTGTAATTTCTGATTCATCTGTGGTTTCTATATATAGATTTTTTTTTTTTTTAAAAAAAAAAAAGATATTTCCATTTATTATTATATTAATATTTAATTTAAATAAAGTTTAGAGCTATAATGGTGTTTTTTAATAGTATTTAAATCTTTAATGTAATTAATTATTATTATTATTTTTATTTATTTTTTTAATATATTAAAATTTTACCTTTATTAGATATCATTATTCTTTTTAATAGCAATGTTTTAATCCAATAATGTAGAAAAAAAAATAGTAATATGTTATGAAAATTATATATATGTATATTTGATTAATTGAAATAAACATAATTTTTTTTTTATTTTATTTTATTGATTAAGTATATAATTTTATTATAAAAACTTTAAAAAGTTATTAATTAAATATAATAATTTTCATTTATTTAATTTACTGTCTTTTTATTTATTTATATATATATGTAAAGAGTGATTTTACATAAATATATATTATAATTTATTTTTGAAATAAAGAATAATTTTTTTTGTATTACATTACATTATTAAATAAATTATATAATATATAATATATTACAAGTAATAATTAGATTTTTCGCTTATTTATGAAATTAATAAAAATATAAATAAAAGAACTTAATATATCAAAATTCATGTTTCAAATGTCTTTTTTTTTTTTTTTTTTTAAAAATAATGAGAATTTTTGATAATTAATATAAATGAAATTAATAAAGTAAGATTGAAAGGGTCTTTTTTTTGTTTTTTTGTTTTGTTTTTTTTGTTTTGAAATGTTTATAATAGTAATAATGATTATTTATTGGAATATACCTTTTATTTATGTCTTTTATTCATAATTATTATTTATTTAATATATGATAGGTTATTTATATAATATAATGATATTAATATAATTTTGTAATAATAAACCTAAAATTGTTACCAGCTTATTTTTTTTACGAAGTATGACACTAAAATAAAAATATTCAGGTTCATTAGGAATAAATATTTATAGATCTTACTGATATATATATATCATTGTTTTAAAAAATTTATATGCAACGAGCCTCACCTCCAGATAATAAGATTTCTGTTTTAAGAGAATTCTTATTTCGGATTAGGGTTTGAATTGACTATCTAAAAGAAATTATGGTTTTCTCTTTCAGAGGCATTGGCCTTACTAGACTGTCTTACTACATTTTCAGTGTTGACACTCCCATTGTTTTATTAAATATTATTCAATAATTATAAATTATTGTAATGTACAAACTTTAAATATATTTATTATTTTACTGTGATTATATTAATATCATATTATTTTTATTTTGTTTATATAATATTAATAATTCTATAATTAATTTGATTATTATATAATGGTTAAGTCATATAATATGCATAAATTATATTTAGTAAATTTAGTACAAATTTAATATATATATATATAATTTTTTTTCTCAGAATAAGTAGTTGCTTATAGATAAAAAAAAAAAACAACTTTCATTTAGATAAAAATTTTAATTATTATACTGTCTTAAAAATAATGAGGTAAATGTTTTTTTTTTATATAAAAAAAATATTAGTATCTTCTATACCTTTCTATTTTAATATTATGGATTTCTTTTTCAAAATTTTATTTTTATGCTCAGATTTATTTAGTTAATTTTCAATTATATATTCATATATGTATTTTAAAAAAAAATAACTCTATATAAATAATAGTATAATATATATAATAGAGTTTAATTTAGACATTAATAAAATATGAAAAATGATGATTTTTTTTTATATAGTTAAATATTATTATATATTATTATTATTATTTAATTTTAAAAATTTTATAGAATTTTTTTTTTTTTGTTTTAAAAATATCATAAAAAAAAGTAAAAGAATACGAAATTACAAAATTATCTCATGTTGGTCATATGCAAGCAAAAAAATTTAATATCTATTATTATAACAATTAAATAATTAAAGTATAAATAAAATATAAAAATTATTAATAAATTTATAGTCAATATAATGGTTCAATATTAAAAATATCCTATCCTATATGAAATATTCTATTTCTACATGTAATACATGGAAAAGTAATAAATTTATATAATAGCAAATACTTTTATTATAAGTAAATTTTAGTTTTATTAAAATATAAGTAATTTTTTTTTATTTATTTTTCTATATAAATTTAATAAATTTAATTATTCAATATTTTTTCATAATAGTAAAAATATTTAATAAATTTTGTTATAATATTTCTATATTATAAAAAAATTTATTTAAAAAAACAGTTCATTTTTTTTTTATATATATAATATCTATATATTAGTAATAATATTTAATGGGAATAAATATAATTGTATTATTTTTCTTCCAAAATTTCTATTAATAAATGTAAGATTAATGTAAATGTATTTATATACAAAATTGGACCAATCATATCTTTAAATTGAAACCTATCTTATCAAATAATTTTACTGGAGTATAAAAGCAAAAATTGAAATTCCTAAATTTTTTTTTTAATTCTTAGTTTTTTAATATTTAGGGAAAATTTTAAAGTTTATTTGTGTATAAAAATAAAATTTTTTGTTGTTGTGGTGTTTTTTTCTTTTTTTTTTTTTTTTTTTTTTTTTTTTTTTTCTATTTTTAATAATAAATAATAATAATAGTAATATTATTATTATTTTTTTGGAATCTATAATTTTTTTTATTGTAAATTATTATATATTGTTATTTAATTAATAAAAGCGTTAATTAAATAATATTTATATTTATATCTATTTAAAGCTGTAATAATATTTATAATATTATCTTATTACACATATATGAAATCGATTAGTATAAGTAGATCATCAAAAAAAATTGATTATATAAAATTAATCTTTTAAAATAAATATATCTGTTTTTTATTAGATGAAAATTAATAGTAATATATAACAAATGAATATTTAAATAAATTATAATAAAATAATAAAAAAATTTATATATATATATATAAACATCTTTTTATTATTATTATTTGATGATATAATAATAATAAAATAGATAATTTATAAAAATTTTTAAATGAATTAAATTATAATAAAAATTTATTTATAATTTTAATTCTCTTACATTATATTAATAAAAAATTAAAGCAAAATTTTCAATAATTTATTTTATAAATTAATATTCTTTAATAGGAAATTTTATACTTAATATTTATAATAGATATAATAAATTCTAATATTTAATATTATATTATACATTAGTAAATAATTGATTTATAATCCATCATGTCTTTATACGGGTTTCCATATTCCTCGGCTCCTTTTAGGACAATACACCATATTCAATTTGGTATATTGTCCCCTGAAGAAACGGTATATAATAGTTTTAAGAGAAAATTTATTACTTATTTTAATATATAATAAGAAATTTGATTAATATAAATTAGATTATGAATATAAATTTTAATGATGAAAAGATGAACAATAAATAGATATTAATAAAATAAATATAATAATACTTATAATAATAATGTTATTATTATTATTATTATATATAAATATATATATATTTTTTTTCTTTGTAATTATATATATATATATTTTTACAAAAGAAAGCAATGTCTGTTGCGAAAATTGAATATCCAGAAACTATGGAAAATGATAAACCAAAGATTGGAGGTTTAAATGATCCAAGATTAGGAACAATAGATAGAAATTTCAAATGTCAAACCTGTGATTGTGATATGACAAATTGTACAGGACATTTTGGACATATAGAATTAGCCAGACCTGTTTTCCATATTGGTATATTTTATTTTATCTTATTTTTAATTAATAATCATTTTTTTTTTTTTTATTAAAGAGTTGTTATTATCAAATATTTTAATATGATTATAGTTATATGTTATAAAATAATATATTTTATGTTTTTTCATATTAATATATAAACATTTAAGGATTTAAAATGAAATTTAATATAGATAATCAAAATAATTAAATATTAAAATGAAAGATCAATAATTATAATAAAAGATTTTTTTAAAGGAATATTTTTAAATAATAATTAACAAATTAATTTATGAAAAATGAAATGTTTATTAGATTATATTATTAATTTTTGTATTGTATTATTATTATTATTATTATCAAAGATATTAGTAAATTTAATTTAAACTTTTTTTTTTTATTTTTTATTTTTATTTTTTAAAAAAAAAAAATTAAAAAATATATCTATGCAATTCACATGAATTTTTTTTTAAATATTTTTATTTAATAAGTACTTCAAGTTTGAATAATTAAAATGGAATAAAACATAATAATAGACTATTATAATGATTGAATTTTCAATGATTATATAAATAAAAAAATAATATACATTAGTTTTATAATTAAAAGATAGTTTATTAAAAAAGAGTAGTCAAATTATAAATTTTATATAAAAAATATATTCTAATATGAGTATTAAATTTATATGTATTATTATTAAAATAAATATAATCATTAAATCGTTAGTATACTAATTTTTAATTATTAAATTAATATAGGTTTTTTACCAAAAATTAAAAAGATTTTAGAATGTGTATGTTTTCAATGTTCAAAATTAAAGGTGGATGAATCAAATGCCAAATTACTTCAAGCAAGACAAATTAAAGATGGTAAAAAACGTTTTCATGCAGTATGGTCATTATGTAAAGGTAAAACGACTTGTGAAAGTAGTGATGATATAGAAAATGAAAATGATGAAAAGAGACAAGGCCATAATGGTTGTGGTTCTAAACAACCAACAATTAGAAGAGAAGGTTTAGTTTTATATTATAAGTTTAATGAAAAAAGTAGTGAGGTTTGTATTATTATTGATATTTTTATAATAATTATTATTAGTTTTTTTTTTTTTTTTTATTTATTAAGAATTATTAGTTTTTTTTTTTTTTTATTTATTAAGAATTATTAGTTTTTTTTTTTTTTTTATTTATTAAGAATTATTAGTTTTTTTTTTTTTTATTTATTAAGAATTATTAGTTTTTTTTTTTTTTTTTTTTTTTTTTTTTTTTTTATTTTATTTTTATTCGTTTATTTATTTATATTGATGATAGTAAAGGTTAAGAAATATTAATAATTATAAATATTGTATATTAAATATATATATATAATATTATATTATATTAGGAGGGAATTGGACGTGATACAGGTAAACAAGTATTAACAGCAGAAAGAGTATTAAATATTTTTAAGAAGATTTCAGATGCAGATTGTATAGATATGGGATTAAATCCAAACTGGGCCCGTCCAGAATGGATGTTAATTACTGTTTTACCAGTTCCACCACCAGCAGTTCGACCATCAATTAGTATGGGAGGTGCTGCTAGAGGTGAAGATGATCTTACACATAAACTTGGTGATATTATAAGAGCAAATATAAATTTAAGAAATCATGAAGCAGATGGAAGTCCTGCTCACGTTGTAAATGAATATGAAGCTTTATTACAATTCCATGTTGCGACATTTATGGATAATGATACTGCAGGTATACCGCAAGCTATGCAAAAAAGTGGAAGACCTTTAAAAGCAATTAGAGCTCGTTTAAAAGGTAAAGAAGGTAGAATTCGTGGTAATCTTATGGGTAAGCGTGTAGATTTTTCAGCACGTACTGTAATTACTGGTGATCCAAATATTTCTATTGATCAAGTTGGTGTACCAAGAAGTATTGCAAGAAATTTAACATTCCCTGAAACAGTTACACCATTTAATATTGATGAACTTCAACAACTTGTAAATAATGGTCCAAATGAACATCCTGGTGCAAAGTACGTATTCAAAGATAATGGTGATAGAATCGATTTAAAATTTGCAAGAAGTGGTAGTGTTCATTTACAAGTAGGTTATAAAGTAGAACGTCATATTAATGATGGTGATTTGGTTATTTTCAATCGTCAACCTTCATTACACAAAATGAGTATGATGGGTCACAAAATTAAGGTTATGCCATATTCTACTTTTCGTTTAAATTTATCTGTTACTTCTCCATATAATGCTGATTTTGATGGAGATGAAATGAATTTACACGTTCCACAATCTTACGAAACAAAGGCCGAAGTTCAAGAAATCTGTATGGTACCTAAACAAATTGTATCTCCACAAGCAAATAAGCCAGTAATGGGTATTGTACAAGATACTCTTTGTGGTATTAGAAAATTTACTAAGCGTGATTGTTTCTTAACCAGAGATTTTGTTATGAATATTATTATGTGGGTTCCAGATTGGGATGGTGTTGTTCCTCCTCCATGTATTCTTAAACCTATTCCATTATGGACAGGAAAACAAATTATGAGTTTAATTATTCCAAAAATTAATGTTATTGGTTATCATTCAACACACCCTGATAATGAAGATACCGATATTTCTCCAGGAGATACAAAAGTTTTAATTGAAAATGGTGAACTTTTGGCTGGTATTTTATGTAAGAAAACTGTAGGCTCTTCACAGAATGGTATTATTCATGTAGTTATGAATGAATATGGTCCAGAGACAGCTAAGTTATTCTTTAATGGTACACAGACAGTAGTTAATTACTGGCTTCTTCAAAATGGTTTCAGTATTGGTATCGGTGATACTATTGCAGACAGAAATACTATGGAAACTATTAATAAAGCTATTGCAAGTGCAAAGCAGGCTGTAAATGAAGTTATTTTGCAGGCTCAACAATGTAAATTAGAATGCCAACCAGGTTTAACTATTCGTGAAACTTTTGAAAGTTTAGTTAACCGTCATTTAAATCAAGCTCGTGATTCTGCTGGTGCTTCTGCACAAAAAAGTTTACGTGAATATAATAATGTAAAGCAGATGGTTGTTTCAGGTAGTAAGGGTTCATTCATTAATATTTCTCAAATGACAGCCTGTGTAGGTCAACAAAATGTTGAAGGTAAACGTATTCCATTTGGTTTTAAATATAGAACACTTCCTCACTTTACCAAAGATGATCAAAGTCCTGAATCTCGTGGTTTCGTAGAAAATTCATATCTTCGTGGTTTAACTCCACAAGAATTCTTCTTCCACGCTATGGGTGGTCGTGAAGGTTTAATTGATACTGCTGTAAAAACTGCTGAAACTGGTTATATTCAACGTCGTCTTATTAAATCATTGGAAGATGTATCTATTAAATATGATGGTACTGTACGTAATTCATTTGGTCATATTATTCAATTTTGTTATGGTGAAGATGGTATGGATGGTACGTCTGTCGAAAAGCAACAGTTAGAATCAATTAGAATGTCAGATGCTAAGTTTGAAAAATTCTATAAAATTGATCTTACTGATAAAGACTTTGGCTTAAAACCAAAAACTTTACAATTTAGTATTTTAGAAGATTTAGCTCAACAAAGTAATGTTGTACAAGAAAAGTTAGATGAAGAATATAAAAGTTTACAAGAAGATAGAAAGTTATTCAGAGAATTTATTTTCAAAAATGGTGATAGTTCATGGCCACTTCCTGTTAATGTAAGACGTTTAATATGGAATGCTCAAAATATTTTCTCCATTAATAAGAGAAAAGAATCTGATCTTCACCCATTATATATTTGTGAAAAACGTGACGAATTATTAAAGAAATTGGTTGTCGTAAGAGGTGATGATAAGTTAAGTAAGGAAGCTCAAATTAACTCAACTATTAACTTCTTTGCTTTAATTAAAACTTGTTTATCTACTAAGAGAATTTTAGAACATTATCATTTGAATAAGGCTGCTTTTGATTGGTTAATCGGTGAAATTGAAGTTAGATTTAACCAAGCTCTAGTCCAACCAGGTGAAATGGTTGGTACTATTGCTGCTCAAAGTATTGGTGAACCAGCTACTCAAATGACATTAAATACTTTCCACTATGCTGGTGTAAGTTCAAAGAATGTTACACTTGGTGTACCACGTTTGAAGGAATTAATTAATGTTGCAAAGAATATTAAGACACCATCTTTAACTGTTTATTTAACCGATGAATATAACAACAATATGGAACAAGCTAAGATTATTCAAACTGCATTAGAACATACTACATTGAAAAAAATTACAGAAGCCACAGAAATTTATTATGATCCAGATCCAGAACATACAATTATTGAAAAGGATAGTGAATTTGTTGAAGCATATTGGGAAATGGAACAAAATATGGGTGGATCTGAAAATAATCCAGAACTTTTATCACCATGGGTATTAAGAGTTATTATTGATGAACAAAAGAAGATGGATAAACAATTGTCTATGGAACAAATTGCCGAAAAGATTACTGATGAATTCCCTAATGATTTATGGTGTATTCATAGTGATGATAATGCTGAACAATTAACAATTCTGGCTAGAATTAGGGATAATGGCAGTAAGGATGATAGTGAAAACCAAACTATAGAAGAAGATGTTTTCTTAAAGACCGTAGAAAACATGATGTTGAATTCTATTACTCTTTGTGGTATTGAAGGTATTCTTCGTGTATTTATTACCGAAAAGAAAAAGTCTATTATTAATGAAAAAGGTGAATATGAAAATTCTGGTCATGAATGGATATTGGAAACTGATGGTAATAATTTAAAATCTGTATTTTCAGTTGAAGGTGTTGATTTTACTCGTGTCTATTCTAACTCTCCAGTTGAAATTATGGAAGTATTGGGTGTGGAAGCTACACGTTTAGCTTTGTTAAAGGAATTACGTAATGTTATTGAATTCGATGGTAGTTACGTCAATTACAGACACATTGCTCTTCTTTGTGATGTTATGACTCATAGAGGTCACATTATGGCTATTACTCGTCACGGTATTAATAGAACATCTGCTGGTGCTTTGGCTAAGTGTTCATTCGAAGAAACTGTAGAAATTTTAGTAGAAGCTGCAGGTGTTGGTGAAAGTGATGATTGTAAGGGTGTTAGTGCCTGTATTATGTTAGGTAAATTGGCACCACTTGGTACTGGTGACTTTGGTGTTATGCTTAACGAAGAAATGTTATTGAATGCTCCAGCTTCCTCTATTACACAAAATGGAATGATGAATATGACAGGTGCTATGAGTCCTGCTGGTGGAGCATTATCTCCTCAACAAACTCCATATGTTGTTCGTTCACCATCTCCAAGTTATTCAATGGGCGGTATGTCTCCAGAAATTGTATTCTCTCCATATGCTAGTAATGATGGTAAATGGAGTCCAGGACAAGGACCA
Organism: Neocallimastix lanati (nom. inval.); assembly: GCA_016946835.1. NCBI lineage: Eukaryota > Fungi > Neocallimastigomycota > Neocallimastigomycetes > Neocallimastigales > Neocallimastigaceae > Neocallimastix > Neocallimastix lanati (nom. inval.). The sequence continues at coordinate 64,238 of JACVTC010000036.1, forward strand.
TTCACCCCAACAGGTCAAACGCCTAGCTACTCACCAACGAGTCCAACATATTCACCAACGAGTCCATCATACTCACCCACAAGTCCATCATATTCACCAACAAGTCCATCATACTCACCAACAAGTCCATCATACTCACCAACAAGTCCTTCATACTCACCAACAAGTCCATCATACTCACCAACAAGTCCTTCATATTCACCAACAAGTCCATCATACTCACCTACTAGCCCATCATACTCACCTACTAGCCCATCATACTCACCTACTAGCCCATCATACTCACCAACAAGTCCATCGTACTCACCAACTAGCCCATCATACTCACCAACAAGTCCATCGTATTCACCAACAAGTCCATCATACTCACCAACAAGTCCGTCATACTCACCAACTAGCCCGTCATACTCACCAGCTAGTCCATCTTATTCACCAACAAGTCCATCTTATTCACCAGCTAGTCCAGTTTATTCACCAACGAGCCCAACTTATTCACCAACTAGTCCAGTTTATTCACCAAATAATAACTATTCTCAATCATATTCACCATCAAATAATAATCAACAAAATGACAATAATCATTAATAAGTAAATTTATAATTTTTTTCTTTTTTTTTTTTTTTTTTTTTTTTTAAAAAAAAAAAAATAAGAAAAGAGTTCCGCATATTATAAATTTTAAATATTTTGATTCATCATATAATTTTATCATCATAAATATAGCTTTTTTTATTTTTAATTTTTTATTTTTATTTTTTATTTTTTTTTTTCTTAGTTTTGTTATATATTAATGTTAAATTATATAATAAAAGAAAAAAAAAAAAAAAAAAAAAAAAAAAAAAAAGTAAGAAAGAGAAAAAGAAAACAAAAAAGAAAACTTAACGTAAAGTCTTCACAGCAACAGCATTAGTAATATCAAAATATTATCAAATTTTAAAATATTTTTAATTTATTAAATTTAAAATTGGATTATATGAAATTTTAATAGCTTAAAAAAAAAAAAAAAAAAAAAAAAGAAAAGAAAAAGAAAAAGAAAAAGAAAGAATAATAATAATAATGCAATAATATTAATTTTTATAATTTTTTTTATTATATAGTTTATTATTATTTTAAATATGTTTTAATATCATAATACTTTAATAACAATACATTAGTGATTATAACTATAGTAAAAATCTTTAGAAAATAATACAATTCAGTAAAAAAAAATATGTAAAATTGATATAAAATTTTAAAATTTTATAATCTATATATATTTATTATTATTATTATTTATTCTATTTTATGTATTTCTTTTTTTTATTTTTTATTTTTATTTTTTTTTTTTTTACTATTAATAATATTCATTTTATTTAATTTAAGATAAATATTTAATAATTTTTTTTAAAAAATATTATTTTATTAAATATTTATTATATATTACTTTTAAATTTATATATAAAAAGAATTTTTTTTTTTTCAAATAATTTTTTATATTACTTTTACTAAATATTTATTTTTAAATATTTTATATATTTTATTTTATAAACATTATTAACTTTTTTTTCTTTTATTTTATATATTTTTTTATAAAATTATAATTCAATCTTTTTTAATTTTAATTTTATTTAAAAAATTTTTTTTTATTTTTAAAAAAATGTCAATAAATAAAAAAAAATAAAATAAAAAATAAAAAAAATAAAAAAAAAAATGAAGTTTTTTTTTATGTGTATTCATTGTTATATTTATATTTATATTATTATTATTATTATTATTATTATTATTATTATTATTATTATTATTATTATTATTTTTATATTATTTTATTTTATCAATTTTATTTTGTATTTATATTATTTATTTATTTATTTATTATTATTGTTATTATTATTCCTTAGGAAGATTAGAGTATTTAATCCTCTTTCTTCCTATGACTCTATTTCTAATTTTGAAGATTATATCAATCATTATATATACTTGTTCCTTCTTGGTGGGACTTTAGTTTTAAATGAGCTACATTTCGATAGTGGGGAACAGAGACAATTAAATGAACTACTTTTCAAAGGTTCATCTGAGTCACCTGTTCCAAAAATTGTGGGCTTGGCGGAATTCTTAACAAGTGCAATACCTATCATAAGTAGTTCGTTTAAGCTATTATTTGATAGGTATTGCAAAATACCAAACTTATCCAAGAACGTCGACGTCGTACTGATAAGGCATAATGATAATACAGGATCAGCATCTATTTCTACGAAGGATGAATCTCGTCCTAGTAGTTCAATAAAATGATGAATCCAGGGAGAGTTTAGTGGACACCACACTATCTATTTTAAAGATGTTACTTCTAGGTTTTATTTCTTTTTTATTTGTTAGGAAGGGAAAAATTCCCGCATAGTACAACTTGCCAAAATACATAGTATTTTCGAGTTTTTTTATTTTTTTTTTATTTTTTAAATTTTTTTTATTTTTAATTTCAAATGTACTTTTCACCTACATGTATTTTTTAAAATAAAATTAATAAAGTTTTGGAAGTGTATTCTCTTCCCTGTCTAAAAAAAAAAAAAAAAAAAAAAAAAATTATTATTATTATTATTTTTTTATATTTGTTATTTTATTTTATCAATTATGCATTGTGGTAAAGCCCCAATTTGGATGGATGTACAGAAGATAAAGAATGCGGTTCAAACGAGTGTGTAGAAGGTGAATGTATAACAGGGGGTAGCGGTCACATTGAAAGTGAGACTGCTAAAGGGGTTTTAGGGGGTGTTATATTTCTTACCATAGGAATTGTGGTTTTGGTTGTACTTCTCGTTATCATTTGTTGTTACTGCTTTATTAAAAAACATAAAAAAAGAAATAAAATCGTAAAAAAAAAAAAAAAAAAAAAAAAAAGATTAAATTTGAAGTTTTTAATTCATTATGACATCACGACATCACGATTTAGAATTGAATTTTTCATTAAAGAAATTCAAATTTCAAATTATTCTACTACCCAAACAATAGTTTAAAAATAAATAAGTATATTATCAAATCTTGTTTTTCTTCGATTAAATGAAAAAAAAAAAAAAAAAAAAGAGATTTGAAGACTATTTATGATCCATTATTAATTTATTATTGATGGTAAAATTAAACAAACAAAACTTTATTAATATAATAAATTAAATTTTATTTTATTTTATTATTGATTTAGATATTATATATATATATATATATATATATAAAAGGAATGAAATATTTTGTTTAATAACCAAATCATTTTTGGTGATTATTTTATTACGTCATTCTTGGTGCAATCTTCAGCTCTCTTTACAGAAATTAATTTACAAAAATCATTTTAAAATTATATATGTATATTCCAATTATACTTTTAATAAAATAAAATAAAATATTCTTTAAAAATAAAATATTTAAATAAAACTTTTTAGAAAAAAAATTTTTTTAACCTTCATGTTTATTATTTATAGTATTCATAAAGTTAATGATATAAAAATTATTAATAAAAATATCTAATATTATTTTTATTATACATTTTAATAGAAAACTTTTTTTTCTTTTTAGTATAAAAGTTATTAATAGAAACATAAAAATTTGTTTTATAGTATTCACAAGATTAATGATATAGATATAAAAGTTATTAATAAAAATAAAATAATTATTTAGAAATATTTAATGATAAAGATATATTTTAATTTCTTTTTTTTTTTTTTTTTTTTTTTAAATTAAATTTTTTAAAAAAAATTAAAATATTTCAAACAATTATGGATTTTTAATTAAGAATAATTTTAATTATTAATAATAATGACAACAGAATTTTGATAATCTTTTTTTCATTTAATCATTACTTTGTCATATATTACAAATCAGTATTTATGTATTAATAATATTTAAATTAATTAAATATTTAAACAATAATTCAACAATACCATTTCTTAGGTCTTCCATTATTAATTAGTTTTGGATTCCAGGGTTTTGTTTTTTTTAATTAAAATATTGATTTCGTCGGTTTTTCCTAGTTTTTTTTTTTTTTTTTTTTTTTTTTTTTTTTTTTTTTTTTTTTTTTCAAATTCTTTCACTTTTCTTTTAGTAATCATTATAAGATAAAAATTATTTTTGTTTTAATAATGCATACATTAATTTATAAAAATAATTTTTTTTTTTTTTTTTTTTTTTTTTTTTTTTTTTTTTTTTTTTTTTTTTTGAAAATAAATTATTCAAAGAATTATTAAAAGATTCTGATACATTATTTATTATATATTCATTATTGTAATAGTTCTAATTTTTATTATAAATATCAATTATGTATTCAGGATTTACAAAAGATAAGTTCGCAATCACTTTATAATAAATATACTAAAAATACTGAGGATAACATCTTATTCGTTATCAATTCAATAAGATAACATCACTATTTTGGACTTTCGATGCAGCAGGATTCTTCAGAATATATCACTAATAATAAAGATATTTTGTAAACTTTAAAGAACGAAAAATTATTATGAAATGTACAAATAATTCAAACTATGAATATAATAGAATGGACATTTAACAAAGGTTTAATTTATGGACATTATATTAAATTCGAAAATGTCCTATACTCAAAGAATGGAAATAAAAGTCTTATCTCAGTAGTATCAAACTAATCAAAGGTGGTTTGAAATGTAATTTGAAATCAAGAAAGGGAAAAGTATTTTTTACATTAAAGATTACCAATAATAACAAGAAAACTATATCTATTAGAATGTTTATTGCTAAAGACAATAACTACAATCCAAACTGTATCGGAAAATAAAAAAAATGCTCGAACCGATACATTGATATTATTTCAGGAGCAGAAGAAAAGAAAAATTAAAAAAATTTTAAATCGAATTCGTCTAGCACTCCAAGTTATTATGGCACAGAAGACTCAAACACTCTTACTATGAAGACCTAAAAACAAAAAAAAAAAAAAAATTATCAATCCATAATGATAAAATCCTAAAATATTTGGATTACAAGATTGTAAAGCTCAGTGGGAAACCACATAATCAAAAAAACCTCCAAGGCTAACTTTCCTTTTGAAATAATATACTCTGATGTTATTGGAATGATCACTAAAATCATATACGGAAAAAAAGGTACATACTTAACATTTATTGATGAATATACTAGAAAAAGCTGGATCTTTCTCCTTAAAAAAAAAAAAAAAAAAAAAACAGAAATTCCCTGAATTATTATTAATTTCTTTACATATCTAAATACGCAATTCTCCTACAAATTAAAGCTTTCTGAACCGATCACAAGACTGAATATGATAATAAAAGAGTTCAAAATTTTTGTGATGAGAATGATTAAAACTTTTTCTCCTACGTACAATCTCCGAAATAATAGTATATCTGAAAATTTCAGTAATATCTTCTAATAATAAGGATTCTAATAGAAACCTTCCAACTAATGACAAAAAAAATACAAAGAACCTAATAACAACAAGGTAAGGAAGAAGATGAACGTATTACTAATTCTGAAGAATTTCATAAATGATCTATCATTAGACCTTGAATCCATCAATACTTCTTACAATACTAAACATGAAAAAAAAATAATTTTTGAATATAATAAACTTTCTCTTAAAAGATAAAATTTTTCTAACTAGTAATCAGGAACCGAAAAGAGTTAACAAATTTTAATAATCCCAATTCAAGTAATGACTCAACTCCTTCTATACACAATATTGATCGATATTGATAGACCCATTTCATTATTTAATAAAATACCTAACATTTCGTTTAATGAATCTACCAAAAAGACCAGATACTCCGATTTCATCAGAAAAATATAAAAAAAAAAAAAAAAATAAAATAAAATATATATATATATATCCAACTATTCCCTACATGTATAAACAAGGATTTATGAGTAAGAGCAATTAATAATGAATTGAATAATTCTTTTTATGACAATAAGGTAATGACTTATGATTTGAACACTTTTGATCAAAACCAATTTTATTATTAGATATATTAGAAAAATACAAAATATTAAATGTTAGTCAAAGAAAAACATCATGTAGTAATAAATGCACATTCAATGAAAAAAAAAAAAAAATTGAATGAAAAAGGAAATTCGAAAAAACAATATTTAAAAAAGTGCCATTGGATCACTTATATATTTATTTAGGTGTACAAAACTTATTATTTCTTTTGTAGTAAGTAAAATCCCAAGTAACTGTGAAAAACTTTAATTTATACGATTGGAACAAGGTAATAACCATTTTCTTAAAATAATTTAAGTTATTCTAAATATTATAAGATTACATATCATGGAACATAGGAAATCGTTAGCTACAGTGATTCAGAATTTTTGCTGGAGATCTTGAAGAAAGAAAATTAACATCTGGAAATATTCTATTAATAAGATAAAGATTTCACATGTTGGCCTTCAACCGAAAGAAAAAAAAAAAAAAAAAAACTGTTGAAGCAACATCAACATGGAGGCCGAATATATCGCTATGTCTAAAAAAAAAAAAATGTATCAAAAAGATTTTTAAATTTTAGAAACATATTATAAGAAAAATTTAATTATAACAAAGTAAAAAAAAGAAAATACATATATGTATATATATATATATATATATATACAGACAATTTAGCAAGTAAAACCACCATAGAAAATGAAGAATTAAATAATAAATAATAAATATAAAGAAATTAAGTATTATTTTAATTAGAACAATATTATAAATAAAATAGTTTTTTTTTTTTTTTTTTTTTTTTTTTTTTTTTTCTAGACTACATTAATTCAGAAAAAATATGCATTATGTTTCCAGATGATCTAACCAAAGATCTTAATGATGATAAAGTTTACAAATCGAATTTTTGACAAACAGAAATTCTGGTTTGAGGGGAAGGGGAGGGGGAATGTTAGGAGAAGAGAAAAAATGAGGGTGATAAAAGAAGAAAGTCATATTTAACACGTGACGATATGATGAATGCATATATTCATGAATTTATTAATGCCACATATATATGATTTAAAATAAAAAACTCATGTATTTTAAGCATTTGTAATTACCATTAATAAAAATAAATAATATATAAAAATTATTTTTATACTTTTTTTTTTTTTTTTTTTTTTAATTTTTTATTTTTTTGTATTATTGTTTTTAAAAACCTTTATTTATATTGTCATCTATAATTCAATAATATATAAAATATATAAAATATATTGTATATATATATATATATTTTTTTTTTTTTTTTTTTTTTTTTTTTTTTTTTTTCAATATAGATATGATATAAATAAATATAAATAAATAAATAAATATATTTATTCATTATTTAAAATTGTATTTATTTATTTTTATTTTCTTATAAAAAATACAAAATTTATTTATATTTATATTGCTATTTTTATTTTCATTTCTATTTTTATTTTTTAAATTAATTATAAAAAATAATTTATATATATAAAGACCTTTCATTAACAAGTTATTTTTAGGGATGTCAAAATTTTTAATTTTTTAATATTAATTTGTAATTAAGAATAAAAAATAAAAGTATAATTCTTAATACAATTTTGAAATATGTTTATGAAGATAATTATATTGAATAAGATAAAAAAAATATATATATATTTTTAAATCATTGTATTTAGTTAAACTTCTTTTTTTTTTTTTTTTTTTTTTTTTTTAAAAAATCTTTTAATTATTAATTTATTATATAGGACATTAAGCTTTATTATAATTGTTATTATTAAGAACGATATAGATGTAATGATAATATATTAATAAAATATTAAAATTTTCCATAATATTTAACTATAAAACTATTATATATATATATTTTATTTTATTTCAATTTTTATTTATTTATTTTTTTTTTAAAAAAAAGACAATAATTAGACAATGTATTTTTTTTTTTTTTTTGTAATTTATACCTTTTCTTTAAATTATATTTTATTTTTATTATATTTTATTATATATTTTATAAAATTGTTTATTAATTTTGACAATGAATTGGTTTAGAATCGAGTGGAAGGGAAAGAATGAGGAAAAATTAAAAAAGAATTTTTAAATTTTTAGAGTTTTAAATTACTTTTTTTTTTTTTTTTTTTTTTTTTTTTATATATTTTCGTATTTTTTATTTTTATTTAATTATACATTTTTTTTATTTATTATTATTATTAATATTATAATTTATTAATTATTATTAATTGTTTTATATATTATATTTTTTATTATTATTATTACTATTTTATATCATTTCTATTTCGTTATAATTTAAAGTTATTTTATTATTATTAATATTAATGATATTAAAAAGCTTATGACCTATAATTAAAATTCAATTGAACCATTTTAGAAAAATTAAATTTCCCTTTTTTTTATTTTTATTTTTATTTATTTTATATTTTTAACTAGTATAGATTAATAAAATTATATACTAAAAAAATAATAATATAAAAAAAAAAGAATAAAAATTAAAATAATGTTAAAGAACCAATATATAAATATATATATATTTAACAATATAATAATTTTAATAGATTTTATTTTTTGTATTTTAATTTTTTTTTTTATTTTTTTTTTTTATTTTTTTTTATTCTTTGAGGTTCCATGAAGTAATAATTATATAGTTAATTATTATATATATATATATATATATATTTTATAGGCGATTCATCTTTATAAAATATAATAATAAATAATTATTTAAAATAATTTATTTTTTAATTATGAATTTATGAATTATGAATTATGAAATAAAATAAAACAACAGCAGTAGAATGATAATATTACATAAAATTAACAATCTAATTGAAATATTCATAGTCATTCTAAATAAGATACTTCAAATATTGTTGCTAATTGATTATTTCTTCTTATTAAAATCATATCATTTCCATTTAATAATATATATATATATTTTATATTTTAAAATAACCACGTATAACACACTCTTTCATTTTTTTTATTAAGTAATTCAAATTTTTTTTTAAAAAAAACTATTATTATAATAATTTTGGGCAACATTGTAATGTATAATATTAAATTTGAAATTTTAAAAAAGGAGAAAATTAAAAAAAAAAATTTTTTTTAATATTTTTAATTACAAAATAATTATTACAATTTTTTATTTTATTTTATTTTTATTTTTATTTTTATTTTAGTATTTCTTTTACCTTTTTTCAATGTTAAAAAATTAAATGTTTAAAAAACTTTTTTTTTATATATTTAAAATTAATTTTAAAAGAAATCAATTATTGAAAATAAAAGAAAAGATATTCTTATGTATTAAATATAGGATGAAAAATTATATATATATAAGTCTTTACTGATTTCAAAATAAAATTAGTTAATATTATTGTTGATTATTATCATTAATAATTGTTAATTTATATATATAAATAAAATGATACGAGTAAAAAAAAAAAAAAAGAAAAAAACTGTTAATTCATTAAATTGATTATCATGAAAGAGCTTAGCAAATAATATATATATAAGATATACGTATTATATATATAATTTAGATATCTTAATATTAATTATTTAATAAGAATTAATGATTAATTATTATTATTATTGTAATTTCTTTAATAATCTTATTCTATTTTCTATTATATATCAATTAAGTAATTATATATTAATTTGTATCTTTTTTTTTTTTTTTTTTTTTTTTAAAAAAAAATAATTTTTAAATACTTTAAATCTTTTATTAAAAATATTCAATATTCAATAGAAAATGTAAAATAAAAAAAATTTAATAAAATATAAAAAATAAAGTAAAAAAAAAATCTTTATGGAATGGTCATATGTTAAATTTTATATACATATATATATATATAAGAAGAAGAAAAACAAAAAAAAAAAAAAAAAGTTAAAAATAAAATAGAAAAAAATAAAAAAATAAAAAAAGGTTTTTATTTACATTTACATTTCAAATTTAATTATAAAATAGTGAATACTATTAATATATATAATTTTGAATATGTATATATATTTAAATATAAATATATAAATAAAAAAAAAAAAATAGGTGATAATATTTACCAATGACATGATTACATTTAAAGGGATATTTAAGTTTTAAAGACATTTTTTTATTTTTTTTTTATTTTTTCGAAATTGTATTAGAGTTAAAGTATTTTTCTATACAATATACAATTTTTTTTTAAAGTTACTTATTAATAAAATTTTAAATAATTAATAATCAATAATTATTAATGATTTAAAAGAAAACTTTTTTTTTTTTTTTTTGTTAAATGTTTAAAATTTCTATTAATAATTTTCAATTCTTTATTATTATTATTAAATATTTTATTTTATATTTTTGTACAGATCCCCAAAACTTTTTGGAAAAGACATTTAATTATATATATATTTTCTTAGTAGTTTATAATGTTAAATAATTATTATTTAATATTATTTTTTAAAGTTTTTTTTTTTTTTTTTTTTTTTTTTTTTTTTTTTTTTATTAGATCACTTTATATATATTATTTAGATATTTTATGTATTTTATTTTATTTTACTTTTTTTTTTTTTTTTTTTTTTTTTTTTTTTTTTTTTTTTTTTTTTTTGGGTTATTTAATTGAAAACATAAATTTATTTTAATGAGTTTTTTTTTTCTATCATTTTAATATTTTTTTTTAAATTTTTTATTATATAAATTATATAATTTATATTATGATTATAAAATATATTTATTATTACCTTTTTAATATTAAAGTTATCTATTTCTTTTTTAATATTTTAATGAAATAAAATAAAAAAAAACTTTATTTTATATATTTTATATATATTTTATAGATGGAGAGAAGAAAGGTCGTTTTTTGACTTTTTTTTTTTTTATTTTTTTAGCAGTCTAATAAAAATATAATATAATCGATTATAATCGATTATGTTCTATTTTTAAAAATGTTAACTATTAAATAAAGTTTATTAAAAATATTGTAATTTCTATAATTTTTAATAAATTTAAACTATTATAACAAATATAAAAAGATTATTATAGAAAATGTTATTAAAATATTATATTATTGTAGTATAATAGTAGTATAATATTATAATTCTTATTTTTATTTTTTTTTTTATTATCATAAAATGTTATTAATGTAATAACAATGTTTTATTATTTCTAGGAAAATATTAATATTAATATTAATAATATTATTATTTTATAGTACAGTTTAATATCTGAAACTAATTTAATCGATTTCTATTTATAATCATTTATATATTATTTATAATAAACAATTTTAAAAAAAAAAATAAAATAAAAAAATTGTTGAATGTTTTTATATAATTACTTGTTCAACATTTTAAAGTTTTATAAAAAAAATAATATATTAAAAGTTTAATTTTTATATATTAAAATTTTACAAGTATTTCTTTTTCTTTTTTTTTTTTTTTTTTTTTTTTTTTATTATTTCTTATCCAACCTATTTATTGTATATATACACACTTTTACTTTGAATTAATTTTTTTTGAATATTTAATATGAAAATAATAAAAAAAGAAAAAAAAAAAAAAAGAAAAAAAAGAAAAAAAGAAAAAAATAATATTGTACATGACTCATTCAATAAATTTCAAAAATTCTATTAGTTTATCTATTATTTGTTAAATTATCTTAGATGATTTCAAAAAAGTAATAATTATATATAACTTGTGATAATTTTCATTTTACTTTTTGAGTCATTAATACCTTTTTAATTATTAATAATTTTTTTTTTTCATTTTAAAAAAAAAAGTTTATCATTTATAAATATCATTCATACTATTTATATGTGATATTTTAAAGTTTTCTTTCATTATCTTTATTAAAAATATATATTATTATTATATACATATATTAATAGAATTATAAATTATATATATTTTTTTTTTTTTTTTTTTTTTTTTTTATTTCGTTATATGCTATTAATATCTTCATTTTTTTATACATCATATTGTTGTATATATGTAAAAAAAGTTAAAGATTATTTTTAAACTTTAAATAAAATTAAATGCTAGCAATAAAAATAATAATAAAATAAAAAATAAAATAGGAAAAAATAAAATGGATGCAATGATCTAAAACGATTTAATGTGCAATAATGTCAAATAATCATTATAATAATTATTATTCTTATTTATTTAATAAAGAAAACTTTAAGAAAAAGTCTTAATATATTATATAATAGTAATAATAATAATAATAATAATAATAATAATAATAATAATAATAATAATAATAATAATAATAATAATAAATAAAAGGTGGATTTATTATATATTTTTATATTTCAATTTACTTTTTTAAAAGAAAAGGTATTATTATAATTATAGTATTATTAGTATTTAAAATAATACAAAGTTATCATTACAATATTTTATAGTATTATATATATTAAATTTAAATTTATCCTTTTTTTTTTTTTTTTTTTTTTTTTTTTTTTTTTTTAGATAATATTAAAAATATTATTCATATTTCTTTTTATATACTTCATTTTGATTATTATGGTAAAGCATATAATAAAACATAAAACTATCATCTCTATTATTAATTACATCTATCAATCTCTATACCATTAAAGTTATAAATTTAAAAAATTTTTTTTTTCTACTGTATTAACAAAATTTATTATAAATGTGTTTAATAAAATTTATTATATTATATAGATTTTATTTCGCCAATCTGGATTATAATAAAGTATAAATAATAATTATATATTTATATATTATATTACATTAAATATTTTGGAATATATTTTATTAAAAAAAACCCCTCATATATAACATATATATAACATTATAATATTATATATACTTATTCTTTGATAGCTTTTTTTATTTATTTATTTATACATTCAATTTGAGGCTGAATGATTTTAAATTTGTTGAAAATTTTTTTTCCTTTTTTTTTTTAAAAATTTTTATTTTATTAATTATTATATTTTTTTAAGATATATATAATATTTAAACTTTAATTTTATTATATATAAAACATGAAATAATAAATATTACAATTTTTTTTTTTTATATTTTCATATTACTTAAAATTTAAAAGATTTTAAATAAATTTAAATTCAAAATTAATTGATTGATAAGAAATTTTTTATTTATTTAAAAATATTTTAAATATTAATAAAAAAATTTTTTTTTATTTTTATTTTTATTGGTACTTCAAAATTAATGGTTTGAAAGTTTTTATTAAAAAAAAAAGAAAAAAATAAAAAAAGGATTTTATTTAAAAATTTTTTAAAAATATTTTTATCTAAATTCTATTTTAATATAATAATACTAATTAAAAGTGAACAATGCAATACATTATGATATATCTTTTAGATCTTTGATTTATGTAAAATTAATAGTTTTTAGTTAATTATACTATTCTATAAAAAATAAAATAAAATATTTTTATTTATTGAAAAGTTTAATGCTAATTAAAAATTTTATAGTATTATATAAATTATATTTATATAGAATATATTATAAATAATTAGAGTTAATTTAAAAAATGGTTGAATTTCATATATATATATATGTATATAAATATATCTTTAAATAGCTATAAACCAAAAAGAATGACTTTTATCACCTGCTTTTAACATAATAAAGTTATTTAAAGTTCAAATTAGTTATATTAAAAATATTTATAATATTAAATATTTGATTAATTAACATTTTTTTTTATTTTTTTAATTAGATTAAGAAAAATGAGTTATATGATGATGATTATTAAATCTTATTATTTAATCAATATTTTTATTAATAAAAATTAAATATTTTTAGTTTAAATCTATTATTTTGGTATAATGTAATTATTGACTTATCTAATAATAAATAATATAATTTGTATTAAATATATAATTGGTATTTATTTATTAGTTATTAATTACTTATAATATTATATTTAGTATTCAATAGTATTCAATAATCATTTTTAATAATTGTTATTAGATGCTTAGTTTTATTATTACTAATTTTGATAATTACAAATGTTAATTATTGGTATGTAGTAATTAATATTTATTGAATTATTTAAATCTAATTAATTTGAATTTAATAATAATTATTTATTTATCAGTTAGTGTTAGTTATTTTATTTGTTTATTATTTATTATATAATTATTTTCTATTAATTACTAATTATTATATATTATATATTATTTATTTTTATTTGTTATTAATTAAATAATAATTATTTATTATCAATATGTAAAATTATTTGTTTTTATTTTAATATTAAAAATTAATTAGGAATATTATTAAAATACTGTCACCAATAAATCTATAAACAGAAATATTAATATTTCTTGCTCAATTTTATATTATATAATAAATAATAAATAATAAATAACGAATAATGAATAATGAATAATGAATAATGAATAATGAATAATAAATAATGAATAATGAATAATGAATTATGAATAATAAATAATAAATAATGAATAATGAATAATGAATAATGAATTATGAATAATAAATAAATAGTAAATAATAAATAATAAATATTTAATAATTCAAGATCATATTTTTTATCTTACCAAATATAACCTTTTATAACTATAAAGTTATTTTTGTTGTAAATTATTTAATTAAATTGTGGTAAAAAAGATGGTGATACAAATTAGAATAAAAATAGAATAATTTTTTTATTTATCTAAAAATTGAACTAATATTTTTTTTTATTTATTTATTTTAATTAAGAATTGATTAGCCGTCTGTTTTATTGATTATTATTTATCTACTTAATTATATAATAATCCTCTATTTATATATTAAAATTCATATAAATATTCACCGTAATAGAAAGTTTAACTTCAACACATGAATCCTTTTCAATTAATAATTTATATTAATTTTTTTAATTTTATTATAAAATAAAGTTTTGAATCATTCAATGTTTAAAAGCTATTGGTTAAAATAATTTATTAATTAATAATTCATTTATATAGTAATATACAAAAAGAGATGTAATAAACTAAATATTTAGGTAAAATGGTGAATGTATTGACATAAGAGGAAATAATTAAAATAATTTTATTTTTTATTTAAGTATTAAAATTTATTAAAATAATGTTTTTTTTTTATTTTAAATTATAATTATTTTAATTTTAATTTTTAAATTAATTTTTCATATTTTAATCATACAAATAATTAAAAAACATAATTATTAAACAAATTAAATAATAATAATAATATAATAATATTAATCATAATAAAATAATAATAAAATAATAATGATGATAAAATTAAAAAAAATTTTAAAATTAATAATATATAATAATTAAAAATTGGAAAAAAAAATAATTTTCTAATATATATATATATATATATATATTTTTTTTTTTTTTTTAAAATATATATACATTTTTAGAACTGAATAATGTTTTAACAATAATTCCTTTATATTTTGATTGAAAGTTTTGATTGATTTTAATTTTTAATTTTTTATTCTCTTTTTTAAATATTTTTTTTTTCTTCGATAAAAAAAACAAATAAGAATGAAGATTTTAAAATTTCATAAACAAAAAAAAAAATATATTTAAAATTAAAATTATAATTAAAATTATTATTATTTTAAATAATATTATTTATGTGAAAATAATTTATATATATATATATTTTGGATACTCAACTTTATAAACTATGATTTTTTTTTCAAAATAGAACAATTATCAAAGGAATAATAGCAATAAAAACAAAATTTAAACTAATATTAAAAGAATTGGAATAGTTTATTATTATAATTAATAATAAAATTGATAATATAAAATAAGAAATTTCCTTTCTATAGTGAAATTTTTATTAAATTAAAATAATAAAAATAAATAAAAGTCTCCTAAAATCAAAGAGGTTTATAGAATAGATATTTGTAATAACTGTCATTAGTCTATTTTATTGGTAAAGTTGATTCAATGCTCCTATTTTCCTTATTTTCCTTATTTTTATATATTGAAGTTATATAGTTTAAAGCTCTAATTAAATTTATAGATTAAATTTTAATTTCATTCAATAGTTGCCGTATGATATGATATATGTTATAATTTAAGCAAATTTATAAAATAAAAAATTGAAAATAAATAAATATAAAAAAAAAAAATAAAATATATGTAATTATTAAAAACCAACGTAAATTTTATAATTGTTCATTATTTTTTTTATTAATTTTTAATTTTTGGCTAATTTTAATAGAATTTTATATTTAACATAAATAATAAATATTAAATAATAAATAATAAATAATAAATAATAAATAATAAATAATAAATAATAAATAATAAATAATAAATAATAAATAATATAAAATAAATAATAAATAATAAATAATAAATAATAAATAATAAATAATAAATAATTGAGTAATAATAAAAATAATAAAAATAATAAAAATAATAAATAATAAATAATAAATAATAAATAATAAATAATAAATAATAAATAATAAATAATAAATAATAAATAATAAATAATAAATAATAAATAATAAATAATAAATAATAAATAATAAATAATAAATAATAAATAATAAATAATAAATAATAAATAATAAATAATAAATAATAAATAATAAATAATAAATAATAAATAATAAATAATAAATAATAAATAATAAATAATAAATAATAAATAATAAATAACAAATAACAAATTGTAATAAATAATAATTTATAAATAATATAATAAATAATAAATAATAAAAAATGAATATGAATTTAAAATATAAAATGTTCAAAATAAAATTAAAAAAAAAAAAAAAATTTAATATATATACATATTTAAAGTTTTTTTTTTAAATGTAAATTTTTATAATAATTAAAATTTTTAATATTAAAATGACATAAATAAGCTTTATTTTTTATTAATAGAGAAATAAAAAATTTTTATAATTAATAAGGTTCATTAAAATTAAATTAATCATTCAAATTAAGATAAACTATATATTGTAAAAAATAAAATAAAAAAAATTATTTTCTATTTTTTTGAATATTTTAAAATAATTGTAAAGTTTTAGTTTTTATTCAATATCTATATTATATATAATATATATTATATATATAATTTCTTTTTTTATAATTATTAAAATTTCTACAGTGTTAACTTGTACACAAAAAAGTTTAATTAGTTTCTTTTTAAAAACTTCAACTCTTGTCGTTTATTATATTTTTTATAATTGATAATATTAGTGAAAATAAAATAATTTAAATCTAAAATAATTATGATACATATAACAAGTATTTTATATTAAGAATATTTTATTATGTATACATATATACTTTTTCTTCTTAATAAAAATAATACAAAACATTCACATGTCATAAATCAATGTCTATATATATTTATTCATTCCTTTATAATTATGAATATTTTTCAAAATTCAATCATGATTTCTTTTGTTCTTTTTTTTTTTTTTTTTGTATTATTTCTTAATATGTAATTAATATATATATTATCTATTATGCATTTGGTAAATAAATGTGTATGCATTTTTGAATTCAAAAACGTTTTATATTTAGTATATTCGTATTTTCATATGACCTAATATATTTATTTTTTTTATATATATTTTATTTAATATTATTAATTTTCTATTAATTAATTTTTTTAAGAAAAAAAGAAAAAGCAAGTATAATTTAAATTATTTATTATATTATTTTATCTTTAATACATATAAATTATATTTATTGAATTTATCAACTCAATAATAAAATTAATTTGTTTTGTAATAAATTAACAAGCTAAAAACAAAAAGTAAAAAAAAAAAAATTTTTTTAAAACATTAATACATATATATTTAATTCTATAATTTCTATAATAAAAATTTATTTATAAAAATACAATTAGACAATAATTGAGGAAAACAAAATTGTTAACTTTGTATATATAAAGAAATACAAATATAAATGTATCATACAAAAAAAAAAATACAAATATATTATTAAATGCAAGCATAAAGGTGGATAATGAATAACTTATTATAAGGCATGTTTTTTTCTATTTTAAATAAAATCTAATTAGTTAAGCGTCCTCTGTTTTAAATATGATAAAATTTATAGATACTATTTTTATACATACATATAAAATATTATTTAAATGTATTTTCATAAAAAAAGTTAATAAGGTTAATACGTTTTTATAAAAAGGTTACATGATACATGTATTTTTTATAAAATCTTTACAATATAATTTTTTTGTACATATTATCAAAGTTCATTAATCAAGTCTTATTCTGTTACATTTAAATAATAGTCAATATTATCAATATTATGTATCAGTAAATGACTTAGAAAGACAATAAATGGTGTTATTTTTATTTTTAAAAAAATAAAAATTACATTAATGTAGATACAAAAAAAATATAATTATTTAAACTTTATATTAAAAAAAAAGTTGCAGAGAATATCTTTTTAATTATTTAAAATGAATTCTAAAAATAAATATTTTTATTTAAATAAAATATAATAAATTTATATATTTTATGTAAAATTTTCAAATATATTATTATATAAAATTATAAAAAATTTAATAATTCAATAATTTATTAATAAATAGTTTTTAAAGAACTTAAAAATGGAAAATTGTAAAAATTACAAAAAAATATAAATAAAAAAAAATATTATAATTTAAAGTTTTATTTATTTTTTTATTTAATACATCAACCTTTACTATTTGTATTGAAAATAATATATATATATAATATATTATAAAATTAATTTAGGATTACTTTTTGGTCACTTAATTTTTAATTATTAAATAAATATAATCATTTTTGGAACATTTATCAAATTTTAATACTATAATTATTAAATTTTTATAAATAATTAAATTTTAATTAAATTTTAATAATTAATATTAAATTAAATAAATAAAAAATTAATAATAAATAAAAAAGTAAAAAACATTTTATAAAATTAAAAATTAAAAATTATTAGATACATTTATATAATAAATAATAAATAATTAAATAATAAAAAACTAAAAATAAATAATAAATAATAACTAATAAATAATGAAAACTAATAACAAAAAAATATAATAATAATTAATAATTAATAAATAATATAATAATATGTTCTTAATTATGAATTATTATACATATTAGTTTTTACGCTAAAGCTATTTAAGCTATTTAGTATATATTTAATCTGTATCATATAGAATAAAAGAGGTAATTTATTGGGGTGAACTTTATTAATTATATATAAAATTGAAATAAATAAACTTTTAAATATTTTTTATATCAAACTTTTTTATATATATTAATTAAGAAATAATAGGAAATAAATGACTATAATATGAATATTGTACATATATATATATATATATAGCATATAAAAACCTATAAAAATTACATGTGAAAAGTATGAATTGCGTATGAAAAGTTTGAATTACATATGAAAATTACCTATGAAAATATAATATTACATTTAACATATGAAAATAATAGATATCCTCACATTTAGTAATAATATATATGTAAACCTATGAAAAGAACAAAATGGAATAGCATAGAATTGCAGAAATACAATGTAATTAAGTGAAGGTTTAAAATTAATGATGAAAGTTTTAATAAACATGTACCAATTTATTTAAATGTTTTTTTTAAAATTTTAATTTTTATATTATTTTTTTAAAATTTCAAAAGATTAAATTGATTTAAATTTTTTATTCTGTTTATATATGTATAATATATTATTCAATAAATTCAATGAAATATATTCCATATATATTATATATATTATTAAATTATAATTTTTGATTTTTCATTTTATTCTATCATAAAAATTCATACAAGAATTAATTATAATGTAATAAATATATTTCGTATATTATAATATATTCATACTATATATTATACTTTTTCTTTATTTAAAATAATATATTAATAATTTATGATAAAATATAATGAAATAATTGATTTATCCTTATCTATTCTATTTATATTAATCTATTTTTAAACTATAGATTTATGATTATTATAAGTTTTTTAATTTTTTTTTTTTTTTTATAAATTCACATTTTTGGTATTATTCAAATCCAAATATTATTAATAATATATTATCAATTAATTGACATATGATAAATTGTATTTAATTATAATTATTAATTCTATATATTGAAATAGAATATAAAACCTATTGAACATAAATTAGTGTGTGATTCTTGGTTTTATTAATATTTAATCAATTCCAATATATTTCAATAATATATCATATATCTATTGGCTCCACACTGAATGGATTATATTTATATTAATATTGCTATTTACTATATAATAAGTTAATGATTCTAATTTATTCTATTTATATTGTTTATATAAAAGTTTAATATCTACCAATATATCAAGTTAATTATAATTTAATGTTAGTTTTTAATTTTTTAAATTATAATTTTTAAAGTTCAGTTACTCGAATTTACTGTCAACCTAAGAGTATAATCTATTATAATATATTTCTATTAAATATGTTAATATATTTCAATATATGTAATATATAAAATATTATATATTAATAAAATAATTTTATTGTATTAATGAAAATGTTTTTTTGTTATTTTAAAAAAATTTATATTATTATATGCAATAATATTTAATACTATAAATAAATAAATAAATAAATAAATAAATAAATAAATAAATAAATAAATAAATAAATAAATAAATAAATAAATAAATAAATAAATAAATAAATAAATAAATAAATAAATAAATAAATAAATAAATAAATAAATAAATAAATAAATAAATAAATAAATAAATAAATAAATAAATAAATAAATAAAAAAATGAATAAATAATAAATAGATAAATAAATAAATAAATAAAAATTAATAAATAATAAATAGATAAATAAATAATAAATAGATAAATAATTAGATAAACATTTTCAATTATTAATGTAAATAATTTAATAATTAATCTCATATTCTATTAATATAAACTATATATAATAACAATATATAATAATTACTTTAATATAAAAAATTAATAATACTTTATATTTAAATCATGATATTAAATATTAAATAATTAATAATTAATAGTTCATAATTAATTTATAATCAATTTTTTAATAATTAAAATTTTAAAAATAATTAAAATTTATAGAAATGAAAATTATATAAAAGAAAGTAAAAAAGACCATTAATTTAAAATTTTTTTATTTTTCCTTTTTATTTAAACAACAAAAAAATTAAAATATATATATATATTTAAAGATATATTTTTTTCTTTTATTTCTTATATATATATTTATTTTTATATACAAATTTTTTTATTAATTATTTTTTAATATTATTTATTTAAATTGTTATTATTTTTTTTATTTGTTATAAATTTTATAAGTTTGTAATATAATTTATTTATATATATACATATATAATCTTTTTTTTTTTTTTTTTTTTTTTTTTTATAAAGATATATATTTTTATTTTCAATTCTTTTATTGTAGGTTCCATTACACCTATAAAGAAATATTTTGAATTGAAAATACTTTATATATATAAACTAGATAATAATTGAATAAACTAATTTGAAATTAGGAAAATATTACTTATTCGATTATTTAATAAAAAAATAATAAAATTTAAAGAAATAAATCAAAAAAAAAAAAAAAAAAAAAAAAGAATAAAACAGTAACAAGTAATATACAATATATACAGTAAAGAATAGATAGTCAATTGAATTATATAATACTATTTTATTAAAAGTATTTGTTAAAAAAAAATATTCGGCATAAAAAGAGGAAAAAATCAAAATATATTATATATATATTTTCAATTGATATAATAATATAATAATATAATATTAATACTAAAAAATCAACATTATTTATATAATCAATTATATAAATATTACAATTTTATTAATATTAAAACATTATTTATAATAATTGCTAATGTTATTTTCTTTGATATAAAAGAAGATTCGTATTCAATTATTATTATATTTTTATGTTGTAAATACTTTTTTTTAATATCAAAATAATTCAAAAATTTTATAATTTAATATTAAATAATTTAATATAATATTATTGAATACAATTCAATAACTATAGTTTCATTTTTTTTTTTTTTTTTGTTAATAATTAAAAATATATAGTATATAATATAGAAAAATAATATATACTGTATTAATATACCAATTCGATTAAATATAAAGCATTAATTAAATTTTTTCTTGATTTAGAGAGAAATAAATTTAAAAGAAAGAAAAATTATAAAATATTTAAAATTATAAAAGTATAAATTTTATTTTAAATAGTTTTATAATAGAATTTTCATATAATATTATTAATTTTTTTAGTAGTTAAAGAAAAATTAATAAAATTATATTGAAAATTAAAAATATAAAAAATATATATACATATAAATACATCACTTTTTTTTTTTTTTTTTTTTTTTTTTTTAAATACAATTACTTTACAATATATCCTTTTTATACATAATAAGTCAATTCAACTTGTAATTTTTATTTTATTTTATTTATATTTTTTTTTGTAAATATTAAATATATAAATATAAATAGACATTTTTATTATAAAGAACAAACCAAACGAAACCATAAATGTATATATAAAAAAATTAGATTATTAGGTAAAACTAGTAATAATAATACCAATAATATAATACCGAAATAATAAAGAACTATTTGTAGAAAGATAAAATTCTTTAGTTTTTAATTTTTTAATTATATATAATAATTACATATTCATTTAAATACCATTAATACTATCATAAATTACATATTCATTTAAATACCATTAATACTATCATAAATTTAATATTCATTTAAATACCATCAGTACTATCATAAATTTAATAAACATATAATCAAACTAATAATAATATATATATGTAATTATATATATGATTTTATAACAATAAAAAATAAAAAAAAAAAAAAAAAAGGAAAAAAGAAAAAAATAAATAAAATTATTTTAATAATAATTAATATAATAATTATAAAAAAATAAAAATAAAAATAAAAAAAAAAAAAAAAAGGAAAAAAAGAAAGTTAAAAAAAAAAAAAAAAATAAAAAAAATAAAAAAAAAGTATAAAAATACAATATATATATATTTTATTGCAAAATAAATATATATTAATATATTTATATAAAGTATTTTTATCATACTATATTAATTATTTTATTAATTAAAGTTGGAGCAAGAAAAAAGAAAAATAATATTTTTTTTTTTCTTTTAAAAATTTATATATATAAACTAATTACATAGTTCTAATGAATGATTTTGATTTTGAAATTCCAGATTTAATTGGAACCGTTTTACCAAATACAAATGAACTTAAAATCTTATCTGTTATAGGCTATGGTTCTTTTGCTGTTGTATATAAAGCAGAAGATATCGATCATAATTTATTTGCAGTAAAATGTATTGTTAAAAAAGGATTAAATTCATTTCAACTTAAACTTCAATATCGAGAAGCTGCACTTTTACAAAGTCTTGAAAATCATCCAAACATTGTTAATTTATACCAAGTTATTGATACAGAAGAAAATTTATTTTTCGTTTTAGATTTATGTGAATGCGATTTATTTGAAGCTATTGTTCATAATCATGGTTTTGGAAATCAATATACTAAGGAAGTATTTGAAATTTTAATTGATACAGTTCAATTTTTACATGAAAGAAAAATTTATCATCGTGATTTGAAACCTGAAAATATTTTAATTACTGTTGATGGTGACATTAAAATTGCTGATTTTGGTTTAGCTTGTGATGACCAATGGTCAAGAGATTATGACTGTGGTACCCTTAGATATGAACCACCAGAATGTGTTGATACTACCTCAAAAGGTTACAGTCCAGAAAAGTCAGATATTTGGGCATTAGGTGTGATCCTTGTCAATTTACGTTTTGAACGTAATCCATGGGCTTATGCTTCTTCAGAGGATAATATCTATTATGAATTCAGCACCAGTAATCCTAATATACTTCAACAACAATTAGGTCTATCAGATGAAATGAATACTATTTTAAAGAATATTTTCAAGACTGATCCAGAACAAAGATGGAATCTTGCTCAATTAAAAGAAGCTATTTTATCGATTGATGAAATGTACGATGAGTCAAAATATAATCCTCTTTCCTCAACGAAAAGTAATCATTCCACCCCAATTCCGATTACTCCAATTTCAAAGAAAGATTCTCCTTTATCATACAACTTTTCTTCCTCAAATTCATCTACCTACAATAATACACCAGGATTCATTAAGCATTATGAAGATCATATGGAAAGAAATGATTTTAATAGTAGTGGCTTCTATGATGATGATGATGAAAAAGATGAAAATAATATCAAGGAATTTACCTTTAATGATCAAACTTTTGTAAATAATAATCAATATGATGGTCATTATTATTTATTGAATCGTTCTTCTCTTTCTCATTTCAGTTTTTGTTCACGTCATACAGAAGAAGAAGAAGAAGATGATTTTATTGAAAGTGACGAAGAAGAAGAAGAAGAAGAAAAAGAAAGTAAAGTTGAAGTTGAAGAAGAAACTGAAGAAAATCAATATGTATATAAACATGAAAATAAAAATAGTTATAAGTATAAACATGATCATAAATATGATCATAAACTTGAATATGAACATGAACATGAAAAAGATTCTGATATTGAAGATGAAATTGAAAATAAAGGTAAAAGATTAGAAAATAAGAAAGAAAATAGAAAAGGAAAGAATCATAATCTTAAAATCTTTTGTAGAGGATTGGAAAATGAAACCTTTTATTTGGAAGATGATCTTTATTCACCAAGAGATAATCGACTTTATCGATCCATTAAAGTTGGAAGTATATGTAGTCGTCATAGTAATTCATTAAGAAGTAATGGTAGTTGTCAAAGTATTCGATCTCCATTTAATCCATTACATAATGAGAATCATCATCATCATAATATTCCATCCTCACCATTTAATCCATTAAGAAATGATAACAATACTAATCATGTTATTAATCCAACTCCATTAAGAATAAATGCAAATATCTTTAGTACAGAAGATGAGGATGAAATAGAAAGTGAAAATTCAAATCAAAATCAAAGTGATCCACATTGTAATAAAATTTTACTTACCTCATTAAATCATGAAGTACCAGAATCATGGGAAGATTACAGTTTTGATGAATTATTAAGTGATGATTCTTCTTCTAAATTGGAAAAATCAATAAATAATGAGGAAGTCCTATCTAATTTGAAAATTAAAACGAATTTAAATTATCAGGAAAAAATTAATCATAGTCGTACAAATTCACCGCAACTATTTTCGGATAAAATCGCCTCATTTTATAAGAAGCAATTAATTGGTAGTTCTCGGACAGAAGTATTTCAAGATAAAAAAGAAGGTGGAGCTGTAGTGGAGGACGACATCCTTATTAAAAAGACTACCTTATCGGAAACGGAAAACCCAGATAAAGTGAGAAGGGATTCATTAGAGAAAGAAAAACAATTAGAGAATAAAGTGAGGCAAAGTTCAACATCTAAAAAAGAAAAATCAGAAAGTAATGAAACGAAAGAAACAGAAGAACCAAAAAAAATAGAAAAAGCGAAAAAGGTTTTTCCGAAAGATGTTGAATCAAATAAATTTGAAAATAGTAATTGTATGGAAGATTCAAAAACTTTTGAAAGTATGAACAAAGTAACTGAAGATGCAAAGTTAGTTGAAGGAACAAAATCAAATAAAATTGTTGATTTGAAAGTCAATGAAAACAAAAAATTAATTGATGAAAATAGTAATATAAATAGTAAAGCTCTCATTAATGTGACAGATATTGCTATGATAAATATTAAAACGTTGAATATATTGTCTTTTCCATCAGAAATGAAAGAAGATCCTTCCAAATTACAATGTTCTTATCAATGGAATGGAAATTCTTTTTTTTCGAAACATTTCTTACGAATTAATTTTAAGGAGATTACATTATTGAATATAAATTTTATATGGATGAGTTCTCAACCTAAAAATTATTCCTTCTTATTAAGATATTATATTCCTCAGCTTCCACTCTATCTATATATTTTTAGTGTTCAATTACTTGACCGGATAAAGAAATTAACTACTAACCCTAATCCTCAACAGTACATATCAAAGGCTGATAAGACGATAGGTAAAAGAAAATTAGAAGGAAGGCCTTTTAATTCCCGTAACAAAAGTAAATCTAAGATAAAGAAAAATCATAACCCTTCTATTGGTCCATCATTTATAATTCATTGTCATTGTAAATCTAAAAGCAATGAAAAATGTTTAACACTTGTCAAGTCTAGGATGAATCCATTGTTCGAATATTTCATTAATGGTAAACCATTGAATTATTTTGATGATGAACCCTATTCTATCCTTGCTATTTTATTTAAACTATTAAATAATTTTATAGATATATATCATTTTTCAGTATCTTTTAAAACAAAAATTAATAAAACGAAACTTGAAAATAAAACTGATTCTTCCTATCCATTTTATTTTAATTTTAATAACAATAACAATAATAATAACAGTAATATTATTAATAATAATAATACATTGAGAAGAAGAAAAAGAAGAAGAAATAATAATAGGGGGAGTGACGATAATTATAACTATGATCTTGATGATGATACAACAACAACTACTTATAATATTGATTTCAATCGTGAGTTGTCAATATTGTCAACATCATTAACATCATTATCATTAACGCCTGTTACTCCATCATTATTAATTCAATTCATAAAATCTTCACTTTATAATATTTTTAAATTCATTTTAAATGATTTAACCAAATATTATAAGCATACACAGAGTTCATTAGAAATGGTATTTTTATTTTTAGTAGGAAAATTAAAATTATTTTTTCTAATGATGTTTATATACTCTTTTCAGAGAAAATCCTTTTCATTGACTTTTGGAATTGATGATCTATCCATTATTAATTCTAAATTAAATGAAAAGTTTATAATTATTTTTCATCAATTCTATTCAAAATTTTTATATCTATTATTAAGAACATGTTATGTTTAAAAAAAAAATTTTTTTATAATATTTTAAATTATATAAATTTTTTTTTTTATTTGTTATTTTTTATTAATGTTTTTTTTTTTTAAAAAATTTTTTATTACTATTTGTGATTAGTTTTGTTAAATTTTATTTTATTTTATTTTAATAAGCAATTCTAATTTTTTTTTTTATAAAAAAAAAATAAAATAAAAAAAAAAAAAAAAAAAAAAAAAAAAAAAAGAAAAAGAATATATATATAATATAAAATTAGTATAGTATAATATACAATATTTTATCTAATTGCCCATAATTAATTAAGTCCATAAAAAAAAAAAAAAAAAAAAAAAGAAGTGATTAAAAAAAAAAATAAATAAAGTAAATAAATAAAAAGTGCTATTAAAATAAAAAAAAATCAAGTAAACAAATAAAAAAGTGCCATTTTAAAATAAATAAATAAAAAAAATAAATAAAGTAAATAAATAAAAAGTGTTATATTAAAATAAATAAATAAATAAAAGAACGTTATGCTTTAATATTTTAATTATTATTAATGTGTAAAATAATTTAACTGTATAAATTTATATTGTATTAAATTTGTAGTAATTCCCAATGATATGAACAACTTTTCCAGATCCAGTGAATGTTGATGGAAAAGGAATAGCCTATATCAGATGTATTAATTACAATTTTCTGTAATTCTAATGAAAATTAATACTTAATTCTTTTTTAAATGACTTCTAGTACGAAGGATGAAAATATGGAATATTGGAAGACTATAGAAAGTGAATCTGATGTTTTATATTGTTTTAAACTGGTTATGTAGTGTCATTGGAGTTTGTATAATTAATAATATCATGTAGTTTCTACATATCATCATTGTAATGAATCTTATTATATTTTTTACTTTTAGCATTATTTTGTATTTTGTATATATATATTTTCTATAGTATTATTTAAACTCATGTAGCTATTGTAAAATGGAAATGTAGGTGACTGATTCACTCCAAAGTTTGTATTTAAGACTTTTTTATAGGATGGGAATTTTTTTATAGTTTTTTTCACTTCTTACATTTTATTTAACCTTTTAGAATTATTTTAAAATATATTAGTACCGAAAATATGTTAGCTGATGTATTAACTAAAAGTATTAACGAACTTCAAATGCCAGAATTCTCACATATAATTTTTGATAAATTGGAAAGAATAAGTTTTACAGGGGAATGTTAAAATATAATGAAATTTATTTTTAAATATATTAAATTAAATTTTTTAATATGAAGTTTATAGTAATATAATTCTCGTTGTTTGTAATAAATTATTTTATAAATGTCAAATATTTTTCATTGAATTATTAGCAAGTCACAACTGGTATAAAAGAAATTTAATTTTCCAAAATTATACAATATTAAATAAAAAAATAAATAAATAACAATATAACTTAATTAAATAAAAGTTTATATATAAATTTACAATCTAAAAATTAGTTTTAACTTATAGTATTAATGATTATATATTTTATTTTTTATTTAAATATTACATATTATTATTTTCAATTTTATTATTTAAAATGAATTAAATATTATTAAATTAAATAATTTAATTTATTTGATCAAAATGTTATATAATTTATTAAATTAATAAATCATATAGTTTAAAGTCCGTATTAAGGATTTCAATCATACATATATTTAATAATTTCATTGTGTAATAAATACTATTATATTTTTAATTACGATTTCAAAATAAAAAAAAATGGTATATTATTTTAAATTTTTTTTTAATTATTTTTAATTATTTTTAATTTTTATTTATTATTATTATTATTTTTATTATATATTTTTAATTGTAAATTTCAAGATTAAATCCAACTCCGAAATGATCTGATAAATATCTAAAAGGTTTATTTTCAACTTTAAATTTTTCTATTCTTAATTTTTTTATTTTATAATATTGGGAAGTATCATGGAAAAATTTTTGTATTGAATCATTAGAACTAATTTGTATGTTAGATACAAGATTTTGTTCTGTTTTATTTATTGATGATAATGAATCTGTATCGGAATTGGAACTTTGAGTTAGTGTTTCAGATAGAGGATGTTGTAATATATTATCATCATTTGAATTTAAAGATATACTATTATCACTACTTTTGTCTTTTATATGTCGTTCTTTAGGAATATATTTATCATTTAGAGCTGAGAGGGAACGTGTGGATTTTTTTTTTAATAAATGCTTTTTATTGATAATTAATTGAGACATACTTTTAGGGATCATGTTTGATTCGGGTGCAAGTTGCTGATCAGATGAGCTTTCATTGCTTTTTTGTATTTTTCTGAAAAAGAATACATAATCTAATGATTTTTTCACATTAGGAATATCATTATTTTTATAATATGATTTTGAAAATATATTGCACAAGGTATTTGGATGACATTTCATAAAATATTTTACTATATCATGTACTTCAAAGAAATCGTTATGATCATCATTTTCATCTGGATAACATTTAATTCTTTTAATTCTACATTTATCCAATGTCCAACCACAACCAAATTCAAAACAACCAACAGATGGATGATGAAATGATCTTTTCCCTTTTAAAACGTCTATCATTATTTTATATTCTTTAGAAGAGATATTACTTTCCTTTTCATAAACTCTACTATTCACATTTAAATCTCCTAATAGCATAATAGGTTCAGATATATCTGTATTGACAGTTTTTTCGAGTATAAAATTTCTAACCTCTGTTAATTGAGTAAGTCGTATACGAACAGATTTTGATTGATCAACATGTGGATAGTCGGAGTAGGATGCTTGAACATGTGTAGTAAAAAAATGAATATATTTATTTGGTAAAACTTCAATTTTTGCATACATAACACTTTTATTAGAAAAACTAATAGAAAAGATAACCATATGATTAATACATTAAAAAATAAAATAAAATAAAAATAAAAATAAAAATAAAAAAGATTAAAAAAAAAAAATAATAATAATTAATAAATATAATATAATATTTAGGAGTAGTAATTATATATATATTTATATATAACTATAAAATTAAATCATACTAATCCCCATGGATTCCTCTTATTAGTCTTTCATATATTAATTTTAAATATGAAATAGATAAAAGAAGTACAGATATATATATATATTTGATAAGAAAATAATATTTATGTGTTAAAATCTATAATTTTATATTATTATTATTATTATTATTATTATTATTATTATTATTATTATTATTATTATTTATCAATTTATTTTATTTTATTTAATTTTATTTTTTATTTTTAAATTATATGAATTATTATATATAAATTAATGTTATAATCAATATTATAATTTTTGTATATTTATTTACTGGTGAATATCATGTTCAACAATAGGATATCGTGATAGAATTAATAAACCACCATCAGATTTTAAATCAAACAACGTATTTTTTCGACCTTTCCAATAATAACATAAACCATATTCTTTTGCTACTTCAATGACATGTTCAACTCGATCTGATAGATATGAAAACATTTCTTGAAATGCAATAATATCATAATCATTAAATACATTTTCTCCTATTAATTTAATTCGTTCATCTCGATAATCCCTATCTAAAGTTGAAACAAATGGAGGCCTTATGAATGCATTGTATGTAAGTATTCTGATATCTAAATATGAAATAATAATAATAAGATGAATATTAAAATATATATATAAATTATTTTTACATTAGTATTAATGTATATATTTAATTTTCTAGCTCCTATCCATTAATTTTTTTTTTTTTTTTTTTTTTTTTTTTTTTTTAAATATAATATATATTTATATTTTATTTAGTTATATATAAACTACAATACATATTCTATATAATTTAGTAATTAATTATTATACCCTCTTAAGTAATATCAAAATTTTATTTATTTCATTTTTTGTTTATATTTTTATTTTATTTTATTTTCATTAATATATATATATATATATATATTTTTTTTTTTTAAATTTTATTATTTTATTATTAAAAAATTAACAATCATGCAATTTTTTTTATATTACATTTAATATTGTCATCATTATTAACGGTATTATTATCGCTACTCATATAATACTTCTGACTATTTAAAAAAAAATATAATAATATTTCAAATTATTTAATTAAATAATAAAAGTTCATTTTTATTAATTATTATTAGACTTATTGATTCATATCTTATTATATATACATATATAATTATTAATATTTAGCTTTCTTTACATAAATATGTAATTGTTCCTTATAAAAAAAATAAAATAAATAAATAAAATATCACTTTTTGACATTTTTAATAAATAATAAGTTTATCTTTATTATTTCTATTTTAGTTTTTTAGGTTTATTATATATATATATATTAATAATTATGATAATCATATATATAAAAAAGTATATACATATATATATTATTTTTTTTTTTTTTATTTTTTTTTAATGTTTATTTTTATATAAAATATAAAGAAATATATATATATAATTATATATATAATTTTCATTGTAGATTATATGAAAATTTTAGAAATTTTAAAATTATTAGAGAAAAGTTTATTCTTTCTATAAAAATATAAAATATAGAATATATATATATTATTAGGAAAATAAAAAAAAGAAAGAAAAATTTTTTCCACGTTTTTTTTTGAACTTTAATTTTTTTTTTTTTTATTTTTTTGATTTTGATTTTAATAGATTTAACTAATTATAATTTAAATATTATATGAATAAATAAAAATAAAAAAAAAAAAAAAAAAGGATATATATGTATATGTATTAAAATAAAGATATATATTTGTGATTGAAATGGATAAAAGAGTATAATATTTATTTTAATATATACAGAATATAAATTCAAAATTTTATATTTTATCTACTCATTATTTATATTTATTATTTATTATTTATTATTTATTATTTATTAATAATATTATTAATCTATAAGAAATATGAAAATTCTATAATTAAATGTAAATGATATTATTAAAAATAAAAAATATACATTTATAATATTAAATAGTACTTTGCATCAATTAAAAGGTACATTGATTATAATAAAATTACATATTTATTAACATTCAAATAATAAATAACTTTTTACCAAATGTTAAGAAGTAATTTTATGTATAATTAATGAATATTAAATATTAGTTTTTAATTATAAAATAATAATATAAATATATATATAAATAATAAATAATAAATAATAAATAATAAATAATAAATAATAAATAATAAATAATAAATAATAAATAATAAATAATAAATAATAAATAATAAATAATAAATAATAAATAATAAATAATAAATAATAAATAATAAATAATAAATAATAAATAATAAATAATAAATAAATAAATATAAATAATAAATAAATAAATATAAATAATAAATAAATAAATATAAATAATGAATAATAAATAATACATTATAAATAATAAATAAATAATTAATAGCAAGATAATCATAAAACATTAACATATTATATAGTATATTAATTTTAATCATATTTATTTGTTTGTTTACTTATTTACTAGACATAATTTATTATCCATTTATTATTTTATTTAATTATTTAACTATTTGTTCTTTTACTATGTATTATTAAAAGTCCATTTTTATTTATTATTAATTTATTTATTTATTTATTTATTTGTTCATTTATTATTTAACATTAATCTTTTTGTTGCTCTATTATTTTTAATTCCATATAGAGTCTAATGCAAGTTGTTATTTTTATATTATGTCCATGTCAACATTTTTTATACATATATATGTTTATATTTGAATTTTTAATTATTACATGTTTTTTTTAAATTTATTTTTTTATATTATTTTTATATTATATTATTTTTATATAATATCTATTTAATCTTTAATTAAAAAATTCTGTATAAATTTCATTTTTCGATTAAAAATAAATAAATAAATAAATAAATAAATAAATAAATAAATAAATAAATAAATAAATAAATAAAGAAATTGAAAAATTTAGATCTATTAATATATATAACATTTAAATGATATAAATTTTTTTTATATAGAATTAATATAATAAACCAGATAAATTAAAATTATTATATTCAGATTAATGTATTTATAATATCATTGAGATATAATAAAATAAAATGGTGTATATACATTAAAATTTTTAAAAAAATTTCACCAATAAAAAGCATGGAATGGAAAAAAACAAAAAAAAAAATTTATTATTAAAGATTAAAAAAATTTGTAACATGAAGTTTTCTTCTCTACACACACACAAAAAAAAAAAAAAAATAAAATAAAAATAAAAATTATCATTAAATTATTATTTTAAAAAAATAAGCAAAATGACTTATTCTACTCGTTACGTTAATCCAAGATTCACCTTAGAACACAGAGTCTTCATTGGTAAATAGGATATTTAAAATATCAATGTATATAAATAAAAAGAAGTTTTTTATATAATTATATTAATATAAAAAATTTTTTTAAAGAAAAAAAGTCAAAATAAAAAAATAAATTTTTCAAATAATAATATTATTTTATAATATAAAATAAAATTAAATAGAAAAGGATGGTAAGGTTGTTTCACCTTTCCATGATATTCCACTTTACGTTAACGAAGACAAGACTGTCTTAAATATGGTTGTTGAAATTCCAAGATGGACTAACGCTAAGGCTGAAGTAAATATTCTTTAAAATATTTTATTGTTTTACATATTAAATATTATTATATTTGGAAATCAAAAATTTTAATCCAATTGAAAAAAAAATTAATTATATGTATATATTTTTTTATTAAATAAATATTAATAAATATATTTTTCTTTTTTTTTTTTTTAAAAAAAAAAAAAATTGAAATAAATTTTAAATAATAGATTAGTAAGGAAGATTATTTCAACCCAATCAAACAAGATACTAAGAAGGGTAAACTTAGATTCGTCAGAAACTGTTTCCCACATCACGGTTACATCTGGAACTATGGTGCTTTTCCACAAGTAAGTCTTTAATATATATTCCTAGTCTAAAAAAAAAAAAAAAAAAAAAAAAAAAAAAGTCTTTAATATATAAAAAATTTTAAAAAATATATTAAATTGAATTTTATTAAATTAAATATATATTAAATTATTTTTTAAATTATTATTATTATTTTTTATTTTATTTTATTTTATTTTATTTTATTTTATTATTTTTTTTTTTTTAAAAAAAGACCTGGGAAGACCCAACCCAACAACACCCAGATACTAAGGCTAGAGGTGACAATGATCCATTAGATGTTATTGAAATTGGTGAAAGAGTTGCCAAGTGTGGTGAAGTTAAGCAAGTTAAAGTCCTTGGTATTATGGCTTTATTAGATGAAGGTGAAACTGATTGGAAGGTCGTTGTTATTGATATTAATGACCCACTCGCTCCAAAGTTAAATGGTAAATTTTATAATTAAAAAAAAAATAAATAAATAAAAAAAAGGAAAATATTATGAAATTTCTAATATAAAATTTTTTAATTGAAAATAAAAAGATATTGAAGATGTTGAAAAGCACCTTCCAGGTCTTCTTAAGGCTACTAACGAATGGTTCCGTATTTATAAGATTCCAGACGGTAAGCCAGAAAATGAATTCGCTTTCAACGGTGAAGCTAAGAACAAGGCTTACGCTAACGAAGTTATTGCTGAAACCCACGAAGCCTGGAAGAGATTAATCACCAAGGCTATTCCATCTAAGGGTGACAGTTACGATATTTGTGTGTAAGTATAAATATTATGCAATGAAATGCATTTTTTAAATTTTATTATAAAATTATAAACTATATGTATAAATTAAATTATTAATTTGTAAATAAATTTTTTTTTTAATGAAATCATAATTAAATTTATTAGCGCTAATGTTGCTGTTGAAGACAGTCCATACAAGGTTTCTGCTTCTGAAGAAAAGTATGCTGCTATCCCAGCTGTAAGTGTATTATGTTAAAGAAATTCGGAAGAATTATTATTGTTATTATAATTATTATTATTATTATAAGAGAAAAAGATTAATAATTAATTAAATTTATCAAATAATAATAGGCTACTCCATACTCTGAAGCTCCAATTGACCCATCTGGTAAATATAAAAAATTTTTTAATGAATGTTTTTTTTTTTTTTTTAAAAAAAAAAAGGAAAACAAAAATAAGAAATTAATAAATTATATATATATATATATTTAATTAATAATATAGTTGACAAATGGTTTTTCCTTTCTGGTAATCCAAACTAAATTATTAAGAAAAACAATATTTAATTATTAAAAAAAAAAAAAAAAAAAAAAAAAAAAGATAATATATTCCTATATTATCTTAATTACAACGATATGATGATAGAAAATAAATTCTAATATGAAATACATAATAAAGGAATAATATTAAATATTAACTAAAATAAAAATTGTGAAATATTAAAAAAATAAGCAAAAACAATGTAGAAAAAAAAAAAAAAAAAAAAATTGCAAATATATTATAATAAAAATAAAAATAAAATAAAATAAAATTATGTAGTTTAAATATTACAATTAATATAAGCTTGATATGTTCTATTATTTAATTTTTGTGTAAAATTAAAAAATACTTAATAAAAATATTAAGTATGTACATCCAAGAAGCAAGAAAGGTTATAGCAAGGTTATAATGTTAGCGTAAATAGTGAGCAGATGTGTGATTTGGAAAGAAAAATTACGTGTGGAAGTCATGTTCCAGGCAAGTTAAATAAGGAAAGTTTAAAATTTAGAAAGGAATTGGCCCGGTTAGCTCTAGAGAAAATGGATTTCAATAAATGTGGTGCTACGGAAAAAGTTGCGCTTTTTGTTTCGCATTGTAAAGCACCTCTTGTTTTAGTGCAGAGCTTTGGAATAAATGCACAATAGGAGAGAAGCTGTTTAGCTAAGCGATATATTTCCATGAGTTTATTATTAGCATTAGATTTGCCTTCGCTAAAGATAGTCATTTTAATTTTGTATCAGGGCATATTTGGAGATATATGTATTCGAAAAGACTAATAACTAATAGGATTTCGGAGTGAGGTTTATAACGTCTTCTCAGAGTTTTTTTTTTTTTTTTTTTTTTTTTTTGTTTGCTTTGTTTTGTTTTTTTGTTTTTTTGTTTTTGTGATGTGCGGATAGCTGATCGACTGTTTTGATGTAGTTTGTATGCGATCTGATACAGCGATTAGCAGGTTGAGGTCTGACATTATAACAATTAGTCAGTACTTTTGAAGGTTTCTTGCTTTAGATCTGGCGTCTCCGGGACCATCTCCTTGGAAAGAATTAGAAGATAGTAAAGTACTTTGTATGTTTGCCTTCAATGTTGGTCAAGCGAATTTTGTAGTTATGCGTAAAGGAAAGGAGATTGTCATAGTTGAAACAGGAACTGGCTGGGGAGAAGAAGCAGAATACCTTCTTGAACCAATACGGAGTGTTTTGCAAGATACGATCCTATGGGTGTATTTATCACTCAACCACACAGCGACCACTCTAATCTATTTTTATAGTGACATTTATGTTTGACTGATTTTTCTGGAGTAGACCCGAAAAGCTAAAGAGTTTGTTAGCAAAATTCCTCATCCCAATAATATTTTGCTAGATATATCATAAACTTTCTTGTTCCCATCTGGAGTCCATTTCTGCTGGCGATAATCTCTATTATGGTCTTTCAAGAGGAAACTATGGTCAATTAATAGCGAAATAACGGTTTTTCGATTGAAGTTCTTGCAGATTTCCTTCTGAAACACAGAGGGAGACACGAAAAAAGTCATCCCATTTTCATTGGTCTATTTATACCTAACCATGTTGAGAGTTTTCTGAAATATTTTTTTTTATAATAAGAAACTAAAAATAAAAATAAAATAAAATAAAAAAAAAAAAAAATTAATAATAAAATTTAAAGTTAACATTAAATTGATCTATAATTTATATTTAATAATATTTAATTATTAAATATTTAAATTATAATGATATAAAATGAATAATTAAAAAAAAATAATAATAATATTAATTTTTTTTTCATTATATTTCATTAAAAAAAAAATAAAAAAATAAAATAAATAAAATAATAAAATAAACAAAATGAAAATAATAAATATTAAATTCAAAAAAAAGAATATATATTTCAACATAATACATAAATAATATATTATAATATATTGTGCATATATTAAATGAGTGTATGATTGATTATATATATTAAATAGGCCAATCATTAATAAAAATCATTTTATATTTATGTGTATTATATGAAAATTTTTAAAAATATAAATTTACAATTTTTAAAATTTTGCTTAATTTATTTTAATATATGATACAATTGATTACTAATTAAATCAATTTATTTAAATTTATAATTTATAATTTTTTTTTTTTTTTTTTTTTTTTTTTAATTGTTAAAAAGATTAAATTTTAATATATTTTTTAAAAAATATAATAATAGTATTTTTAACAGAATTTTTGAATAAATTATTGTTAATTTTATTATTATTATTAATTTAGTTTAAAGATAACTATTAATATTTTATTTTTTAAATTTATTAAGTTTTTTGTTGTTTAATTTATTATTATTATAGAAAGATATATCGAGGTAAATAAGACTAGAAATGTTATATCAATAAATATTATTAATTTTTTTTTTTATTAAATTACAGAATAAATTTAATATTATATTTCATTAAAAAAAAATAATAAAATAAGATAAAATAAACGCGAGTAGATGGTATTCAAACTAGTAATATTAAGTATAATTGTAAAATTATAACAAAACTATTAACAACATTAGAATGTTATTTTTTTTATTGGAGTTTAGTTTCACGTGTTACAAATTAAAATTTGATTTTAAAAGATTTAAATGTCAGAATTAAAATTTAGAATTTTAATGAAATCTGTTTTATATAATCAATAATAAAAATGAGATCATCAATATTAAATATTATTTATACTTATTTATATATAATTCTAATTGAATATTAAAATCAATTAAATATAAAATTGTTTATTAATTATAATATAATTGAAAATAAATTACTTATTTTTTATAATATTATATTTAAAATTTTATTTTAATTTTTATATAAATTATCAAAAATTATATATCCTATTATTTTTATATTATATATTATATATTTTTTAATATTAAATATACATATATTCAATATTTTTTGAAATTAAATAGTATAAAAAAATGGGTAAATCAAAAAAGGAAATTGAAGCCCAAAAGAAATTAAAGGAAATGGAAGAAGATTCAAGTTCAGATAGTTCAAGTAGTGATTCATCCGAAGAAGTTAATATTAAAAAAAGAAAAAATGAATTCACTAATGACGAAACAAAGTCAAAAAAGGTTAAAGTAGATAATGATTCAGATTCAGATTCAGATAATGATTCAAGTGATTCTTCTTCTTCTTCAGATAGTAGTGACAGTAGTTCAGATTCTGACTCTTCTTCCTCTTCTGACAGTTCAGATTCTGAATCTTCTTCAAGCGATAGTTCAGATTCAGATTCAGACGAATCTTCCTCTTCTGACAGTTCAGA
Source organism: Neocallimastix lanati (nom. inval.) (assembly GCA_016946835.1). Lineage (NCBI taxonomy): Eukaryota > Fungi > Neocallimastigomycota > Neocallimastigomycetes > Neocallimastigales > Neocallimastigaceae > Neocallimastix > Neocallimastix lanati (nom. inval.). Next base: position 102,719 of record JACVTC010000036.1, read on the forward strand.
TTCAGACTCTTCATCAGATGAAGAAGAAGAAAAGAAAGAAGAAGAATCAAATTCAAGTTCTTCAGATTCCGATTCTGATTCTGATTCATCAAATAGTAGTTCAGACTCTTCATCAGATGATGAAAAGAAAGAAGAAAGTAAAAAAGAAGAAAAGAAGGAAGAATCATCAAGTTCTTCAGATTCAGATTCTGACTCAGATTCAGATTCTGACTCAGATTCAGATTCAGATTCAGATTCAGATTCAGATTCAGATTCGTCATCTACAGATAGTTCAGATTCTTCCGATTCTGATAACAGTACAGACTCAGACTCTTCATCTTCAGATAGTTCTTCATCATCAGATGAAGAAGAAGAAAAGAAACAAGAAAAGAAGGAAGAAGAAAAGAAAGAAGAATCATCAGGCTCAAGTTCTTCAGACTCTGATTCAGATTCAGATAGTTCTTCAGATTCTGACTCCTCATCCTCAGACAGTTCAGATTCTTCCGACTCTGACTCTGACTCTGACTCTTCTTCCGATGAAGACAAAGAAGAAAAGAAAGAAGACTCATCAGACTCTGACTCAGATTCTGACAGTTCATCAGATTCTAGTAGTAGTTCAGACTCAGACTCATCTAAAGATGAAGAAAGCAATAAAATGGAAATTGATAAAGAGAAAGAAGAAAAGAAGGAATCATCAGATTCTGAATCTTCATCAGATGATAGTTCAGACAATTCAGACAGTTCTGATTCTGATTCTTCTTCAGATGATAGTTCAGACAGTTCAAGTAGTTCAGATTCTGATTCTTCTTCAGATAATAGCTCAGATTCCGACTCCGATGAAGATAAAATGGATGTAGATAAAAAGGAAGAAACTGAATCTTCATCCTCTTCAAATGATTCAAACAGTTCTGATTCCGATTCAGATTCTAATAGTGACTCCGATTCTTCAGATAGTTCAGATTCATCATCTGATTCATCATCTGATTCATCATCTGACTCAGAAGATGAAAAAGAAGAAGAAAAGAAAGAAGAATCATCAAGCTCCTCTTCTAGTGATTCATCTGATTCTGATTCAGACTCTGATTCCGATTCATCTGATTCTGATAGTTCAGATTCTGATTCCTCTGACTCTTCTAATTCTTCAAGCAGTTCATCTTCATCTAATTCAGACTCATCAGATGAAGAAGATGACGAAAAGAAGGAAGAAAAGAAGGAAGAAAAGAAGGAAGAAAAGAAGGAAGAATCCTCAGATTCCGATTCAGACTCTTCTTCAGATTCCGACAGTTCAGATAGTTCCTCTTCATCATCTGATTCTTCCGATTCAGACTCTTCAGATGAAGAAAGTGAAAAGGAAGAGGAAAAGAAAGAAGAAAAAGAAAAAGAAGATTCCTCAGATTCTGATAGTTCTGATTCAGACTCTGATTCCTCTTCAGACTCTGATTCCTCAGAAGAAGAAAAAGAAGAAAAGAAAGAAGAATCAGCTGATTCTGATTCCTCTGATTCTGATACTTCTTCATCAGACAGTTCTGATTCTGATTCCTCTGATTCTGATTCATCAGATGAAGAAGAAGAAGAAAAGAAGGAAGAAAATAAGAAAGAAGAGTCTTCTGATTCCAATTCTTCTGATTCAGATTCTTCAGATTCAGATTCAGATTCAGATTCTTCCGATGAAGAAAAGAAGGAAGAAGAAGAAAAAAAAGAAGATTCATCTGATACTGATTCTGATTCTTCAGATTCTGATTCTGATTCTGATTCAGATTCTGATTCTGATTCTGATTCTGACTCTTCAAACAATTCTAATTCTAATTCTTCAAATGAAGAGGACAAAAAGATGGAAATTGAAAAGAATGAAAAACAGGCTTCAGAGTCATCTTCATCAGAAGAAGAAAAAAAGAAAGAATCTAATAAGCGTAAGAGAGAAGATGAACCAGCTCCAAAGGAAAAGAAAAAGCGTACTGTAAGTTTTTATATATATTTTAAATAATAATATTATTAAAAAAAAAAAAATAAAAATAAAATAAATCAAGAAAAAAGATTCAGTTTTAATAATTTAATTTTTTTTTTTTTTTATTTTTTTTTATAATTTATTTTCTACATATTAATAAACATTTAGCCAAATACACCATTTAAAAGAATAAAAGATGAAGATGTTGTATTTTTAGATGAAAGATTAAAGGATAACAGCTTTATGGCTAAGGTATGTTCCTTTTTTTTTTTTTTTTTTAAAAAAAAAAAAAAAAAAAAAAAAAAAACTAATAAAAATAATAGATTTCCATTAATAAAAGTTTTTATGAATTTTTTTTAATTAATTTAAAATATTAAATAATAATAATAATAATAATTATAATTATAATAAATAAAAAAGGGTGGTGCTATAGGTTCTTATGGTGAAAAGGCTCATAGAGATTTAATTGTTACTCGTGGTAAAGGTTTCCGTAATGAAAAGAATAAGAAAAAGAGAGGTTCATATAGAGGAGGAAAAATTGATTTACAATCCCACAGTATAAAATTCAATCTTGATTAAACTAAACATATTATTATTTTTATTTTTTTTTTAAAAAAAAAATCTATTATAATTTAATTTTTAATATATAATATATTTCCTTTATTTTATTTATTCTTTTTTTTTATTATTATTATTATTATTTTATTATATATTCTTTTTTTTCTTTATATATAATTTTAATTATTAATATTACATATTGATTTACTCAGAAATGTCTTTAATCTTTTATAATAATTTATTATTAGTTTTATTTTTAGAAAATTATAAAAAAAAAAAAAAAAAAAAAAATACATTATTTATAAATTTTCTTATAGAAACTATTTATTTATATTCCAAAGAAAAAAAAAGTTTTTTTTTTTTATAAAAAAATTATTTATAAAACTTTTTTTTTTAATTCATATATATATATATATTTTTCTAAAGAGTGTTTTTTTTTAAAAAAAAAAAAAACGAATTAATAGACATAAAAATTATAAATATATTTTAAATATTTAAATAAAAAAAAATATAGAAAAAAAAAATTTATATTTCATTCCTTTTTTTTTCTCTATTAAAGTATTATATATATATATTTATATATTTTATATGTATTTTATTATTATTATTATTATTATTATTATTATTATTATTATTATTATTATTATTATTATTATTATTATTATTATTTTTTTTTTTTTTTTTTTTTTATAGTAATATATATATATTTTTTATTTGATTATATTATTATTTTTATGATTTTTTATTTAAAATGTTTATTAAACTATTAATTTATTACTTAATAGTAATAATAAAATTAAAACCGAAAAAAAAAATATATTTATATATAAAAATATTGTATATATATATATATAATTTTCAATTAGAAATTTTTTTTTTTTTTTTTTTTTTTTTTTTTTGGTAGGGGTATACTTTAAATATTTAAATGTTAATTAAAGAAAACTAAATATTGAAAATTAAATATTGAATGTTAATGACTAAATCAAATATAGATATATATTAAAATAAAAAAAAATAATAATAATAATAATAATAATAAGTAATAAATAATAAAGTAATCTGTATATATATTATTTTTTTATTAATTTTTTGATTAATAAACTTTTAAAAGTTAAATTTTAATTAAAAATTTTGTTTACTTTTTTATTTTTTTTATGCAAAAAAAAAAAAAAAAAAAAAAAAAAAATTATAATATAAATTGAAAAAAATTAAAAAAATAAAAAACACAAAAAAAATTATATTAATAGAAAATAATAATTAATTATTTTTATAATTATTATTATTATTATTATTATTATTATTATTATTATTATTATTATTATTATTATTATTATTATTATTATTAACTAATTATTTTATTTGAATAATAAATAACTTGATTTATATGTTTAATAATAATAAATTCTTTATATTTTATGTAATTTAATTTTTAAATAAATTAAATAATTAATTAAAAAAAAAAAAAAAAAAAAAAAAAAAAATGCTGTTGCTGCTCATATCATTTTAAAGTTAAATTCATTAATTAATTTTGATTGAAAAAAAAAAAAAAGTTTAATAAGAATAAATAGAATATATATTTTACCTATTTTTTCTATTATTATTATTATTATTATTATTATTATTATTATATCAATAAATTGTCAAATAATAAATTTATACAATATAAAAAATACAAAAAAAATAAATGTATAAAGATTTATTTAATGAATAAAGAATTAAGAATTTAAAAATACAATATAAAAAGTAAAAAAAAAAAAAAAAAAAAAAAAAAAAAAAAAAAAATAAAAATTAATAAATAAATAAATAAAGAATAAAAAAAATTAGAATAAAGAAAAAAAAAAATGAATTCTGAATATATAGACTTATTACCAGATGATAATTATTTAATTTCAAAAATAAATTATAATAATGAAAGTAGTAATGATGGAATAACAGGTAATAAAATTGATAACTATGCTATCAGTTATACTACAGATACTATAACCAATATAGATACATACAGTCATCAAAATAGGAATGATAATAATAATAATAATAATAATAGCATAAGTTATTATTCTTCAGGTGTCTCCCTTGATAAAAATCCTTATACCATTTCAAAAAATGAATATAATCAATTAATTGAATCAGAAATTAATAAATTTTTATCATCAAATCAATCTTTTTCTTCAAAAATTAGTAATAGTTTTCCCAGTAGAACCATTCAAAGTGATGATTTTAAAAGTAAAATATCTAAATTATCAACCGATTTTTTATTTAATGATGATGATGATGATGATGATGATGAGAATGATGAGGATGAGGATATATATAATTATGGTAAAGAATATAAAGGTGTTTATGATGAGGATGAGGATGACAATGATGATCATGATTATAGTAAAAATAGAATGAGTAATTATCAAAGTACTACCAATAATGATAAAGATTATAGTAGTCATTATTTTATTGAAACAGATTTTAATTCAATCATCAGTTCCAGTAGTCATAGCTACATAAAAAAATTTAAAAAACTTTTAAAAAAAAGTAGAGGTATAGAAGTCGAAAGTTCTAATGAAGAAGAAGAAGAAGAAGAGAATAATAATAAAAATAATGATGAGGATTATTACGATGAAGAAGATGATGAAGAAGAAAATGATGAAAATAATAATAATAATAATAATAATGATGATGATGATGATGAAGAAAATGATGAAAATAATAATAATAATAATAATAATAATAATGATGATGATGATGATGATGATGATATTAATGATGAAAATGAATTTCAAAATACCAGTCAAATGGAAAGTATTTATAATGATGAATCCAGTAATAAAAAAAATAAGTTTAATTCCAATTCAAGTCGTGTATCTATTTCTTTACCAAGTAATATCAATACCATTACTTCTTATAAAACTAAAAAAAATAAAAATAGCAATAGATTGAATTCAACTCATAAAAAAAGGAAGAATAAAAATGAAAATGAAAAGAAATCCATCACAAAGAGTACGATCTCTTCCATTAATCCTACAGCATCTTCTCATTATTCTCTTTCTGGTATATCCTCACAAAGTACAATGAAATCACTAATTGCCAAAAATAAACTTTTAATGGAAATTGAAAAATTAAAAGATTTAAATTCAAAACTTTCTAAATCTTCCTGTTCTAATTTTAATGAACCTACAGAGACAGGAGTATTCATAGATTCTGAAAATATGGATAATAATATTGGCTTTTCTACCATATCTGGTGGAGATCAAATGACCTATATATCCGTACCAGATAAGTCAGATTTTAATAAAGATAATAAAACAAATTCATCCCTACCCAATAGTACCATCACCAATAAAAATGAACAAGATCAATTATTAGCTGATCTAAAATCCCTCTCTTCCAGCAATTATGATCCTTTATCAAAAAAGGATTATAAATCATCCCTTAATATCAAAAAGAAAAACAATAATAATAATAATAATAATAATAATAATAATAATAATAATAATAATAAAGGAACTACTATAAGTTTAAAAATAGGTAAAAAAATAAAAAATTTAAATGATAATTTATCATCAATTTCTCATATTCGTTCATCAAAAACAATTAGTGGAATAGAAGATGACGAGGATGATGATGATAATGATGAAAGCGATGAGAATTATGATATTGAATATAATGATTATTATGAGGATAATGATAATGATTTTGAAATCAATGATAACGATAAAGATGAAGATAATGATAATTATTATTATAATGATGATGATGATGATGATGATGATGATAATGATAATGATAATGATGAAAATGATTTCGTGAATGAAAAGTATACCACACAAAGAAGGACTAGAAATCCAGTTATTAATAATGAAATTTTAAATAGTAGTGTTAATGAAAGTATAAAACGTTATTATTCTAATGGTAATCATCATCATCATCATCATTATCATAATACTACATCAAATCAACTAGATAATACCAAATCATTAAATAAAAATAAAAAAAAAAGTAATAATCGTAAAAAAAATAATTCAGACTTCAATACCAATTCTAATTCCAATGATAATGCTAATAATAAATTAACTATAACAATAATGGAAGAAGATCATTTAAATGAGCATTTACCAACCACTATCTCTGAATCTAAATCCATAAAAAGGGGGAAAAGTATATTAAAAAATGGAAAAGGAAGTAGAAATGGAAATATCAATGATAATAAAAGTACTAGCATGGAATCCACTCATTCTAATAAAAATATAAATTTTTTATCCTCACTTTCCATCAGTGATAGTGATTTATCAATGACTATTCATGATTTTCCTAATGCCGAGGAATATCAGAAATACAAGGCACAAAAGAAATTAATTATGAAAAAATTTTCTAAAAAATGGAAAGAAGTAAAAAATCAACTTAATCTTAAAGATTCAAAATCTATAATTACAATGGATACATCTACAACTGGAAGTTTTCAACCAACAGCAACTTCAATCATTTCATCTTCATCTTCATCATCATTATCATTAGCTGATACAGATACTGCATCTGAAATCACTAAAAATAATGTTGTATTTTTGAATGATGAAAATTCTGAAAGTCAAAAAACAGTACAAAAAAATAAAAAGAAAAAAATAAAAGATGATATACTTAATAAAAGTTATCATGATCAAGATACTACAAGTGGTAGCCATATTTATTCATATCAAATTAATTCTAATAAATCCATTGATAATGATGTTAACAATAATAATAATAATAACAACGATAATAATAATGAAAATTCTCTGGCAATGCAAGAAACAATAATAATTACTAATGCTACTACTACTGCTACTACTGCTCCATCTACTGTATCTACAACGGCAGATTCTAAAATGGAATCAATAGGAACTATTATTTCAACAAATTCAAATGAACCTCTTTCCTCTTCATCATCTCAAATTCATTCACAATCACAATCGCAATCACAATTGCAATCACAATCAATTTATAGGGGAAAAGATACCATTAATATAATTCAAACCTATAAAGATGATCAACCCATTATTAATATGCATATAAAAACGGAACCATCATTAAAATCAACCAAGGAAACTAATGATACTAATAATACTAAGACCTCTTCATCTGAAGTTTATTCTCGTCTAACGACACAAATTAAAGAATTAAGTCAAGAAAGCAAAAATAAGGATGATAAAATACAACAACTCTATCAACAACTACAAAAGGAACGTACCCATTCAGAGTTGTTAAAATCAAAATTTCAAAAATTACAAAAAGCTGTCAGTAGAACTAATGAAAAAAATCAACACAACATACAACAATTTATGCTTAAAAGTGACGAATATCTCTACCAAACTGAAAAGGAATATTTGAAAAAGATACGTGAATTAGAATTAGAACTCTATAAGGAACGACTTTACAATAAAAGTATGAATAATGCGTCCACCTATCAAATTAATAAGTTAAATGAAGCATTAGAATTAACCACTCAGGAATACAAAAAAAATAGTTCGGAATTGAATAAGAAACATAATAATCAGATAGAAGCACTCCATCAAGAATTTAATGAACTTAAAAAGAAAATAGAAACAGATAAAGAAAAACGTGATGATACAAATATAGATCTAATTTTTAAAGTTTTAAATGAAAAAAATACTTATGCCAATAACTATATCAAAAAATTAATGAATAAAATTAAAAAATAAAAATAAAAATAAAAATAAAATTAAAAAAAAAAATTGAAAAATTAAAAAAATAAATATTATATATATATATATAAAATAATAATAATAAATAAAAAATACAAATATAATAAAATAAAACAATAATTATAAATTTATATTAAAATAGAAAATATAATATTAATATATATATGTATAAATATTGTTATTTTTAGTAGTATTATTAAGATGATTAGTATTAATTTTAAATTAAGTTTGCATATAATAGATATATATATATATTGTAATTAAAAATTACATTTAAAGTGAAATAAAAAAAATTTAATATAATATATAAAATAAAAAATATAATATAAAATCCTTTTAATATTGTACTATTTTTAACATTAAAAATTATTTATTTCTTTATATATTTATATAAAATTTATTTCTTTATATATATATATATATTTAAAATTTATTTCTTTATATATTTATATAAAATTTATTTCTTTATATATATTTATATATTTAAATTTTATTTCTTTATATATTTATATATATTTTTTTAAAATTTATTTCTTTATATATATATATACATATATATATAAATATTTAAAATTTAAAATGCAAATATAAAATTTTAATTTATTAATACTTAAAATATATTTAAAAATTAAATATTATATACAATTATTTAAAAATATTAAAAATAGGGGTAAAAAGGTATTACTTTATCAAAAATACATCATAGCACTAAAATATATTAGAATTAATTTATCTCTCCAAAAATAAAATAAAATAAAAAATAAAAAATTAGTTCCATAATTATATATTTAAAAAAAAAAAAAAAAAAAAAAATTATGAGCTATACGTTAATAGAGCATTACTTTAACTAAATTATTTATACACGAAGAATCAGTAAACATATGAAATAAATAATAGAATGAAAAATAAAATAAAATAAATAGTAGAATATTAAATATAAAGTGTAGATTGAATAAAATAAAATATTATAAAATAAAATAAATAGTAGACTATAATTATCAAATAAAGATTGAATAAAATAAAATAAAATAAAATGAATATAGATATAGATATAGATATTTATATATTTATATTAAGAGTTTAATTGTACAGATATTAATAGTTGAAATGATACTCAACATGCAGTTAGAGTAAATGCACGTTTTTGTCAAAAATTATTTGATGCGGCATATTTTTTTATTACTCTATTTAGAAAATATTAAAAATTTTTGAAGGATTAATTTCATTATAAATATATTAAAATAATATTAAATGGAAAAAAAAAAAAATTTTTTTATTTATTTTTATTTATTTTTCTTTAATAATTATTTTTTCTAATTAATATGACATATATTAATATTTTTGGATTTTATTAAAATTTTTCAACACTAAGAAAAAATGAAGTATTAAAAATTTACATGAAAAATGTATAAAAATAATTTAAATAAAACAAAGTTATTAACAAAATTACTGACAATAAAATTAAAAATAAACTATTATATGAGAAAAAAATATATATTAATGAAATATAAATATTATGGAAAAATTTAAAAGAAATTATGATGTGAATTCAAATCATTTCTACTAAAATAGAAATATTAAATTTGATAGTGCGGCGTCCATAAATTCTTCCTCTTTTATTTTTTTTTTTTTTTTTTTTTTTTTTTTTTTTCTAGACAAGAAATGAACTTTATTTATATTATTTATTAAAAAAAAAAAAAAAAAGAGATAATTATAAATATTTTAATGTTAAGCATTAAATAAAAATTTTTTAAAATCAAATTTAAATTTCGTATATTTAATTGATCTAATCGTAGGAGGAACTTGAATAATGAACATTTTCCCTGTAAAACTTTAATATTTCTTTAAAAAGTTTATTATTATGTTTGTATATTGTTGATTTATGTGCTTTTTCATCTATGAATTTTGTGAAAGTGTTGAAATATTTTTTTTTTTTTTAATTAAATGAGAAATAATACAAAAAAAGACACCCTTAAAAATTCTTTTCCGTGTTCTTTTTATCTTCATCCTAGTTAAAAGGTGCATAAAGGAAACTAGAATACAAACTTTAAAATAGAAAGGTACGTTTCCTATTAGTTAAAATTCTAAAGAAAAAATTAACGGTATATTATTTTTTACTTATTTATCTTAGCAAAATAATTGTCTTTAAATACAATGATTCATTGAAAGGTACATATGTATATTGATTAGTACTCTGTAAGATGGTTCATGCCAAGCTTAAATGTTGGATTTTCATAATGTATTGAAGGTATAAAAGTTCTTTATTTTAACAACAAGTGTGGATTGTTTACTAATTCCAGCAGTCATTTCATTGAGCTTTATTTAAAAAAGGTTTTTAAGAGAGGATCATTAAAATTTCCTTCTTTGGTAAATTTCATGAATGGAGACAAATAAGCTAATACATTATTCTTTATTGTTAAAACCAAAACTTGTTCTAGTCTAATAATTTCATGAGAAAAAGCATCGTCTGAAATTCTTTTTTAGTGACAATTTTTTATAGAATCTTTATTTTCCAATCTTTCATGATAATTTTATATAATTATTATAAAGCATTAATTTATAATTCTCTTTTTTTTTTTTTTTTTTTTTTTTTTTTTAAGACTAGGTATAACTTTATTTAATATTTAATAAGAATTACATGAATATAATAATATAAAATAAATTATAAAAAAAAAAAAAAAAAATACATGAAACTAAATTAATATTGAAAAATCTATTTCATAACGAGCCTCATTCATCAATGATAACTCCGTTTGAATTAGAACCACCATTAGAATCTATATCAGAATTTTTTCTTTTCCTTATTTGTACAACGTCGATTTATAATTCTCAATAAATCATATTATATCAATTATTATTAATAAATTAATAATTATAAATAAAATTAAATACTAAATTAAAAAATCTCTGGGGAATTTGGAAATAATGCCATAGTAATTTAAAACAAATAAATAAATAAAAAAAAATTACTAATTCTTCAATTTTACTTTATATTAACTTTATTATATTTTATTTAATTTTTATTTTAAATTTTTTTATAATTTTATTTTAATTTTATTTCAAATCTATTGAAACTTTTTTTTTTTTTATTTTTTTTTTTAATTTAATTTTATTTTAAATTTATTGAAATTTTATTTTTATTTTTTTTTTTTTTAAATTCTATTGTTTTTTTTTTTTAAATTCTATTTTTTTTTTTTTTTTTTTTAATAAATAGTTTAATTTCATTTTAATTCTATTTTTTTTTCTTTATAAATATTTTGAAGTTATCTTAATTCTATTTATATATATATATATTTCATAAATATCTTTAAAATCTTTAGCATATATTATATATTTTAATAGATTTAAACTTATTTATATATTGTCAAAAGCATGTATATATAATAAAATATAAATGTTTAAATATATATTACAAAACATTTATAATAATTAATATACAGAATTAATAATGCTAAGAACTTCCTTTATCATTTCTGGGTCAGCATCCTTAATTCTATCAAGAACTCCCATATGATCACCTGGGTAGATCTTATGATCAATTTTAACTTGCTTAACAGTACGGTTAATTTGTTCAATCATTGGATCAGCTGAACCTAATACAACAGTAGTATCATTTTCACATTCAATGAAGGTGAATTTTTCAGAACCAAGGAATTTAATAGACTTATCTTTATATTCTTTTAAGATTTTAACTTGGTCATAACCAGTCTTACCAGCAAAGCAATGTTCTTGAGCTCCAGCATAATTAGCAAGGAAAGCAAGTTCTGGAGCAAGTTTACTAATTTCTCTCATTTGTTCAGCAGATGCTAAATATTCTTCATAAGTATTATTAAACTCATGTGGACCGTTGATTGAAATTAAATGCTTAACGTGATATGGCTTTAATTGGATTCCATTAACCTTCATTTTAAGAGTAGCTTTAACAGTGGTTAAAGTGATAAGATGAGCTCCAGCAGAGTGACCCATAAGAGTTATTTGTTTTTCATCACCACCGTACTTGTAAATGTTCTTAATAGTCCATTGAAGAGCATTGTAGACATCTTCAACCATATCATCAATATTTTCAGTTTCTGGATAAAGTCTGTAATTTATAGCAACAACAACGAAATTATTATTTTGTAAAAATTCGCCAATGTAAATTTCGTCTTCCTTGCTACCTAAAAATATTTAACCATAATATCATAATAATATTATTAAATAATGTTTTTTTTTTTTATTTTTATTTTTTATTAAAAATAAAGTAAAATAAAACAAAATAAAAAAAATATTTAATATCGTTTATAATAATTTGTATTTATTATTAATTTTATATATAAAAGTTTTTTTAAATTTGTTTTTATCAAAAAAAAAAAAAAATTCATATTACCTTCAGCCCAACCACCACCGTGGACATGGAATATAACTGGTCTCTTTTCATCAACTAAAGCTTCATCATAATATACATCTAAATCACGTTGTTTGTTGTAATTGAAGGCTCTATATTCATATTTATTTAAAAATGAATAATTAAGAGTTAAACATTTTGTATATTAACTATTATTATTATTATCAACAATTATCATTTATTATTATTATCAAAATTATTAAAAGTCCATTAATAATTTATTTAATATTCACTTTCTAACTAATTGAGATTCAACTTGAGAATCTTCTTGAACGTCGTTGTTTGAATCTAATTGAACTTCTACTTCAGAGTCACTGTTTTCAACAGCTTTACCTGAAATAATAGCAATTAATAAACAAATGAAACTTAAAAATAATAAGGATTTCATTTTCTATTTTTATATTTTATAACTTTAAATCTATATAAAATATTATTATAATTTTTTGAATATGAGAAAAGTTTGGGTTTTTATATTTTTTTTTATGCTTGTGCATGAAATTCTAATATTAATTAATATTAACAAATATTTACTATTGATTAAATTAAAAAAAAAATAATAATAAAAATAAATTAAAATTGAATAAGATTTATGATTATTGACACTAAATTAAAAAAAAAAAAAAATTATAAATAATAAGATTTATACATAAATATTAATTTTTTGAAATGAAAATTAAAAAAAGATTGTGTGACATAAAAACATAAAAATTAAATTAACTTAAAACAATATTACATAAATTTTTTTTAAAAAAAAAAAAATAATAAATAACAATAATAATAATCTTAATCTAAATCATAATCATAATAATAAGGGAGAGGTTTAAATAATAAAAAAAATAATAATAATAAATAAAAAATAAATAAATAAATAAATAAATAAATAAATAATAAGAAGATATAACGGTAAATTACACAAAAAATAATTAAAAAAAAAAAAAAGATTGACAAAAATTAAAAATTATGAAATTACACAAATTTTATTTTTTAGTGTTTATTTTCATGTTATTACCTCCTTTTTTTTTTATTTTTTATTATTTTTATTATTTTTATTATTTTTTTAATAATTACTCATATTTCATTATATTTTATTATATTTTATTATATTTTATTATATTTTATTATATTTTATTATATTTTATTATATTTTATTATGTTTCATTATATTTTATAATATTTCATTTTATTATTTAAATTTTAGATTATAAAATAAAAAATAAGAATTTAAATTTAATATGATAAATTAATAAGAGAGAATAATTTTATAATTATTTAAGTTAATATTATAATATTCCTAATAAATTCTAATATTAACAAACTTAAATATACTAAAAATAATTTATTACATAGAATTAGAATTATTAATTAATTTAAAAATGATTTACTTCTCAAAAATTATATTAAAAGAAAAAAAATTTTTTTTTAAATATCTTTCTTAGTCTTTTAATTTTAAAAAAATGGGAAAAGAAATGAGAAGATGGAAAATCTTTATAAAGTTTTTACCTTGTTAAATGTCAAACTTCTATTAAAATTTTGATTACTTTGCTTTGTTTGAAGTTCATTTAGTCATTTAGACATCGATATGAACCATGAACCTCAATCTAAACAAACCTTACAAATATAAATATATAATTTTTTTTTCCTTTTTTTGCTTTTAAACGTAATTATTTTTAATAAATACTATATATATATATAAATACATCGATCAAATAAAATAATAAATATTGTAAAATATTAAATATTGTTTTTTATAAAGATACAAAGAATAAAAATATAAACACAATATAAATTATAAAATAAAATAAATTTTAATAAATATTAAATAATAAATAATAAATAATAAATAATAAATAATAAATAATAAATAATTGAATAATTAAATAATTGAATAAATAATAAATAATAAATAATAAATAATAATAATAAATAATAAATAATAAATAATAAATAATAAATAATTGAATAATAAATAATATATAATTGAATAATAAATAATGAATAATTGAATAATAATAAATAGTAGAAATTAAAATTTTTATTGTTAATAAAGTTATCCAAATAAAATGAAGGAAAATTTTTAGTCATTAAAATAAAAAAAAATATTGAATTATATTAATTAAAAATGGAAAATTAAAGTAATAAAAAAAAAATTTTTTTTTTCCATTTTAATTATTCAAAAATAAATTAAAACTAAAAAAAATAAATAAAATATTAATTTTAATTTTTAATTTTAATTTTTATTTTATTTTTTTTTTTTTATAAAAAATGTTTACTAGGTTAAAATTCTGTAAATTGTTTTAAATAAAGTCATTAATTACATAGGAATAATTTAATTAAAAAAGCTATTGAAGTTACTATATACAAACAAATAACTTGAATAATATTATGAATATTGTATATAAATAAATATATATACATATATATATACAAGTATTTGATGAAATATGAAGCTCAGATTTAAAATCTTATGATATATATTTTATTTAATAATAATATTTTATTTAATAAAGAATAATCGTTTTTCTAAATAATACTTATTACATATATTTTATATTAATTTTATTTATAATAAAATATAATGTATTTAATTTTATTCACTATATTTTAACATTTCCCCTACATTATATCTTTAATAGATTCTACTATATATATTTATATATATTATAATCTATTTATTTTATCTTAGTCTATTTTGATGTATTTATGCAATGATTATGCTAAAACTATGCATATATTTGATTATTGTTTTTTATTTTATTTTTATTTTTTATTTTATTTTTTATTTTATTTTGTTTTTTGTTTTTATTTTTGATGAAAATGGTATGGTTTTTAATATAGTTTTAGCATCAAAACCCTATATGTTGTTCATCTATTAATATAAGCTCCAGAATAATGACATATTATATTTGTATGTCATTTAACAACAATCATCGATATATACAAGCATCGCTGCAAAATGACCTTGTTTTTGAACATAAAATGCACATATTTGGCATACAAATACAATCATTCAACCATATTGTTTATAATAATAATATTAATAATAATTGTTGTTGTTATGATTTTGAATGCCTGGAACAATATAGTTATGATTTGCATATATTTATCGATATTTTGCATTGTTTATTGATGAAAATATAGCAGTTTTGACCATACAAGGCATTCAAAATCATCATATTGCAATATTGTTTATATAATAATATATGCAAAAATATAACAATGTTGTGCAAAACTTAGCTAGTTGAACAACATATGTTTTTGATCATTCAACTGGTCAAAAACATGCTCAGAATAATAAAACTAGCTAGGTTTGCAATCACTAAAAACACTATCATTTATATATAATCATAGCATTTTTGTAGTTAATTAACTTCTGGAACTTATATTAATTAACTGAACAACATACCAATTTTGACCAATATTAACATCAAAACCATATCATTTATATCAATTCATAGCTGTTATGACCATTTATTAATACAGGTTCCAGATCGTTAATAAACATATAGGATTTTATGGTTTATTTATGCTAAACTATGCTATATGACATCTATTAATTAAGGCTCAAAGTTTTATATATATATCAACAATATGGGTTTTATGACAAAATATATGCAAAAACTATATGCAAATAAACCCCAAAAACACCTCTATTATTTTAATCAACAATCTTCATTGACCACATTTCGCTCACTCTCGACTGATCTCGACAGCTCTACGCAGCTTCACTACGTTTAGTGCTCTATCTTCTCGCTCGTCTTCGTTCGCCTCATTTCGTTTAACCATGCAATTGTTTCATTCATAATATTCAGTGTTTTTGATTATCAAAAATTATATATCATTAAATTTTTTAATGTTAATACTGGATATTCACAATTTCTTGATGTTTGATTATCTGCGTATGAAATATCTGGTTGGGATTTTATAGCAATACATATGAGCGAATCTAATGACGATTTATATTTTCAAATATTGACAGATTATGCATTTATTCTTTCTTTATTTGCTATTTTTCTTCAAAGATATTTTTTTAATTTTAGTTTTATTCATACTCTAATTATTAATCATTTTATTTATATAAACTTCTTGATTTATTTTTATAATCATCTTTTATTTTATGAATATTTATTCCAATAATTTTTCTGACATCAGATTCTTTTGAAAAAGTATATTTATTTTTTATATGATTTATTAATTATATATTTAATTGCATTATCTTCACAAGTAATTAATATACCATCCACATATAGTGTTAATAAAGCTATTAATTTATCTTCTTTACTGTATTTTCCAGATAAACATTAAATTGTATTTTACATAAATTGTTTCATTAAGATCAACATTTAAATATGCTGCTTTGATATCTAATTGTTTTAAATTCCACTTATTTATTGATGCAATTGGGATGATGATTCTTAAACTATATGATTGTGCTGTAGGTGAATAATTTGAAATAAAATCTTCACCTTCCTTCTGCTGACAACCTTTTGCAACTAATTATGTTTTTTTAATATTATCGTTTTTGATTGCTTGTACCTATCTAGTATCTATAATATATTGAATTTTTTTTTTTATAAAAAAAAAAATTATAATAATTTATATATATATATATATTTTTATAGTATACTTCCAGTGTAAAAAAAAAAAAAAAAAAAAAAAAATATTAAATAAAATAAAATAAATATATATAAATATATAAATAATATATATAAAGTGATCTAATAGAAAAAAAAAACCATAATGTTTGAATATCTGAATCATCTTTTTTTTCTATTAACATTGTTAAAAATATAGTATATAAAATAAATCAAAATGTATTTAATTTTATATACTATATTTAACAGTATTTTAATATATTTAAAATCATGTAATAAAAAAAAATAAATTACAAAAAAATAAAAGTATATTATAATCTTTAATTATTCTTTTTTTTTTTTTTTTTTTTTTTTTAATGATAAAAAAGTACATTCACATATATATATAATATTTATTTTAATGTAATTATTTATATAATATTCATTATTAATAAAAAAAAATAATTATTAAGATATAACTGTTTTATTAAAAAGAACTTGACTAGTTGTAAAAAAATGTAAAATTGAAGAAAAATAATTTTATTTATTTATTTATTTATTTATTTAAATTTTGTTTTGAATTTTTTTTTTTTTTTTTTTTTTTTTTTTTTTGATTTTATATGTAATTTTTAATATATTGATATATATATAATATGTACAAGGTATATTATTAATCGTTTTTATTATTTAATTTTTTCTGATTGTTTTTGTTTTTATTCTTTTTTAATTTTAAATAATATTTTTATTATTTTCATTTTATTATACTATAAAAGGTTTTTTTTTTTAATTTTTATATTAATGAATTTAATTTTCTAGTTGTATTATTATTTATTATTATTATTTATTATTTATCAGTATTATTTATAATTATTTATTAAAAAAAATTTTTTTTTAATTATATATATATTTGTTTAATTAATACTAATAAAGAATAATTTATTGATTTATAATTATTTTATTGCCAATGTTAGAAATTTAATTATTATTTAATGATATTTGAATTGTTATTATTTTTTTAATTAATAATTAATAATTATTTTATTTTATTTTATTTTATTTTATTTTATTTTATTTTATTTTATTTTATTTTATTTTATTTTATTTTATTTTAAATTATTTTATTTTATTTTAAATTATTTTATTTTATTTTATTTTATTTTACTATTTAATTTTAATTTACAAAAAAAAAAAAAAAAAAATTTTTTTTTTTTGGTTTGCTTTTTTTTTTTTTTTTTTTATTTAATAATAATAATTGTCATTATAATTATTATTATTATTTTAAAAAAAATTAATGAGATAATAGAATTTTTTTTTTTAATTAATAGTTCGTTTGTTGAATTGATTTTAATAGATATATTATTGATAATAAAATGAATAACTAAATAAGATTATATGAAAAAAAATTAAAATAAAATAAAATAAAATAAAATATAAAATAATATAATAAAATTAAATTAATATTAAAATAAATAAATTAAAAAAAAAAAAAAAAAAAAAAAAAATTAAATTATTTATGATTAATTCATTATCATTAATTATTATCTTATATTCTCTAATTATTCAATGTAATAATTAAATTAAATTATAACATATAAAAATAATAATAATAATAATAAAACTTATTTTTTTTTTTTTTTGTTATTGTTGTTGTTAAACGATATTGTTTAATATTTATTAATAAAATAAATATATATTAAGGTGTTATATTTAGGTATTAAGGATGAAAAAAAAAATTATATATTGTATATATTTTATATATTTAATAAAATATAATTTTTTTTTTTTTTTTTATTTTTATTATTAAAAAAAGATTATTTATTACAAAAACACTAATTCATTTTAAAAGAGTTTAAATGGAGATAAATGCATATATATATAATAAATAAAGAATTGATATAAAATATATATATTAGTATATAAAATTTTCTAATAAATATAAAAATAAAATTATTTTTATATTTATATTTATATATTATTATTATTATTATTACCTTAATTTTAAATTTATTATATAATTCTTCATGACATTGTTTTAAAGTTTTATTATGGGTATCAATATATGAAATTGTTATTTCTTCACCCTTTTTAATGTATTGTGTAGAAATTAATGATAATGTATTATTATTACTTAAATAACAAACTTTTGAATTTGGACGACAACTATGTCTTAAATAACTTGAAATGAAATACACTCCTAATCCGATAATTGATTTATTATTATCAATTCTGTAGATATCATTTAATTTCTATTAATAATAATATAATAAAAATGATAATGATTAGATATAATAAATTTATATAAATTATAATTTATATTAAAATAATATTTATATTATAATTTAATTTTAAAAATATATAAAATAAAATATATATATAATTTTAAAACTTACTTTTTCATTATTAAACTTATCATTAGATGTTATACCAATTGTATTATACATAACTTTTTGTTTTAATAATTGATATATATCATCAGTGAAGACTATGAACATATATATTTATATATATATTTGTATATTTAAATAAAAAAATAAAAAATAAAAAAAAAAAAAAAATATTAATAAATAAATTTATAGAAATAATATTAATTATATATAAATTATTGTACTTACAATCTTCAAATTCATAGAAAGCATCATAAAATAAAGTATGAATTAAATTAAAAAATTTATTATCATATTTTGAAAATCCATTAATAGTTTCAGTGCTCATACTAGAATGATGTTTAGGATAATCATCAACATAAGGAAATGTTTCAATATGATCCCAAAGTGTATAAATGATTGGATTTTCATTAAAAATTTGATTATTATTATTATTATTATTATTATTATTATTATTATTATTATTATTATTATTATTATTATTATTATTATTATTATTATACATATCATAATATATTGTTTTTTTCTGATGATATAATTGTTGTGGTTGTTGTTGGGATTGTGGTGGTGGTGATGGTGGTGATTGCTGTGGTTGATTTGAATAATTATATATATTAATATTATTATCAGGTGGAATTGGGTAATTGTTTTTAATGATTTTTTGATGTTGTTGTAAATTATGTGGATGTTGATGAGAAGAGGATGGAGGATAATTTGGTGATAATTCTAAAAATTTTATTTTTTTCTTAAAGCAAAGCTCATCTTGAATAATTAAAATTAACAATTTTAGAATTAGTAAAGGATAAAAATATTCTTTTTCCCAACATACATGTTTATAATAAGAAATAATTTTCTCATTAATACCACTAGTGGTTGTTGATTTAGTTTTTGAATCAAAAAAATGAAGTAACGATTCCTTATCAATTTCCAATTGATCATTATTATATTCATCATCATCACCATTATTATTATTATGATTTTTATCAATATTATTACCATCATTATTATTATTGCTATTAGAATTATCCTCTACTTTAATAATTTCAACATCATTATTAAAGTTAACTTCTTGATATAAATTATCAATAGAATCAGGATCCATAATTTGATTATTATCATTATTATTATTATTATTATTATTATTATTATTATTATTATTATTATTATTATTATCAGTATTATAAAATATGTTATTTTTTTCTTTTTCTGGAAAATATTCTTTATTTTGTGATACCAATGGATTTATTTTCTTATTATCATGAAAATCAACATCATGATTAGTTTTTAATGATATAAGATCTATTTCTGTTTCAACAATTGGATTATCACAATAAATAATTTCAGATTCAATATCATAAGATGAAATACCATAACAAGAAGACATAGATGAAAAATATGATTTTTCAGTGGTTTCATCTGTTGAAAATATATTATTAAACAATCGTTTAGCTTCTTTTGATTTTAATTCACATTCTCTTGAACAGAAATTTTCTTTTTTCTCTTCTACATTATCTGGAAGAACTATTTTCTTAAAACAAGTTTGACAATATTCTTCTTGCTATAAAATAAAATTTAAAATATTTATACATAAATAGATTATACATATGGATGTGTGTATAATAATATTAATATTAATATTAATGTAATAATAATAATAATAATATAAAATAAATATATTTTATCTTTAAACTTATTAAACTACCATTTTAATAATAATAATAATAATAATTATTATTATTATTATTATTATTATTATTATTATTATTATTATTATTATTATTATTATTATTATTATTATTATTATTATTATTATTATTATTATTATTATTATTATTATTATTATTATTATTATTATTATTATTATTATTATTATTATTATTATTATTATTATTATTATTTAAAAAATTATTATGAAATTACATCTAAATAAGGACTCAAAATAGAAACAATGGGTTTTTCAGTGTATATAATCTCACCTGGAACTATATCTTTTTTTGAAATAACACAAATATTAATTCCTTTATTTGTTTTTTTATTTTTTTCATTATCATTAAAGGTTTTAATATAAATATTTTTTTCTTGATTCGATAACCATTCTAAATATTTTTCATGCTCCGACTCTTCAAGCTTATATATTAATATATATATATACATATATCACATAATATTTAACATTAATAATATATAAATTATGATATAAAAAATATAAATAATTCATATACCATTTGTGTTATTATTTTCTCTACTATTTTATAATTCCTTTTAGAAAATAATTTTTCAAGTTTATTAAAAATATCATTTTTTTCTAAAACATTAGAATCCCCATTTTGATTTCCTTTTTTTCTTTTACGTTCTTCAGATTCTTATATTTTTATTGAATATTAATAAAAAAAAGTTTTTTTAATGATAGATAATTTTATTATTTTTGTAATTATTATTTTTAAAATTTTACAAAAATAAAAATAAAAAATAAATTAATAAAAAAAAGGATAAAATAAAAAACAAAATAAAAAACAAAATAAAAATAAATAAAAAATATACAAATATAAATTAAAATTAAAATAATTAAAACAAAAATATAAAAAAAAATAAAAATAAAAATAAAAAGAGATATGTAAATAGATAAATATAAAATAAAAATGAATCAATAATATAATAAATATAATATTATAATATTATGTTAATAATTTAATATGGGTATCAATTTTAATAAAGTAGTTATAAATATTAATATATTTATTAATAAATATATTAAATATTATAAATTATTAAAAAATATATATTTTAATACATTTGTTGAATTTATTATTAAAAAATAAGACAATAACATATTATAATTATAAATATTTATACAATTATATTATTTTAAAAAAAAAAAATATATATATATATATATATATATATATATTAATTTATAATTATTTATTGTATTAATTATGTATATTTATTACCATTCCTTTTCTTATTTTTATTCCTCTTTAATTTAATATGCCTTTCTTTTCTCTCAATACTTTCTGAACTATCTGTATCAGTTTCTCCTTTATTGTTACTTATTTCAACTAATAAAATGGAATTATTATAACCATTATAAAGAAATTATATATTTCATTTATTTTATTTTTTTGTCATTATTATACAATATTATAAAAATAAAAATATTAATAAAAATTAGTACAATTATTTTTTTATTTGTTATAATATAATAATTAATAATATATATTCATTTAATATAAATTAAAATAAATACATTTGATAAACTGCGAACAAATAAAAATTGTGATTGAAGTTATTGTTATTCCTATAAATATTTGCTTAGTAGTTACCATTTCATTATTTTATTTCTTCAGTTTTAAATGTCTTAGAAACCATTAAATAAGTTAAAATGTTATATATCTAATATTCTTTAAATTATGTTTCTATTATTCTTATAAATAATTTAAATTTATGTGCTTCTGAACTAATTAATTATTGGTTATAATTTTCAAAACATTGTAAAGGATGAAGGAAAGAGAAAAATTATGATAAGCAATTCGTCAATTTATAATAAATATTAATGTTATTATCAATATAATATTTTTATGACAATTATTTTATGTTTTAAAGCTTTATGAAAAAAAAAATAACATTTCATAAAATGTAAAATTAAATTCTAAAATATTAATTTTTTATTCCTAATATTTTAAAATTATTTTTCTTCTTTTAATATATATTAAAAAAAGATAATTGAATAGTAGATTACTAAAATAGAATTTCTATTTAATTTGATTTTTAGAAAATATATATCATATAGTTAATATATTAATACTTTAGTAAAAATAATAATAATAATAATAATAATAATAAATAAATAAATAAATAAATATATAAATAAAAAATAAAAATAAAATATTCAGTTAATTTATTATATTTACTATATAATTATACAAAAATAATGACAATAAAAAAACTAAATAAAATATATTTATTTTTATACTTTTATACTATTCCTATTTTAATTACTTTATATTTTATTTACTAATTAATTGTTCGTATATTTCATATGAGCTTTAAAAAAGTTCGTTCTTTTAGTAAAAAGAAAGAAAAAAAAAAGTATAGAAAAGAAAAATGATTTTTAAAATTTAAAAAAAAAAAAAAAATTAATTAAAAATACTAACGTATATAATGAAATTTAATAATTTAAATATCTATTAATTTTTTAATTTATTATTCATTATTCATTATTCATTATTATTTAATGGTATTTTAATTATTTTAATTATTTCAATAAATATTAAATATTAAATGAAAAAATATATATATATTATAATACATATTAATATGTATTAATATGTATTAATAAATTTTAATAATTAAATGTTAAACTGTTAATATTTTATTAAATATAGATTAAAAAAGCACTTTTATTAATTATTAAATTTTTAATTAATTTTCTCCAATAATATTTATGACTAATAAAATAATAAATTAATCATACATCAATATTACATGTTACAAAATAATAAATTAATCATACATCAATATTACATGTTACAAATTATATTTATAAAGATTAGATTAATCATACATCACAAATAATAAATATGGAATGTTAAATAATAAATAATATGGAAATATCCATAAACTATTACTAACAGTACCGAAACTATGGTATAAATGTAAAATTTTCTAATATAAAATTACTTAACAATATATTAACTATTTATTTTTAATAATAATAAATAGTTAAAAATATATTATTATTGTTTTATGATTTTAAATCAAAGAATAAATAAATATTTCTTATTAATGATTATATTTAACATTTTTTCTACAAAACAAACAAACAAACAAACAAACAAAAAAAAAAAAAAAAAAAAAAAAAAAGACTTTTAAAGTGAGAAAGTATTTAAAATTAAATGATCAAGTTTTGCCACTAACAGTTTGAATTAAATTAAATCCTTGTATATATCTATAAATAATTAAATACATTAACAATAAAGAAAAAGTACATTAATCTAAAAAAAAAAAAAAAAAATGGGTAAATGGTAATAAATAATAATTATAAATTTTAATAATGAATAATCGTAAATATATAATAATTATTAATCAATCCTTAACAATTAATGATCTTATAAAATAATATTATGAATCAAAAATATTTTAATTCATATTACTATATTTAATGCTATTTAACTTTAATTATAATTTTAATGTTAATTCTTCTTATCAATCTTTATATCATATAATAAAAATAGTATTAATGATAAAAATATATATATATAATTTTTATGTCTATTTTATATTTATTAATTTTAATTTATTAATATTATTTTAAAAAAAATATATATGTAATAAATATTTATTAAGGATTACATAAATATAAAAATTTAAGGAAACAGATAATTTTTTAATTTAAAATTAAAATTTATTTACTTTTTTTTTTTCTGGATTTTGAATAAATTAATGAATATATATATGATATGAAATTTCAATGTAAATATATATATATATATATATAATTTTTAAATTAATTTAAAAATATTATAGTTTTTATGATGACAAAAAAAAATTTTTTTTTTTTTTTTTTTTCAAAGATATAATAAAAGTTTAATATGATAGTTAATACAAACAAACAAGAAATTGTATTATATATTAATCAATATTAGTTAGGACCTATATTATTTTATATATTATCTGATAGAAAAAAGATAAATTTTACAGAAATATTAATATATATATAATTTTATTTATAATAAATAAATAAATTGATTATTTGTAATAAACTTTATAATTATCAATAAAAATATGATGAAAATATTATAATAGCATATTACATCTATCTATTACTTAATTATATTAAATTTAAATATTCAATACATATTTTTAAAAAACTTATATTTTTATTAATACATAATTTGATGATATTTATAAAAATAAAATACATTTAATGGATCATACATATTTCAATACACGTTTCATATTAATTATATAAAAGAGGATAATAGAAAATGATAAAATTTTATATAAAAATATTTGTGTCATAAACTATATATACTATATACTATTATTATTATTATTATTATATCATATCTATATGTAATATACTATTTAATATTTAAAATTATGATAAAAGTTGTAACAAACAAAAGTATTAATTAAAATGTTAATTAAATTATAAATTAAAAATACTAATTTTCTATTATCTCTTCCTAAACAAAATATTGTAAAACTCTTGTTTATTAGAAAAATTTTCTATTATTAATATTTTTATACCTTTGTTAATATACCAATAATAATTTTTACTTATCCGTCGTAAGAATAACCTAAACTTTCCTCAACTAACGAATCAGATTCGAATTCTAAATGGTATATTGAAATTAAGATTTAAAATTTTGTATATTTTTATTAATTTTTGTTTTTTGAGCAATTTTTGATGATTTTTTATTAGTAAATAATTTTTTTATTTTATAAAAAAAAAACTTTTCTCAATTTTTTTTTTTTTTGATATATTCGCCAAAATTATTTTTATTTACATTTTTACTAATTTTTATTTTCTGGACTATTATAATCAACATTCAAAATATTGTTCACATTATTACTCATATTTAAAAGAATTGTTATATTGAATTATTTTCATATACTATTGATAATTTATAATTTTTATTATAAGTAAATTCAAAATTCTTAATAGATAAATTATCTTAAATAATCATTTGAGTAATATGATTTATTTAATTGATTTTATTCAAACATTTTAATAATTAATTTCGGTTAATGGTTTGTTTTATTCATTTTATCTAAAAATAATTCAATTTAAGTACTTTTCTGTTATGACAAAATTTTCATTTCATTTTCAACAAGCAGGTAACCATTGTTCATATTAGAAATATTATTATTGTTTATACTTGTTATTTCATTATTGAGGAAATTATCTTTCATATCTAAATCCTTATAGTTGTTATTATTGCATTTATTACTATTATAAATATTATTAATAAAATACTTTTTCAAATCGTAATCAATATTGACCTCATTATGAAAAAATGATTGAGTTTTCTGTTTTATTTGGTATATTATCGTTTTTAAAGTTGTTTTTTCAATATTACTATTATAATAGGTTTCATCATTATTTATTAGTTTTAATTAGTTTATAATTTTATTGTCCAAGTGTTGATTGTTATAATTATTACTATCTAAAGTTGTATCTATTTCATATATGTTTATTTTCTGAATTTTATTTTCAGTTTCATTCATGTTTATTCCTTTTATTTCGACTTTATTACTATCATTATCTGAGTCACTATCATGATATAGTTCAATATTGCTAATTTCATGTAGTGAGACATTATATTTATTAAATTGTTCAACTATGTGTTTTATATTGTTATGAGGATTTTTTTTTGGATTAAAGGGGCAATTGAAGACTAAATATTCGTCACTATCACACAAGTAACAACGTTTTTTTCCTAATATCGCTTTTTCTTTTCATTATTATATTTCTCATAAATATAGTCTTGATTTATAGCCTTCACGATTATTATGTTGGTCCTTATTTTTCTCCTTATTTTTCTCCTTTAGATATTTAAGATATTATTTCTTCATTTTTTTCCATATTTTTTTTCTTTAATAAAAATTCTAAGGTTTCTAATTTGTTTCTTTTCTTCATATCTTTTAATATTTTATCATATTCGTTATCTGAAATATTGTACTTTATTTTCAAGAAGTTTAGTTGTTTCTATGAATGCCTTTAAAAGAAATATTTTAAAATTTTCCTGTCACTAAGCTTATTATTTAATTTTTTTAACTTTTGTGTGATGTCTTAAAATTTTCTCAATCTATTCTAAGGTTTTTTTTTTATTGCTTTCTTCCTTCATACTTTTTTTTTTTTATTTTCTTCTGAAGAGATTTGGTACTTTTATTGATTTCTTCTTTATGGTATTTATTCTTGAGTACTTCTAATACTAAGTATGTGAAATTCTTTTATTTCTTTTTGTTTTTGATAAAGGATTTTATTTTATGTACCCGTTGATTTTATTAAAGAGCTTAGAACTTTAAAATGCTCATTTTAATATAAATATATATATATTACTAATATTATTTAATTAACTATTATATATTAATTATTAGTTACTAAATTATATAAGAAACATTTAAATAGTAATTCCCTAATTCCTAATGTGTTTCCTATTTATGTATATGTGTATTCAAGTTTTGTTAATCTTGAATATGTATCATAAATAAACTATATATTATTATATATACTATTAATTCATGATATATTATTTAATATTTAAAATTAAAATAAAAGTTGTAAAAAAACAAAAGTATTAATTTAAAATGTTATTGCAAACTAAAAATACTAATTTTCTAACATTTCCATTTTCTACAATAATATTTTTTATTTTTTGGTTGGTCAATCTTCAAATTAATTTTATATAAATATATTTAATATTAAAAATATTTAACAATAATATAATATCTTTCATTAATTTATACATATATACAAATAAAAATTTAATATATAATAAAATATAATTAAAGTTTATAAAGATTTAAATAAATTACCGAATAAATGTAGGAGAGTCGACACTGAAAATGAAATGAGACAAACTAGTAGGGTCAATGCCTCTGATGGAGAAGACCATAATTTCTTTCAGAAATTCAAACCCTAATCCGGAATAAGAATTCCTTTTAAAATATAGATTTTATAATCTGGAGATGAGGTTCGTTGCATATGGACTTTTTTCTAGATTTTATTTATACACTTTATTTTTTATATTGCTTTTATTTCACATTATTATTCTATATATTATATAATTTATTTTTAATTAATAATGAATAAATAAAGTTTAAAGTTCGCATTCATTGCTGCTGTAAAAAAAAAAAAAAAAAAAAAAAAAAAAAAAAAAAAAAAAAAAAAAAAAAAAAAAAAAAAAAAAAAAAAAAAAAAAAAAAAAAAAAAAAAAAAAAAAAAAAAAAAAAAAAAAAAAAAAAAAAAAAAAAAAGAAATTAAATATAAGTTTTTAAAATTTTATTGCCATGTTGGTCCAGTCGGTTAGGACGATACAGGTCACTGTAGAGGGCGGGGTTCGAATCCTCGGCATGGCACCAAATAATCGGATGAGGTTTCTATCCTGGGATATCATGAGACCACACGTGATGTACATAAGGCTTTCCCTCAGATGATTATTTCACCCAACCCTGATACTACGCTTTGAATTGAAGCATAGACCTTGATGATTGTAAAATTTCCAATCGCCAATGATTACACCCACTAGGGAGGAGTTAATGGTTCCGTTCTGATGCTCGTGGTCATTAGAGATATATGTAGGAACGTTAGGAATGCATCTCCGGGCAGTGTGTAACGACGATTGAGAGCGGCGAAGCTGATACAGTATGCCAATAACTCATCACCTTACAGTTAATAACTGTATGGCCATATGGGAGATGGGTACCCATATGTGCAAGTCTATGTTTTTCTTTTTTTTTTTTAAAATTTTATTAATATTACAATAATGATAATAATATTATAAAATTAATAAATATTATACCAGTATTATTAATTTATATAAAAAATAAAGGATATAATGATATTAGTATATAATATTTTTAGTAAACATAATTTTATTTTACTAAAATTTTATTAATTATCATGATTAGTTGCAATTTTTTTAATATAAAAAATTGTAAATATACTAAATTTATTATTATTATTAATATTATTATATAAATTTAATATTAAAAATATATAATATAAAATTTTAAAAATATTTTTTTTTGTTTAAAATTTTAGATTATTTATAATATAAATATAAAAGGAGCTTTTTTTTCTTTTTTTTTTTAATAATATTTTTTGTTTGTAAAATGATTCCATATTATTTAAAAATCAGTTTTATTATAAGTAAAATGATTATAGGTTATTAAAAATAAAAAAAAATTAATTTTTAATTTATAGTTATGAAATCTCGGTTGTGATATATTTAATTTTCTAAATAAATGAAAAAATAATATTAAATATAAGTTTCAATAAAATAGTATTTATAAATAATAAAATAGTATTTATAAATAATAAAATAGTATTTATAAATAATAAAATAGTATTTATAGATAGAAATAAAATAAAATTATTTATTATATATTTATATGGAATAAATATAATTTTATTATTTCTATCTCTCTAAATATGGATATAGATATAACGTAAAATAATAAATAATTTATTTAAATAATTGACATAATCTCATAATAATTTGCTGTTAATTTAATAATTATTAACTCTAAATAATTAATTA
>JACVTC010000036.1:137500-147500 GCA_016946835.1 Neocallimastix lanati (nom. inval.)
ATTTAGCTCAAGCTGCATTAGGAAATACTCAACTTCAAATTTCTACTCAAAATTTAAAGTCGGAATTAGGTCAATTAAATAATTCATTAACTACCACTAATGATTTATTATTGTCAGGATTAACAAGTAAAAATAATGAATTAAATAAAATAACTTCTGCATCCATTAATAGTAGTTCATCTACAAAAACTAATACCACAAATACCACTACAAATATAAATACTAAAGCTTCTATTAAATTAGATAATAGTACAACTCAATTAAAGACTCTTGATGATACTACAAATAATAAAAATATAAATGATACCAGTATAAAAGATAATCCTTCATCAATTAAAAAGGAACCTATAACTCATATTAATATTAATTATTCTGGAAATGATACAACGGATGATATAAAATCTGCTCTTTCAACTAATTTACCCAATTCATTTAATAATAAAAATGGTTCAGATCATACCGTTTTAACATCATCATTACTTAATAATTCGTTAGTAAGTCCTATGTATGGCAAGCAACTCTCATCATTAAGTGAAAAAATAATGTAAAATATATTATTATTATTATTATTATTATTATTATTATTTATCTTCATCCATTTATTGATATAACATTTTTACATTTTACATTTTCATATAAAATTAATATGTTATTATAATTATTATATTATTTATTATTATTATTATTATTATTTAAATTATAATTATTATTATTATATTATGAGAATATAGAATAAAATAATATATAAAGTTAATTGATTATAAAATATCAAATATTAAATTTATTATTTTAATAATATTAAATTATACAGAAGCAAAGGAACTTTTTTATTAAAATGTAATCAAATGTTCACAGTTTTAAGAAGTGAATCTAAAGTAAGTATTGAATATATATATATATATATATGATTATATATATTTTTTCTATTAAAAAAAAAAAAAAAAAAAAAAAAAAAAAAAAAAAAAAGCGAAAGAATTGATTATTAATTTTATATCTATAATAACAATTATTAATATTTAAAGAATAGAAATATTTTATTTTGGAAGCAATATGTTAATAATTATTTTTCAGATAAGGCCAAAATAGTTATAGATTTACAACAAATAAAAACTATTGGTAATTAAAAAAAAAAAAAAATAATATAAACTTATTAAAATGGTTTATAATAATAATACTATATATATATATTAATAATTTATAAATCTATAATAAATTATTATTAAAAATAAATTATTGGACTTGAAATTAATATTTTATTATATATATATATATATATATATTTTTTTTTTTTTATATCTATATCTCTATATATATTATATAGAAATGAAAAGATCAATTATACCACAATATTTTAATGTCTTGGCAAAATCTGAAATTAATTCAACAAGAGTTACATTTGGCTTTGTAGATGAAAAATATTCAAGTGATGGATCATGCATTGTAGAAGGAAAGGATAGTGAGCTGTTATATGAATATGAAGGAATTTTGGTAAATAATTTAATTATATAATATTAATGAAGAAAAATAATAATAAAATAAAATAAAATAAAAAATTAAAATAAATAAGATAATAAACTATAAGTAAAATTAATGAATTTATATATTCATATAAATAATATAAAAAAACATAATAATATTTTTTTTTCTTTACAAAAATTAACATTATATATTTTATTTTATAAGATTATATGGTATGGCAATATAAAAATGTCATTTGATGCTAGTGGAAAAATTGAAGAATTTAAATTTATTGTTAAACGTATTAAAAAATATTATGAAAGTAATAATTCATATATTAAAAGTAACTATCCGATTGTTAATGAATATGGTATGCCAACCATAGTGAAGAGATTTTTTGAGGTAATGAATATTATACCATATTTTATTATTATTACTATTATTATAAATATATAATAATTGAATTTTAAAATTTATATTTGATTTATATATATATTCGTTTAATTAATATATTAATTCTTTTATATTTTTATATAAATATAATATAAGATTTATGAAGTTGTTAATAAAATGGATGATTTAATGAATTGTAGTATTACATGGAATATTGGCCCAAAAAGTATATATATTTATATATATAATTTTATCTAAAAAAAAGTTATATAGATATTTATATTATTATAATTAAATATTTATAAATTAATAATTATGATATTTTATTATTATTATTACTATTATTATTACTATTATTATTACTATTATTATTATTATTATTATTAAATGTATAAAAATATTTTAGTGGCATTGAGCCGATATGCAAATCAATATAAACATGAATTAAAAAATACACCATTAACTTTAAATCAACAATTAAATAATATAAAATTAAATAATATTGGTTTAAATTCGCCACTTCTATCGATGTCTAATTCGGATTCTACAT
Organism: Neocallimastix lanati (nom. inval.); assembly: GCA_016946835.1. NCBI lineage: Eukaryota > Fungi > Neocallimastigomycota > Neocallimastigomycetes > Neocallimastigales > Neocallimastigaceae > Neocallimastix > Neocallimastix lanati (nom. inval.). Next base: position 139,902 of record JACVTC010000036.1, read on the forward strand.
TTAATCAACAAAATTTTAATTCATTACTAACAATGGATATGATGCCTCCACCACAACAAATATCATCTACTTCAAATTCAGCACATTCTTCATTAAATTCTACATCAGAAACACTTTCTGAAGCATTAAATAAAAAACGATTAGCAGCAACTACCAATGTTGCTACTACAGCAGCATTAACCCCTCCTTCATCTAATATAAGTGCTATTAATGTTGGTACAAATTCTATGGCAGCTGTCAATAGTAATAGTTTATTAAAATTAAATAGTGCCATGAATCCAGTGAGTTCAAGTTTAGGTTCTTTGAACTTACCGGCCTCCTCTTCAGTTCTTTCTAGTTTAGCAACGAGTAATGCCGCAATAAGTGCTGCAGGATTAGCATTAGGTACTAGTACAGCAGCAGCAAACTCTTTAATGTCTGCTGTTAATATGAATGCCTTATCAAAAGCTAATGTGAATCCAACAACCGCTATGAAATCACCAATAACAAGTAAGTTTTTTTTTTTTTTTTTTTTTTTTTTTTTTTTTTTTTTTTTTTTTTTATATATATATTATTTTTTATTATAAATAAAGAAATAAGTAAATATTTTAATAATTATTTTTTTTCTAAATTAAATTATATCAATAATTAATATTAAAATATCTAATTAATATTTTATATTATATCTTATACTATATAATATAATTTATTTATTTATATTAAAAGATTTAATATCACCCTTACAAATGGAATTATCAAATGAACCAAAATCTAAAAAACTAAAAACAAATCCATCACCACGTCAACGTAAATCCAAAGCTAATTCAAGAACAACGGCCTCAAAGAATCGTCGTAATTCATCAAATAATTCGTCTACTATTTCTTCTTAATTAATAATTTATTAATTAATTTTTTTTTTTTTTATTAAAAAAAAAAAAAAAAAAAAATTCGAATTATTATTACTTATTATTTATAATTATTTATTTTTATTTTAATTTTTATTTATTTTTATTTTTATAATTTTTTTTTTCTTTTTTTTTTTTTCTTTTTTTTTTCTATTTTTTGATTTGTTTTATTTTTTATTTTATAACATAATGTATTTAATTTTCAAATTTTCAAAATTTCAAGAAAAAAAAAATTTTTATAATTATTTTTTTAAAAGTAATAATAATAGTAATATTAATACTAATAATGATAGTAAATATTAGAAATAATAATTAATATACAAATGGATTGTAATAATATTAAATTTAATATATTTTTTTTTTTTATAAAAAAAAAAAAAAAAAGCATAAAATACAGAAGTATAAAATAACATATATGTTAAAGAAAAAAAAAAAAAAAAAAAAAAAAAAAAAAAAAAATAATAATAATAATAATAATAATAATAAAATATTTAATATATTAAAAAATTATAATATATATGTAAAAATAGAATTATAAAACTAGTTTTTAATTTTAATTGTTATTTTTATAATTTTAAGTTTTTTTATTTTTTTTTTATACAATCATTAAACACACTGTTAATACAAAATATTATTATCTTTATATTTTAATTGATTTCATTATTTTATAAAAAAAAAAAACTATATATATATATATTTATTTATTTATTTATTTATTATTAGAATTATAATTTCATTGTTTCCATTGTTTCATTGTATGCTTGAAAATTTGTAGATATTAACCATTCAAAAAAAAAAAAAATTATTAATAATTATTTTTAATTTTTAATTTTTTTTTTTTTTTTTTTTTTTTTTTTTTTTGGTAGAAATAATTTCAATTCATATCATAATAATAATAATTAATTATTATTCCTAGTCTAAAAAAAAAAAAAAAATAATTACATTTTTAATATATATATATATATATTTTTTTTACATTTATATACATATGTAAAAAATTATACATATATGTGTATTAATCTAAATAAATACATAAACAAATAATAATAATAATAATAAAAAAAAAAAAAAAAAAAAGTTGGTTAGATAAAATTTAATAAATTACTATAGTAAAAGAATTTTGATTTCATTAAAAATTACTTCTTTATTATACTTTATTTTGTTTCAATATCTCTGCCATCCACTTCAATTAATATCATAGAGTTTTATGATATTAATTTTTACAGAAGCGTAAATGAATAAAATATCATTTTTAGCTCACAAATAGAAAAAGAAACCACTAATAAGGGAAAAAAATTATAAAGGTATTGAAAAAATGGTTAAAAATTAATTTTAATATAAACTTTATAAGATAAACTAAAATTTTTTTTTTTTTTTTTTGAAAAAGAATTTTATAAATTTTCTTTTTGATATAATGAAATACATCATAGTATACTAATATTGATTAAAAAATTGAATATTCCTTTTACTTTGAACCAAGTAAAAAAAAAAAGATAAAAGGGCAACCATATTGTTCATGAGAAAGCTAGAAAATGAAAATAACGATTTCCAAACATAAGATTACATATTCGATAAAGCTGGTTGAAGCGATTTTTAAAATAATACTATTATAAAAATATTTTTTTTATTAATTATTCAATAAATTTATATACAAGTATAGAATATTATATTTTTTTATTTTTTATTTTATATTTTTTATTTCTCTTATAAAATAATTTGATATAAATACTTATATAATAATAATGTATTGAAGATAATTTTTTTTCTCCAATTTATTAACTATTATAATCATTATTATTATATTTATTATATTGTAATAAACAATAAAGTAAAAATTTTTTTTATTAATTCTATAACTTCATGATTAAAAATCATAAAAACTTCAATTAACAATTTTACTAATTAATAATATTTAATATATTTAATGTTAAAAATCTTGTTTTCTTGCGATTTCCTATAATTAAATAATTATATTGATTTTTAATTTAAAATATTTATTTATTGAGATTAAATTTGTTTATTTCTATTTAAAAAAAAAAATAAAAAAAATCCTTTTAACCTTTTATTTGATTAATTATAAAAACAATATATTATTATTATTATTATTATTATTATTATTATTATTTTTTTAATAATATTATATAAATGATTTAAACTTATTTTAAATTTATCATATCTTCGTGTAAATGGTTGTAAAAAAAAAAAAAAAAATCTGAAATTATTGAAAATTTTGGATTCTTATATTAATAGAAAATGATGATATAGAAAAAAAAATTAAATAAATATAACCTAAAAATTATGATAATATTTAATAGAAATAATTAAAGTATTTTATTTTTAAAGTACTATTAATTATTTTATTTTATATTTTATATTTATTATTACTATAATTATTATTATTATTATTTTATTATTAATTATTAATTTTTAACGGAATCCATATGAAAAATTAATCATTTCTTCTATAATTGAATTAAAATAAGTTATGTTGATCATATTTTTTTTTAACAAGCACAACCTTCGTTTTCCTTATTTTGACCCATTTTAATATCAATTAATTGTGATTGATATTCACTATCTTGTTGTTTTGGTGTTTCTACATTTGGAAGGGCTTGTGCAATTTTTCTAAATAAAGGTTTAACATTATAACCAGCTTTAGCACTAGTTTCAATAAACATAGTATTGAATTCTTTAGCTTTTTGTTCACCTTCTTCGGTTGATACTTCCCTTTTTTTTTTTTTTTTTTTTTTTTTATTTATTTGTTAATTTTAAAATTTAAATATTATATATAAATATTAACAAATAATTATTTCAATGAACAAAGAATTAATATAATAATAATAAAATAAAAAAATATATATATATAAACATATATATATTACCTTCTATCAGCAAGATCCGTCTTGTTACCAACTAATACAATAATAACATTTCCACCTCTTTCAGCTCTAACATCATCTATCCATTTTGAACAATTACTGAATGAATTTCTGTCTATTGATTTAATTTTAAAAATAAAATAATAATATTATTTAAAATATTTATTAATTAATTATTAATATATTATTCATTAAATTATTAAATATCTATAATATTAAATTTTAAATAGTAAAAGAATAGTTACTTGCAATATCATATACAACAACAGCAACCTAAAAATGAAATTATTTAATTAAACATATTAAAGATTATACTTCAATAAATTTTATTTTTATTTATAAAAAAATTTCAATTATGATATTTTTGTTGTTTTTGCTTTTGTTTTAAAAATGAATATACTTACTGAGGAATCACGAATATAACTTGGAATTAAACTTCTAAAACGTTCCTATTTGAGGATAATTAATAATAATAATATTTTATTAATCATTAATATTGCTTTAAAAAAAAATAATATAAAATAAAATAAAAAAATAAAAATATATATATCTATTTATCTATTAATTACCTGACCAGCAGTATCCCATAATTGTAATCTGATAGTTCTATCTTCTAAGTACATGGTTTTTGATAAGAAATCAATACCAATAGTAGCCTGAATAAATTATTAAAATTAAGATATATACATTTCAACAAAAATATATAAATATATTCAAATTTATAAGAAAAACATTTTATTTTATTTCTTAAAAAGAAAATATATATATTGAATTTTTTTTTTTTTTTTTTTTTTTTTTTTTAAACAAAAAGAATATTTACTTGATAAGCTATAATAAAATAAAATGAAATAAAATGTTAATAAAGAAAAAAAAAAAATTAATTATATTAATTCAATTACTAATATTTAAATATTTTATTTTATTTTATTTTACCTTGGTCAAAAGTATCATACATAAATCTAGTAATTAAAGATGTCTTCCCCACTATTTAAATAATTAATAAAAAAAAAATTTTAGTATCAAATTTTCAAATAAATTTATATAATTCTAAATATATTATTTGTATTATAATTACCACTTTGTTCTCCAAGGAAAACAAGTTTGTATTTTTTCTATTATTAAAATCAATCAATTTATGTTTATTTATTATTAGTTACTTATTAAAGTTATGTTTAAAATTTATTATTAAAAATATTACCATTGGTTGTTGATTATCGGTCATTTTTATATTACTTTATTTTAATTAAAAAGTATTTAAAATAAAAATAAATAAAATATAATATAATATAATATATATAAGTAAAAATATAATATAATTAAAACTTCAATAATTAATCTAAATATTTTATTGTAACAAATAAAATTTGATTTTGCTTTTGTTCATATTTAACATTAAAAATATTTTGAATAACTTCTTCTTTAATATTATAATATAAATATTTTAATTTTATATATTTTAATATTTTCTTTTTGAACTATATATACTTTGAAAGAAGATTTATGTTTATTTTATTTATTTATTTATTTATTTTATTATTATTATTATTATTATTTTTTTTTTTTTTTTTGATAAACTTTAAAATTTACTTTCACCGATAAAAATAGAAACAGAAAATAAATTTTAAAGTATTTTAATCTTGTTATCAAATTCTTTATTTATTTATTGTTTATATTTATTGTTATTTCTTATACTTATTATCAACCTAAAATTCAAAATTTACTTATATTTGGTGTTTTTATTGTATACTTAGTATTTAATTATAATAATATAAATATTGTTTATTTATTATTTGTTCATATATTTGTTTTATTTATTTACAAGCTCTCCTTTTTCATTCCATTTTATTTTAATAATAATAATTTTTCTGTCTTATTTTATTTCTAGGAACAGTATTGTTTTATATATATATTTCTAATAAAAATACCAGTATTTACTTTTTATTTACAGAAAAAACTCCAGAAAACTAAATATATATAAATATTTTTATTGAAATTATTTTATGAATTATAAAATAATATATATTTTCTTATATTAAATAATTATAACAATATTTATATTATACAAATGAAAGAATCTTTAAATTAAAAAGCAAATAAACTATAATATACAATAAAATTTACTTTATTGTTTATAAATTAAAAGTTGCTTAAATAATAAAAAATAATAAAAAAATTTTTTAAACTACAAAAATATAATTATGACTATTTATAATAATTTAATATTATTAATATAAATTTTATTAAAATACTATAATTAAAGTATTAAATAATAAATAATGGCTATAATAATTAGTAATAATAAATAAATAAATAATAATAAATAATAAATAATAAATAAATAAATAATAAATAATAAATAATAAATAATAAATAAATAAATAATTTATGAATAAAAAAGAAAATCTAATTGAAAATATATTTTATTCTTATTTTTATTTATAATTAATACAAATCTAATAAATAATTAGGGTTCAAATAAATAAAGCATCCATTAAATTTTAATATATATATAATAAATTTCTATTAATTTTAAAATAAATAAATGCTAATATTAAATAAATATAAGTTCTATCCCTTGGAATTTTCATTAGAAAATTAATCAGCAAATATATATATAGAAATATAATTTTATATATTATATGAAATATATATAAATATATTAATAAAAATTGACAAAAAAAAAAATTTTTTTTTATAAATTTAAATCTTTTACTAAAAATGGAATTAAAAGAAAAAAAAAAAAGAATAATATAAAAGAGTAATTTTCAAAATAGTACTAATTATTAAAGACAAACGACATAATAAATAAGACATAATAGATAATAAATAATTTATTTATTTTATAAACTAAAAACTCTTTTTGTATTTAAAAATAATATTAAAATTTATTTCAATTATATAAAGAAATTAATACATTAAAAAAATCATAATTTTAAAAAAAATAACAATAATTAGAATATAAAACTTAATGCAAAAATATTTTTTTATATATCAAATTAATATTAAATGATATTATTATATTAATATTTTCTCTTAAAATAGAAAGTTATATATTACATTTTGGTTTAACTTTTTTTTTTTAATAGCATTATTTTTTACTTATTTTATATTATCTATAATTGTACAGTTGCTACATAGATATTACATATCTTTCATATATAAGAAAAAAGTATTTCAAATAATTATTAACCTTTATATTATGAAAATTCTCTCTCTTTTTTTTTTTTTTTTTTTTTTTATTATTATTATTTTTTACCACTTGACTTAATTGTTATTATTGAATGAAAAATTAAAAGAAAATAAATCAATATAACAATTGTTTTTTCAGTATTGAGTATTACATATGAGCAAGTCATGCTCAAATTAACCTTTCATTCTTTAAATCATATTGTGTGAAATAAAAAAAAGTGTTTAATATACTTTTATCAGTTCAATATTATTAAAATGATAAAGTATGTTTTTTATTTCGTAAATATAGAAAATATAGAAAAACTTAATTCCTGATATATATCATTAAATAATAATATAATAGTATATCTTATAATTTATTTATTTATTATTTATATATTTATTTATTATTTATTTATTTATTTATTTATTAATTAATTAATTAATTATTTATTATCATTTATTTATTATTTAATTATTAATTATTAATTAATTATATATTATTTATTTATTTATAAATTATATATATATATATATTTTTTTTAGTATATTATATATGTTTTATATTTATATATATTTTTTTGATCAGAATATTAAAACTTTATTACTATATATTTTAGATATTTTAAATATTTTAATTATGAATATTAATAATAGTAAAAAAAATT
>JACVTC010000036.1:152500-155000 GCA_016946835.1 Neocallimastix lanati (nom. inval.)
CAAATAGTTGAAGAAGAACACCCTTTTTAACATCTTCCATACCAAAAATACTCGGTGCTAATGACGCGGCTAAACGTTCATAGATATCTGGTGACTGACTTAAACTAATTAAATTCTTTTCCTCTTCTTCATTAATATATTTAAGATTATCTTCTTCATCATGTCTTTATATATATAAATATAATAATTGTTTAAACAAACATATTAAAAAATAATTGTCATTTAATGATTTTTAATTAATTATTAATAATAAAATAATAAAAAATATACATATATATATATATAAAGGACTATTATATACCTGACAACAGCTTCATTTTCACCAATTAAATTTTCATCAATAGCAATTCTTTTACTTGAAGAATGCTTAACATGAACAATATCAATATAGGTTTTAAATAATTGTTTAATAGTATGTTGTCTTGGATTAACTCTTACTGGAATAGCTCTGAAAACACCTGTAATTTCTAATCTATTTTTATATTATATAATATTGTTGGAATAATTTTATTTTATAATAATAATAATAATAATAATAATAATAATAATAATAATAATAATAATAATAATAATAATAATAATAATAATAATAATAATAATAATAATAATAATAATAATAATAATAATAAAAATAATAATAATAATATAAATAAATAGTATTATAAAAAGTAATAATATTATTAATAATATTATTATTAATGAATGAATATAATGGTTGAATTTTTATATAGTTGTATCATTTTATATTTTATTAAATATTGTTTATACCTATCACCAGGCTTAGCTGTATCAACTAAATCTTCATAACAACATAACGAAACTGAATGTGGAGTTTGACCATCAGGAACTTCATCTAATATATAAAATAGATTATTATTAAAATTTATTAATAATTTTAAAAAAGGACTACCATATTTTTTTTTTTTTTCTTAGAGGATAAATTGAATTATAAATGAAATCTATTATTTAAAAAAAAAAAAAAATACCTGGAGTTTCTTGTAATCTCCAAATTTGTTTATCTGAATAAATACAACGGTTATGTATAAGTCTCATACTATTAGAAGCTCGACAAGCGTCATTTGGACACTTTGTTGGTTCATTAATCTTACCACGATCGATATCAACAGTTATTGAATAATCACAATTTGAACAACAGAAAAATGCTGTTTGAAGATCTGGAATAATTGGTGTTACTCTAATTAAAAGACCCTTAATTGTAACCAATTGATCAATATCTAAATATTAATATATATATATATATATATAAGCGTTTTCATAAGAATAGTATGATATAATTAATATTCCTTATGCTGATATAAAAAAATATATATATGTTATATATTTAATATTTATTCGATATGATTATTTACCACTTGGATTTAAATCTCTCATATTTACACTTTTTCCAATATTGTATGGACGAACCTAATAAATTTCGAATATTTTTAATATATTAAACACGAGGATTTCTTAAATGTATTGCAATGAATTATATTTATATATATTAAAAAAGAAAAAAGTTCATACTAATGCATGAATTGGTGCATAATCTTCACTATTTTCTGCTAATTTTTCTGTTAATACATGATCCATAATTGGAATAATTTCTTGAGGATATCTAATAAGTTGATGATATAATGGAAGTGATTTTTTATAGGATTTTAAATTTTGGCAATTTAAATTTAAATTGTATACTTTTAATTCATTCATCTATCATAAATTTTAAATTATAATTTATTATATTATTATTGTTGTTGTGGTTATTGAAATTATGATTATAATGATTATTATTATAATTATTATTGTATTATTAATTAGTATTTTTGAATTTGTATTAATATTATTGATGTTATTTTATTTCAAAATTTTAGTTATTAAATTTTTGATTTATTATTATAAATATTAGAGAAGTATTGGAAAATGCATTTTAAAAATTTATTATAATATATATTCATATAATTATTTATAAAATTCATTGATTATTAAATATAAAGATTTATTAATATAAATAAATTATCTTTAAGAAATATATATATATAATTAATAAATATAGAGAGATATTAAAATTCTTTTATATACTTCTTTTAAAATTCTTGGGAAATAATATGGTTGTTCATGTTCTGGTCTAATTTCAATAGATATAGTTGGATCTTCTTCACGCATTGCCCTTATTCTATCTGCCATTGTAAAATTAAGAAGGAAATCTTCAAACATTTTACTTGCTTCTGCAACTACTAATGTCGTACCCCAAATATAACGTTTTGTAGTAACAATTTCACTAGATAATTCAGAAGTTGGATTTTGATTATTAGCATCTGAATTGAGACCACCACTTTTTAAAAGTCTATCTAATTGAGGATATGGACCAATACCCATATCACCTCTAATTCTTCTACTTGAAGAGCTAATTCTTCTTGAACTTCCTTGACTATCTAACATTGAACCAGCATTTGAACCTAAATTTGAACCTAATGTTGAGCCAAGATTAGAACGAAGAAGG
>JACVTC010000036.1:157500-247500 GCA_016946835.1 Neocallimastix lanati (nom. inval.)
AAAAAAAAAAAAAAAAAAAAGACAGAAATAAAAAAAGAAATCTTTTATTAAAAAAATAATATAGATCAAAATAAAATCAAAAAATTAATATAGTTATAGTTAATAAAAAATGTCCATAAATTAAAATAATAATTGATTAAAAATATTAAATTAAAAAAAAAAATATATATATATATATATATTTAGTAATAATCAAAAATTTCAGTTGTAAGGAATATATAAATATATTTTAATATAAATAATTTATGTCATGCTTGTGTTTTAATTTAATATATCATCAATAATTTTTTATTTATATTATTCATTCATATTTCGTATTAAAATAATTTTAATTGTGATGCCATTTTTATTACAAACATTTAATATTTTTTATTTAATAATACTTATTATCAATATTTATTATTTATTATTTATATTAATTTTCTAATAAAATTTTGTGCTATGTGAGACAAAACATAATTATAATTATATTAAAAATTTATCTAAAAAAAGGTAAACTATTAAATTAGTTTTGATTTCCAATTAATAATATAAATATTTATAAATTTAACAGAAATATTTTATAATTAAACAGTATATTTTTTTTTTGTCTCGATTTCCTATTAATAATATAAATACTTATTAAATATATTCATTAATAATTTAAAAAATTTTAAATTTATCAAAACTAAATATTTTTATAAAGTAGTTTTTTATTTTATTATATATTTTTTATTTTATTATAAATTATTTATTTATATATATATTTATTTTTATTTTTTAATTATCTATCATATATATTATAATTATCTTATCATAATTAGAGAAGATAAAAGATAACAGTTTTAATTATAACAGTTAAAATAATAGAAAAAACTTTTTAATGTTCTGCATAATATTTTATTTTTATAACTTTCTATATGATACTTTATAGCATTAAAATAATATTATAAAAAATTTTTTTTTATCAATAAAAAATGAATAAATTTATTAATAAGTATTATAATTAATTTAAAAATTCAAATAAAGGTAAAATATACACCGTATATATTATGTCCATTATGAAATAATAAAAAAAAAAGTTTAATGCTTAAATATTTAAATTTGTCAATCTTTTTTTTTTTTATTATATAAAAACAAAAAGTGCAAAGGTAAAAAGAATGATGATATTTAATTTAAAGTTTATTGATATTTAATTTACCTAATTTAAAGTACAAAAAAAGTATGTATTATTTTTTTTAATTAATAATATAAAATTTTAATAAATATAATTAACTGTATTATTATATTATTATATTATTTTATTAATAGTAATTATCTAATTAAAAGTTCTATTTTTAGTAATAATAAATTAAAAAAACTGTATTTACTTTCTTTAATTATCTTTTATAAAATCATTAATATTTCAATTTTTAACTTTTTCGAAAACTATATAAATAAATAAAATTTCTTACAATTTAAAGCGTTAAAAAATATATCTAAATATAAAAATTTTAAAAAATATAATAAGAAATAAAGAATTTTTTTTTTTTTTTTTTTTTAAAGAAAGAAAAAAGGTATATTAAAATTAATAATAAAAAAATAATTTTCTTTTATGTTTGAGATGAAATTTTAGTAGAATAAAGAATATTGAAATGTAGTTTTAACAATAATAGTATAAAAATTTTTATACCTATTATGAGAATATAGGTAGACTATACTAGACTTTTGTTTTGGAATATTGTGGAAATATTTTAAAATTTTGCATTATTTGATATTATCATTTCTTTTTTAAAAAGAAAAAAAAGGAAGAAAGAAAAAGAAAATAATTGATAAATAGATAGAAAAAAAAAAAGGAAGAAAGAAGAAGAAAATAATTGATAAATAGATAGAAAAAAATTGATAGAGGAAATAAATGATAAAAAACAATCAAAAAAAAAAAAGAAAAAATAAAAAGAAGAAATTTTATGAATTATTAAATAAAATTGATAAAAATATATAATATTTAATGTAGAACTCATTAGATTGATAAAAATATATAATATTTAATGTAGAACTCATTAGATAAGTAATAAACTTCTTTATATATGGTATTTGAATAAAAACTAAATATATATATGTATATATAAAGTAGACTGTTATATTAACTATAACTGTAAAATACCCAGTAATAAATATTGATTAAAAGGAAAAACCTAAAATAATAATAATAATAAAAAATGTTGATTCTTCAACAAAGTTTATCAAATATTTCAATTTCTAGATCAATAGATAAATTATGTTCATTAACAGATAATACCAATATTAATGAAAAAGGTGAAAAAAGATCATATATTATTCAAAAGGAAAAAGAACCAATGGAGGTATATATTGAATAAAAAAATGAATATTTGTATTAATTATATATAAATCTATATAATAAATAATAATTGTATATATCTATTTAATAATAATTTTAAAAAATAAAATTAATATTATAAAAAATTCCAACAAGACTTTTTGTTCATTAATTTATTTTGCGTATGATGAAGTTCATAAAAGAGATGTAGTCTTCAAGCAAATAAAAGATATTAATTGGGCAAAAAAGGAATTAGCATTAATGAAAAATCTTGAAAAAAATAATGTTCCAAACACTATAAAATTATTAGATTATTATATAGATCAAGAAACAGGTGACCACATATTAATTTTCCCATATTTAAAAAAGATTGATACCTCACATATGGATTTAATAACTATACAAAAATTAATGACCCAATTAATAAGTGTATGGAATTAATAAAATTATTTTATTAATCAATTATTATTAATATAAAAAAAAAAATAGTATATATATTTACATATATATATAATATATTTATATATTTTTTTCAAATAATAATAATATAGACTTTGAAATGTTTAAATGATCTTAATATAGCCCATTTAGATATTACAACTTCAAATTTAATGTGTGATGAAAATGATAATTTTGTCCTTATAGATTTTGGTTTATCATTAACTTGTGGTCAACAACCTCATCCATTAGGATGTGGTACTCCAGGTATAATAATATTAATAAGAAAAAAAAAAAAAATATGTAAATGTGAATAATAATAAATATATATGAATATATAACTAATTTTTATTTCTTTCATTCATTATTATTCATTATTTTTTTTTTTAAATATTAAAATTAAATTAATAATAAATATATGTGTAATAGGATTTGTTGCTCCAGAATTATATGAAGGAGACTGTAATACATGTACTCCAGATGTTTATAGTGCGGGTATCGTTTTTGGAATATTACTTAAACCTTATTTACCAAAATGTGGATTAGAAAATTTAGGAGGAAGATATGTTCGTTCAGATACTATTACAAATATTCATGAAAATTTATTAGAAAATTATATATATCAAAGTAATAACTATCGTAAATCAGTCATTAATATTACAGGGGTACCTGCAATTGTTTATAAAGCAGCTGATTTATTATATAAAATGACACAAACAGATCCAATGGACCGTATAAAACCTTCTGAAATTTTAAAACATCCATTCATAACTGCATTGGAAGCAGAATTTGAATTTACTAAATACGATGAATATATGGAAAGATTAAATTCAAAATTAGTAAGAAATAATTTAAAAAAATCATATGAATATTATACATAAAAAATAAAATTTTTTTTTTATTTGCTTATAAATATATATAAACATATAATAATATAACATATACCCTATAATATATTATGATATATATATTATAATATATTATAAAATTATAAAATAAAATTAAATTTATATAGAAAAGAATAATAAAACATAATAAAAAAGAAAAAATCTTTTTTTTTTTTTTTTTTTTTTTTTTTTTTTTTTTTTTTTGTATTTATAATTAATTTTATATAATTGAGTATTTTAGTTTTCTTAATAGTAATTCTTCTTTTCTGTATTTGAATTATAAATATTATTTTAATAATTCTTATTTGTATTTAATTATTATTTTAATAATTCTTATTTGTATTAAAAGTATTAATATTAATATTATTATTTTATTTATTATTTTTTTTTTTAATGTCAGTTCTTATCTTTATTTAAATATTATTATTCAAATTATCAACACTAATAAATATATAAATAATTCTAATATTTTGAATATAAAATATGATTGAAATAAATTTTGAAAAACTCAATTAGAATAAATTATTATTATTATTTGCTATTATTTGTTATTATTATTTATTTTTATTAAAGCTATTTATAACTTAAATAATATATCAAAATTTTTGAAAATACAATAAAATAAAATAAAAATATAAATAAATAGTTTAATGTGATGTAAATTAAAATGAATTAAGGAAAATAAAATTTAAAATTTATATGTATATATATATAAATGAAAATGTAAAAAAAAAAAAAAAAAAAAAAAAAACATAAATTATATGTACATATACATATAAAAAAAAAAGTAATATACAGTTTTTTTTTTTTTTTTTAATTATTATTATTATTATTATTATTATTATTATTATTATTATTATTATTATTATTATTATTATTATTTTTATTAAAATCTTTATATAATTTGAAAATAAATAATTGAAAATAAATAATTAATTGAAAAAAAAAAAATTTAATAAATAATGATTAAAATTTTAAAATATATATATAATATAAGGAAGCAAAAAAAAAAAAAAAAAAAAAATTTTTTTCTTTCTATATTAATATATATATATATTATTTTTTTTCCTTCTATATAATATATATAAATATGTATATATTACATATAAAATTTAACGAATATGACCAAATGGACTTAAGACACTATTTTGAGTCTCTTTGGATTTGCTTTTATTAAATACATTCCAAAATCGTAGAGTTTCATCACCAGCTCCAGTAACTATATTTTGACCATCAGGACTCATAGCCAAATATAATACACGATATGTATGACCTATTAATGTAGCTATTTGACGAAGTGATGGATATTTCCAAATTATAATTTGATTTTGGGAATAACCATGAGTTGAAACTAATTCATTTGAAGTTTTAGACCAAGAGAGATTACAAACTTGTGACCCTGTATCAATTCCATGTAAAATACTTCCAACTTGAGTATTCCAAAACAAAATTTTTCTATCAGCTGTACCACCACCAGACGCAAGTAAACCATGCTTTATATATTCAAGAAAAAAAAAAAAAAAAATAAAAATAAAGTAAAATAAAAATTTAAATTGTAAATTTTGAATTAAATATAAAATTATTAATTATTTTTTAGTTTTACAGTTTTTTTTTTTTTTTTTTTTTTTTTTTTTTTTTTTTTTTTTTTTTTAATTTAATATTAAATAAAATAAATAAATAATTACTTGATGTGGTGACCACGAAACTGCCTTTACTGCAGCTACATGATCTTCAAAACGAAAAAGTGGTGTTGCAGATGCTTTATCCCATACAAATAATTTATTATCATTACCACCTGAAGCTAATTGATTTTCTTCATAATTCCATTTTAAACCACAAACTTCTTGCTTATGACCAAGATATTTTTTGATATAATCATTTGATACACGAATATCTCTATTTAGTATTTGTCTATCTCTACTACCAGAGGTTAAAATATCACTATTCCATGCTAATGAACCTATATTTTAAATATCAATATTATGATAATATTGTTAATATATATATATATATTAATTCAAAATTAAAAATAAAAATTTAATTTTTTTTTATTTAAAAATTTTTATTAAAAAAAAAATAATATTTATATATATAATATATATATAAATGCTAATTCATACCAACTCTGGCTTGATGACCTACAAATTGTCTAATTTTTCTACCACGCTGTATATCCCATAATTGTACTAATCCTCGATTAGTTCCAACTGCAAGATGAGTACCCTATTAAATATTTATTGTTTCATTATGTTTAATTATATTATGTTTAATTGTTATTATTTATTATTATTATTATTATTATTATTTATTTTTAATAATTTTTAATTATTAATTAATATTCTTACTTTTTGCATCCAATTAACAGAAGTTACGGAATCAAATGGACCTAAATCGCATAATCTTGTTACTCTACTATTACAAGCACTCCATAAATATACACATGAACCTAATCCTATACTTAATTGATTTGTTGAAGACCAATCTACTAAATTTAAATAGAAATCATCCTTTTTTTTTTTTAAAAAAAAAAAATATATGTATATATTATTGTTATTATTTTTATTATTATTATTATTATTATTATTATTATTATTATTATTATTATTATTATTATTATTATTATTATTATTATTATTATTATTATTATTATTATTATTATTATTATTATTATTATTATTATTATTATTATTATTATTATTATTATTATTATTATTATTAGCAATATTAAAAATAAAAATATTTAATTATTAAAAATAATTATGATATATTTTATTTCTATCTCTCTCTTTTATATATATATATTTATATAATTAATAAATTTACTTGTAATTCAGGAGCATCCAACACTTTATATGGTGTTTTTGATATATGACGAGTTGCCTTTTTTGGGGTTAATAAAAGATGCTGACTTGCTTGACTCACTGGTGTTAATGAATATTTTTGAAGTGTTGGTGAATCGGTATTCATCATTTGATAAGTTCTCTTTTTAGGAGTTCTAAATGAATAAATAGAATTTCTATGTCTATTAATTTTATCTAAAGGATTATCATACATATCTTGACCTAATAATTCAATTTTTAGAACACTATCATATATTTTATTTTGTTCTTCTTTGATAGCATCACACTCACCTGGTGGTAATTTTCTTTTTCCTTTAGAAGGTGTTATTGGTCCAGAAAGATTAAATTGTGTTTCTTTATCTCCTGATAAATAATTTGGTATAAATCGATCACCACACATAGAATTTCTTCTTTTAGACCATGGAGTTTTTTGTGGAGTTTTTTTGGGTAATAAAACCATATTTACAAAATTTGAAGTGGAAGACGTTAAGGATTTTTCAGTTTTAATGGTATCATCCTGTGAAATAATAAATGACTTATTTTTTGTTGGTGTTTCCACTTGTTGGGATTGTAGTGACGACTGAAGACTATTCTGATTTAACGTATTCTGTGAGTCATCAATATCTATTGAATTTTGATGAGACAATGATCTTATATGAATAGGATCATCATTAAGAGTATCTGATGAACATGATAAATTTAATTTCTTTGATTTAAGTTGAGGTAATAATACTTCTTGATTTAATGTTACATTACTTTCATCAGTTCTTTGGCTAGTTTCATTACTAATATTTGAATTTGCTTTACTAGTTTTTAGCTTGTTGTTTGATAATATCTTATCATATAAATTTTTATTCTCCAGATTTATATTTTTTTCATTAGTAACAACTTTGGTATTGGGTGAATTTATAGTTGCTACTGTTAAATTATTATTATATCTCTTTTTAACACATGTATTTTTATTATTGCTATTCACATCCCGATCATTATTTTCTTTCATTAAAGGCGATGACGCTGAAAGAGTTTTTACTCCTAAAGTATTAGATTTTGATTTTGATGATTTTTTATTAGTGGTTTCAATAATAGGTCCAATTTTTGCTATGTTTTTATTATTTTTTTCATTTTGATTATTATAATTCCCTTTACTTCTACTTCTAGTATTATATACAAAACTTATATTATTATTTTTTGAATTAGAATTATCAATAGGATCATTTAAATTCATAATTGTCAATTTTGCTGGAGGATTACTAGAAATTTTAATTTTACCACCTTTTTTTGTTTGTAAAGCATTTTTACTTAATTGTTCCATTCGTTTATTATAATTTCTTGTATGTTTATACGGTGCATCTATTTCTGAATCGTTATTAATATCTGTTAAGGATTTAATTAAATTTTTATTTTTTAAATTTTTTGTTGATTTAAATTTTAATGGAGTATGTGATAATAATGGTGATGATGGGCATGATGAATCTGATTCTTCTGAATTATTATAATTAAGAAGGGTTGATTGGGTCTGAAAAGAATCATTTTTTGGCACTATATTAAATAAATTGTTCTTTTTAAATCCTTTTTTAATTTTTTCTGATGATTCAATAAATGGATTATCCTCATCATTAATAGGTGTAGGAGGTACATTTCTATTTGATATTTCTTTATTTATAAATTCATTGAACGATAAACTTTCACTTAAATTCCTAAACACAATATCATCTACTTTAATATTATACAAATTTTTTTTTTTAAGTGAACATGAATTATTATTTTGAGATTTATCATTAATATTATTTTTAGATGAAGAAGATGGTAGAGATATCATTGATTTCGCTTTAAATAGTTTTTCACTATTATTTTGATAATTCTCATTTTCAAATAAGCTCGATTTTATTTTTCTTAAGGTTAAATGTGATAAATCATCAACCTTATTATTTGATTTTGAATTGATTTCTTCCGAAGATAATGATTCTTTTAATTTCGATAAATTATGTGATGATTTAAATGGATTAGGTGAGTTACTAGACGATGACGAAGAATACGAAGGAGAAGACGGTAATGAACGATCATTCGTCGTCTTAAATTTTAATGCATTTATTCTGTTATTATTACTATGAACTGATGAATTTGAAGACTTTCGATGATGATTATAAGAAAAAATATTGTCTTCTTCTTTATCTTCTTCTATATTGCATTTCCATTTATATTGATTAAATGTGGACTTTGAATTATCATTTTCATTATTTATATCTTTTAATATATCAAAATAAATATTATTCATATGAAAAAAAAAAAAAAAAAAAAAAAAAGTTTTAGAATTATCTTAATTATGTTTAGGAATTTTTGTATTGACAGTTGAATTTTAAATTTTATATAGAAAAGATTAATGTTTATTTTAGAAATTTATTCGTTTGGCTTTAATTTTCTTATTTTGCTATCTTTTTTTTTTTTTTTTTTTTAACTTCTTCTTTTATTTCTTTGTTTATTACTATTATTCTATTATTGAAATGATTTTATTTCCTTTATAATACTTTAAATTAATTACATAAGAGCAAAATATCATAATATCTTATTATGTTTAATTCAAAATTTTAATATTTTAAAAAAATAATGCTTTATTATTAAAATGGATTATATATTTATAAAATTATACTCTATTGTAATGATATAAAAAATTTTAATATTTTTTGTTTTCCTCTTAGTTTATCTATCATTATAAATATATTACTTTTAAAAAATAAAAGTATTTAAACTCTATACTGTTGTTATTATTTAAAAAATATATAACGGTATACATAAAATAATTTTATTCATAATTATTAAAATATTTTAATTTATCATTAAAAAAAAAGAAATTTTTATTGTTCTCTTAATTTCATTATTAATTCTTTAAAATTAAATTTGAGTTTTATTAGTCTTGAATTTCATAAACATTGTTTTCTATTGTTTTCTATTTTTTTTTTTTTTTTTTTTTTTTGAATATATATATATATATATATTATTAGTTATATATATATAATTATCCTTTATTGATTTATCCGTTGTATAATAAGTAAAATTATTCCTTGTTATCAATTATTATATTATAATGGTAAATCTATAAAAATAATATATGTTTAAAAATATATATTTATAATATCTTTTTTTTTTTTAAGAAAAAAAAAAAAAAAAAAAATAGTATTAATATATTAATATTAATATATAATATAAATATAATAAGTTTCTAATATAAAAAAAAAAAAAAAGGTAAATTCTATTGTATTATGTATATAAATGTTAGAAAGATATATTGCTATCATTTTTTTATTGTTATTTTTCTTTAAATATTTATCTAATAATTTTATCAAAAAAAATTCATTAACTATTCTTTACAAGTAAAAATGTTTCTTTTTTTTTTTTTTTTTGATATAAAAATGTTGATTTATCTTGATTTATCAATAATGAATGAATTAATATTGTATCATTGTAAATATTGTAATGAAATACTAATTTCATTATATTGTATGTAAAATACTTGAAAAATATTGTTATTCAATCTTTTTAATTACTAATTATAAAAATTCCTAATATAAATTTTAATAACATTAAAATGAAAAATTATTATATTAATATATATATGCTTTTGATGTATATGCAAAGTAACTCTTAATTCTATTAATTAAACTTGTTATTTTATAAAATATATTATATTTATTTAATATATAATTAATTATGTATATTTATAAAAACCTTTTATTTATTATGAAGTATGTATATTAAATTTAATATAAATTAATAAGAAGTATTAATAAATATTAATTACTGTAAATAAGTTTAATTAAATTTTAGAATTGAAATAATAAGAAACTATGATAAATATATTTTGTAAAGCTTCTTTATTATTTACTACATTTATATATAAAATATATAAATATTAAAAATGAAATAAAAACAAAAAAAAAAAAAAGGATTTTTAAATTTAATTAATTAAATGAAAAAAAATATATATTTTTTATTATTTAAAAAAAAAAAAAAAAAAAAAGATTTAAGAAAAATGGAGGTAAAAGTTTAAAATTAAAAAAAAAAAAAAAAAAATAAAAATAAAATTTTTTTTTGAAAATTAATATTCATAAAATCCATATAGTTATCATATATTATAATAGTATATTATTCAATATACATTATATATTAAAGAATAATTTATATATCAAAATATTTTATTTATTAATTTTTAATTAAAAAAAGATAATTAAATTTTTAATAAATATTTTGATATTTATTTATTTAATAAGATTTATTTTTAAAAATAATATATTAGTATATATTTTTTATATATATATTTATTATTAATATTTAAAAAAAAAATAAATATAACTATTTAAAGTTTGTTAATTAGAGCTAAAAGCAATTAGCAACTAAAATGTTTGTAAAAAATATACTTTAATCCTAATATCCTAATATATTATATTACTATTTATTTTCATTTAAAAGAAAAAAAAAAAAAAAACATAAATAAATAGAATTGATATATATGAAATATATAATAAAGTATATGGATATATTTTTAAAGTTTTATGTAATAATATTTGATATTCTATTTTATTATATTAATTTTTATTATTCCATATATATAATCAATATATTACTTAATATTATTTTTATTAATAAATACTTTTCAATGTTCATTAAATTTAAAATATCAACATAAATATATGGATATCATGTGCACAACCAACTAAAATTTGGAGAATTTTAAAAGATAGATTAATAATAAAAATATCATAAAAAAAAAAAAAAAAAAAAAAAAATTAAAGATTAACGGATTTTTTTTTTTTTATTAGAAAAGGTCTTTTTCAAAATATTAATTAAACCAGAATGAATAAATTTAAATTGATAAATAACTTTTTATTTATTAATTTATTAAATCAATAAATTATATTAAGTACTTTACTAAATAAATTACTATTCTTATTATTACTTTATTATTAATTACTATTATTATTGTTACATATCAATACTGTTATTTCTAATAAATACTATTGCTATACTAATTATTATTATTTTTTTTTTATATTATTTATTTATTATTTATTGACTTTTGTTAAATTCTATTTTTTATTTTGAGTATTATAAATAATATATTTTATTATTTTTTCTTAAAATATACAAAGGATTTCAAAATTTTTCATATAGATTACTTTATTTTTGTTTTATACGTTTAAAGTTATCTTTATATTTACATAATAATACATAATAGTTCTTATTAGCAATTCATTTTCAATATTAATGTAGGAACTGCAATGTTGGTTTGATAAATCCTCAATTGTCCAATAACTATAAATAGAATTTAGATGGATACTCAAATTATTTTTTCTTTTTTATATCTTGCTTATTAACTTCTAAAACCTGGCATTTATTTTTTAAATATTAAATGTAATGACCAATGGTTTTACATGTATATATCTATGAAAATACGTTTTATTTTGCAATATAAAACAACAAAAATTTTTATCTTATAATGATTAAGAAAAAGAAAAGTGGAGGAATTTAGAAAATAAAAGAAAAAAAAAAGTTATAGGAAAAACTGATGAAATCAATATTTTAATTAAAAAATGCAAAACTATGGAATCCAAATTAATTGATAATGGAAAAGTTAAAAAATTATAGATGAATTATGATTCAAATGTTTAATTAATTTAAATAGTAATATAAAAACTGATTAATAATAAACAATAAAGTAATGATCAATAGAAAAAAAATTAATAGAATTCTGTCGTACAAAGCTATAATTAATAATTAAAATTATTTTCAATTAAAAATCCATAATTGTTTAAAATTTTAATATTTTTTATAATTAATAATTAAAATTATTTTTAATTAAAAATCCATAATTGTTTAAAATTTTAATATTTTTTAAAAATTTTAATTTAAAAAAAATAATATTTTATTATTATTATTTTTATATTTTTATTAATAACTTTTATATCTATATCAATAATTTTATGAATATTATAAAACAAATTTTCTAATAATATTTTTATTTTTATTTTTATATTTTTATTTTTATTAATAACTTATATATCTTTATCATTAATTTTATGAATACTATAAAAAAAATTTTCTATTAAATATTATTATTTTTATTGTTATATTTTTTTTTTTCAATAACTTTTATATATCTGTTAAGTAATCTAGAGATGTAGTAAACATAATATATTAATATAACTTTAATGGAAAATCCATTCTACTGTGAGAATTGAGTTGACACGACAGGTCTGAACACATAAGAGAAAGAAAAAAATAAACATTACTATAAAATATTTTATTAATATATGAAAAATTAAAATAATAATTATTATTAATTAACAAATGTAATATTCGGGATTACTTATTTGTTAATTAATAAAAGCACAAGGAAAAATATTTTCATTCATGAAGTGTAAACTATTAATAATTTTAACTGAAAAAAAATTTTAAAATGTATTAATAATATTATAGAACTATTTAGAAAACTATTAGTAATAATTAATTAATGATATAAAGGTCTTAGAATTAAACTTTAATTGATGAGAATGAATCTCATAGAAGAAAAAAAAAAAAAAAAAAAAAAGGAGAATGAATCTCATAGAAGAAAAAAAAAATAAGATAATTTCTAAATTAATTTCTGCTAAATTTCAAACCGAAAGAAAATTTAAAATTCTATTATTCAATACTGAAAGAATATTAAAGAAGTTATAAATAATAATTTATAAAATAAATAATTTTTTGCAAAATGGGTCAAGGGTTGAGGTGTGAGTCAAACCTATGAAGCAATGTCCACTGCTAAGGTAACTAACCATAAAACCTTAGTTCTAACTTTTCTAATTGAAGCATGGTCCGCCTCCAGAATTCGGATATCAGACGAATCTAGCAATTAGGCAAAAACTTATGTTAAAAAATAAAAATAATAATTTGAGATTCTAATTTATAGGATACTGTTGAAATTTTCTTAATAGTCTTATATGGGCCAAGTTTTCTAGGTTTTAATTTTTTTATTGTCATTGTGAATAATAAGTGAGCAATTAATCTAAACTTTATCTCTTGGTTTTGAAATTAGGGGCTTGAATTCTATGTTTGACGTCAAATTTCTTTTGTTTTTTTATTTCTTGTTGTAAATTTTCTGACCATACAATTAATGGAAGATTACATAGTAGTAATTGAGACTTCTTCTGATTTGTCTCCTCATATAATTAGACTGAAACCTGGTACTAAATCTATTAAGCAAAAGTACTATAGACTATACAAGTTTCAGTCGGATATATTAATGGAAAAATTAATTAAACAAATTGATAAAAAGTTAATTAAACCAATTTTGTTCTTGATAGTCTTCTCTAATAGTGTTAATTCTTAAGCATAACGGAAAGTGGAGAATGTGTATTGACTATTGTAGAGTTAATGATGCTACAATTAAAGATTTCTATTCCTTACCAAATTTTGATGAAATATTTGATGGAGAAAAAATTTTTACCACTATAGATCTTTACTCTGGTTATCATCAAATATTTATGGATGAAGAAAGCATTGAAGTAACTAATTTCACTACTAAATTTGGAAATTACTAATTTAAAGTAATGTTCTTTGATTTAACTGGAGCACAATAAAAATTATAACAAAAAAGGAAATAAAAATGAAAATTAAAATATAAATTTAAGTGAAAATAAAAGTGAAACCGATAGTAAGAATGAGTGTAAATATAAATGTGAATATGAAGAAAATGAAAATGAAGGTGAAGATGAGCTAAGCGATTTAAAATCACTTGCTGAAAGAAAAATAAAACAGAAAATAATGAAAATTCTAATGGTTTTAATCAACAAAATTTTGAATCAAGAAAAAGAAAAAAAATAAGCGTAATAAAGAGAATTCAAAATCTAAAATGTATTGATCATACAAGAGGAGAAAATCTAAATCTAATGATTATGAGCAATACAAAAATTCTAGGAAAAATAGGATATATGGGAAGATAAAAACTTTAATAAAGGAAAATCCTGGTTATTAAATAAAGCATTTTTTGGACTCAAACAAGCTTCTTAGAAATTTCAAGTTTCCTAAAAAAAAAAAAAAAAAGAGTAAGTTTAAAACAATATAATAATGATAACTATTTATTTGATAAATATAAAAATAATAAATTATGCTTACTTTAAACACTTTATGTTAATGATATTTTAATTGTAGGAGAAAATTAAGAAATCAAATTGATTGTATCAAAATTAAATTAATAATATAAAATTTCAACATAGAGCGAAGCAAAAAAAAATTATTGGAATCAATATAATAAAAACAACCGAAGGATTTAAAATTAATCAAAAGAATTATATTTAATAAATTATTAAATAATTATATAATAAAACAACACGAAAAATTTAAATTTCCATGTTTAATGAGGAGAGAAGAATCCAAAGTAGTAAACAAAACTGATTTTAAGAAAATAATTGGAACATTATTATATATTTCAACAAAAAGAGGACCTATTATTGCTTTTGCAGTAAACTAAACTAGTAAACAAATTTACAGAATGATCAACTTCATGACATATATATTCACATTAAGAAGTAGTCCTATTTCATGGAGATAAGCAACTCAGAAAAATATTTCATTATCAACAACAGAAGCGGAATACGTATGTCCAACTGAACGCTATATGGATAAGAGGATTGATTAAAGAAATATTTATTAAATACATTCAAATAGTATAACATCTATACTACCAATAATATTAAATCATGTAATAGAATAGTAATATACAACTAATATGTAATATTATATTTTAAATAAACACATCTTCTTATATATAAAAAAAAATTAATAAAGTATTAAAACATAAAATCATTTAATTTGTAATTTGTATGTGCTTACATTAATAAAATTTAATAATATTAATTTATATAAAACACTTATTGATTTAATTATATTTTTAATTTTATTATTAGATTATGATTATTATTGATTATATAAAAGAATGAACTATATTCATATCTATTTTAATTTGATATTATAATTTTTAATATTACTAATACTTTATAATAATTTTAAATTATTTAATCATAAAATATTCATTCAATCTATTGAAGATAATATGATTATGGATTTATATATTTATTATATTATTATCATTTCTATTATAATCCATTACATTTTTTTTTATTTTTTTTTTTTAATATTAGTTAAATGATATTCCAATTTATCTTTTTAATTTTTTTTTATTACAATAATATTCAAATTTATATTAGTAATATTTATTACTATTTATTACTATTTATTACTATATAAATTTTATTTAATATTTTAATTAAAATATAAACTTTATTTTTAATATTCTTTTAATAAAATTTATTATTTATTATTGTCATTAAAATTATTTAAAAATATTTAAATATATTTAAAATTTATTTATTTTTTATATATATAAATGTTAATATTTATATAAAATATCTATAAAATATCTAATAATATTAAATTTATTTCAAATATTCATTTCTACCTATATGAAGTACATTCAAGTTTTATTTTATATGTCTAATATATATATGTTCTAAGAACTAGATTTTCTATAATTTATATATTATAATACAGTAAATATATACTAATATGATAATAATAAAACTAAAATCATGTTAAATTATTAATTATTATTTTAAACTATTAAAATAATTACTAATATATATAAGACAATAATGAAGATAGTGCTAATTTTTAATTCTTTAATTGATGAAATTATTCCATTTTTATCAAGTTTCTTGTGAATATATTTAATTATTCTATTAATTCATTACACAATAAAAGCATATTTAATAATTTATAAAATTAATAATAAAAAATAAGATTTATTTATATTAAATTTTATTATTTATATATAATAATTACTATTAATATCTATATTTTAATTAACTTCAAAAATAAAAAAAATTACATAATTAGATATTAAATAAGAAATACATACAAAAATAGTATTTTTAAAATATTTAATATATTGATAAATTGCATTGTTTTATTTTATTTTGATGTTTTTAATTATTTTAATTATTACACATCCGATTACAATAAGAAATAGAAAATTTCCATATATTAAAAATTTTTCATCAAAAAGTATAATTATTGGATAAAATTTTTCATTTATTATTATTACATATTATGGTATACAATTATTATAAAGAATTATTTTTTGTTCCTTTTGGTTTTTTAAAAAAGGAAAAATTAAAAAAAAAAAAAAAAAAAAAAAAGTATATTTAATAACATAAATATTTTTTTATTTATTTTAATACTAAAATTATTTAATAACAAAAATAATTTTATATATTTTAATAATAAAATTATTTTATAATGAAAATAATTTATTTATTTTAATAATAAAATTATTTTAATTAATTATCAAAAACAATTATTTTATTATTTATAAATTCTATAATTATTTTATCCTTAATATAATTCTTTGATAGTTTTTCTATTATTTCTATTTTATATAAAGATATATGAACTTCTATGAATGTTTTGCATGTAACTAATAATTATTGTAGTAGATAAAACTTTTTAAATTTCTCAACATTTTAATTTACAATATATATACAAAATGATTTTTATACTTTTAAAATAATTAATTATTATCGATAATAAAGTTTAAGGGAGACGGATGGAATTGATCAATTCAATTATAATTTATTAATATGTTTTGCTATATATTTTATTTTATTATTTATTTATAATGCTAATTCAATAGTTTTATATTTATTATTTGAAAATAAACCTTTAAAATTTAAAAAAAAAAAAAAAATAGATAAATAATAGTTTTATAATATTTTATAATGTCTCATTTTTTTTTTAATAAATATTTAATTATTACATATATGATTACATTATAAATACTAATAACAAATTATTAAATTTATTGTGTAACCAAAAAAAAACTCCAAACTATTAATACCATTATTGGTAATAATAATTTTATAGATATTCTTTGTTATAAATAAATATAAAATGAATTTTTTTCTCTTAATAAAATAAATTTATAATAAAAAATAAATAAATAAAAAAGTGAATAAAATATAAATAAAAAAAATTTTAATAAAAATAAATTAAAAAAAAGGTATATAATACTATAATGAAATTCACTTCTTTATTAACTTTAAGCGCTTCTGCTACTTTTGCTTTAGCTGATGTAACTTTAAGAGAAGCTGCAAAAGACTTTTTATTTGGTGTTGCTGGTAACACAAATAGATTTAATAATGATACTTATATGGAAGCATTAAGTCAATTTAACTATATGGTTGCTGAAAATGGTTGTAAATTATCTGGCATTCAAGCAGAAGAAGGTGTTTTTGATTTTACCGATTGTGATGCTCATTACGAAAAAGCTCTTGAATTAGGAATGAAATTTAGAGGTCACTGTTTAATCTGGCATAATTATCAACCAGAATGGTTTCAAAATTTAAAAGGTGAAGATTTAAAAAATGCTATTATTAATCATATTACAACCGTTTTAACTCATTATAAAGGAAAAATTGATACATGGGATATTGTAAATGAAGCTCTTGCTGATGTAGATGCTACTGAAGAAAATCCATTTGTTTTACGTGATTCTTTCCTTTTACAAGAAGTTCCAGATTATATTGATATTGCTTTTAAAACTGCTCGTGAAATTGATCCAAATCTTAAATTATTCTATAATGAATATTATAATGAAGGCGGACCACATTATAATTGGTTTGGTCAAAATCTTAAAAAGTCAAATGCTACTTTTAACTTTGCCAAGGATTTATTAGATCGTGGTGTTCCACTTGATGGAGTAGGTCTTCAATATCATATTCAATCTACTAGTTATCCAACCTATGATCAAGTTATGGAAGTTATGGCTAAATATGCTGAAATTGGACTTGAAGTTCAAATTACAGAAATAGATGTCAGACTTGATGGAAAACTAACTCCTGAACTTTATGAATTACAAGCTAGACTTTATGCTGAAGCTCTTAAAGCTTGTTTAGATAGTAGTAATTGTACCGCCTTCTTAATTTGGGGAGTTAGTGATTTCGATAGTTGGATTTCATATGGACACCCCACAATCTTTGATGAAAATTATGCCCCAAAGAGTGCTTATTATTCATTATTAAATGTTTTAAAAGAATATAATAATAGTGAAAATGATTCAAATGATTCAGATGATGAAATGATTGAAATTGAATCTGATACTGCAGTTGAAGAAAATGAAGACAGTGAAAGCGATAGTAATTAGAAGAAAAGAACAAAAATGTTTTTTTTAAGTATATGAAAAATATATATATATACATAAAGTAATAAAAAAAATGAAAAAAAAAATATATATATATATATATATTAAAATTTATACAAATAAAAATTAATATTAAAAAAAAAAAAAAAATAAAATAAAAAAAATAAAAAATAAAATAGTATAACAAAATACATATATATTTTATTATATTTAGAATAAACTAATATAGTTAAAATATTATAATAAAGATATTAAAATATAATTTTTATAAAAATAAATAATAAATATTAGTAAAATAAAGTAAAACAAATCAAAACAATATAATATAATTTTTGTAAATATAAAATAGTAATTAGTAGTAAAAAAAAAAAAAAAAAAAAATGAAACAAAAACAAAATAAAGCAAAAACGAAATAAAAACTATTATTTATATACATTTTGTGTTCAATTATTAATTATATATTACAAATATTTGTCAAAATTATGTTGTGTTAAATATTAGTAGAATTGTATTAAAAATTTATATTTGGATTGATGATGATATATATAATAATTACTAATTAATATATATTATTAATTTTTGGTTTTAGCCTTAATTTATATATATATAATTATTATTATATATCTATTAACATTAAGTTTTTTAATATTAGTACTTATAAATAAATACTATTTATGTAATATTTATATATATTTAATAATGTTTTATTATTTAAAAAAAATAATACATTTCTTTGTATATTTCTTATTGTTCATATATTTACATAAATATATTTACATTTATGTAAAATTAAATTTATTTTTATCAAAAAAGTTTAAATATATATATAATTCTATTTCTATATTTCTTTTATTCCTGAAGTTTAAAATCAAAATATTTCTTAGCACTTTTCTTAAAGTATAATTTCTAAAATCTTATTTCCTTGTATTTTTTTAAAAATTTGATATTTTTAATTTTGATATTAAAGATAAAAATATAATCATTAAATGTCTCCATCTATATATATAGTTTTTTTATATTGTATTTTTTGATTCTTTGCCATCTTAAAATTATAATAATAATAATAATAATATAATAATAATAATAATAATATTAATACTAATAATAAAATTTCAAAAGAACTATATTTTAATAAAACAGATATTGTTATTTAATATTAACACTAGAAATTTAATGAATTATTACCAACAATTATTATTATTGAATTTTATTATTATTATTATTATTATTACTTTATAGTTTATATGTATCTAATTATTGCTATATATATTAATAAGATCTATTTCAAAATTAGTTTATTTAATTATATTAATTGACTTTGATTTTATTATTTTTAAACAATATAAATTTCATTTAAAAAAAATAATAATAATCAAAAATTATTTTACAATTAATTTAAAAGTTTTTCATAATTTTTTTTTTTTATGTAATTAATACATTCTTTTTAAAATTTTTTACTAATAATTATTGTTATTACAATTAAAAAAAATTATAACAATAATAAATAAATAAATTAAATAATGCAGAATTTTTATATTATTTAAGGCAATTATTATTGAAATTTTTGTATAATAACAAAGTTAGAAGGGGAGTCCTATTTTATTTCAAACTGACAAAATAGATCAACTTCAATTATATTTTATTAATATTTTTAGTTTATATTATTTATTCTATTTATTTTGTGAAATTAATTATTATTATTATTATTTATTTATTATTAGATAATTATTATATTAAAAAACGGTTGATCCTTTTGGAAATATAAAAAGACAGATAAACAATAATTTTATTTTATAATATTTTATATTGTCTCATTTATACATATTTTTTATATATTTTTTATATTGTTATTGCTTTTTTTTTTTTTTTTTTAATAAATATATAAATTATAAATCATAAATAAAAATAACAACGGAAAATTATTAATTTTATTGTGTAACCAAAAAGTTCATTTCTATTATCATAATAATTAATTAATATTTAAACTTTCAAAAAAAAAATATTTATCTTAATTGTAAAATATCCAAGTACCAATAATTTAAAGATTTTCTATGTTACTTTCCAGATAATTGGATGAAAGCTTAATCCTTTTAATATAAGTATATTAATATAAATATATTAATATTTAACTAAAAAAAAAATTTTTTTTAATAAAACTTTATTAACAATATATTAATTTATTTTTCTATTAAATTTGAAAAAGTATAAATATCTTGAAAAAGTTTTTTTTTTTTAAATTTCTTCACAAAATATAAAATTAAATAAATAATAAATAAATAAATAAGTAAATAAATAAATATAAAAAAAAATTAAAATTAAAATATATAAATAAATAAAAAGATCAGAATGAAATTCACTTATTTATTAACTTTAAGCGCTTCTGCTACTTTTGCTTTAGCTGATGTAACTTTAAGAGAAGCTGCAAAAGACTTTTTATTTGGTGTTGCTGGTAACACAAATAGATTTAATAATGATACTTATATGGAAGCATTAAGTCAATTTAACTATATGGTTGCTGAAAATGGTTGTAAATTATCTGGCATTCAAGCAGAAGAAGGTGTTTTTGATTTTACCGATTGTGATGCTCATTACGAAAAAGCTCTTGAATTAGGAATGAAATTTAGAGGTCACTGTTTAATCTGGCATAATTATCAACCAGAATGGTTTCAAAATTTAAAAGGTGATGATTTAAAAAATGCTATTATTAATCATATTACAACCGTTTTAACTCATTATAAAGGAAAAATTGATACATGGGATATTGTAAATGAAGCTCTTGCTGATAAAGATGCTACTGAAGAAAATCCATTTGTTTTACGTAATTCTTTCCTCTTACAAGAAGTTCCAGATTATATTGATATTGCTTTTAAAACTGCTCGTGAAATTGATCCAAATCTTAAATTATTCTATAATGAATATTATAATGAAGGCGGACCACATCTTAATAAGAAAGGTGTTCACGTTGAAAAGTCAAATGCTACTTTTAACTTTGCCAAGGATTTATTAGATCGTGGTGTTCCACTTGATGGAGTAGGTCTTCAATATCATGTTCGTTCAACTGGTTATCCAACCTATGATCAAGTTATGGAAGTTATGGCTAAATATGCTGAAATTGGACTTGAAGTTCAAATTACAGAAATAGATGTCAGACTTGATGAAGAACCAACTCCTGAACTCTATGAATTACAAGCTAGACTTTATGCTGAAGCTCTTAAAGCTTGTTTAGATAGTAGTAATTGTACCGCCTTCTTAATTTGGGGAGTTAGTGATTTCGATAGTTGGATTACTGATGGTTATGCCACTATCTTTGATGAAAATTATGCCCCAAAGAGTGCTTATTATTCATTATTAAATGTTTTAAAAGAATATAATAATAGTGAAAATGATTCAAATGATTCAGATGATGAAATGATTGAAATTGAATCTGATACTGCAGTTGAAGAAAATGAAGACAGTGAAATCGATAATAATTAAAAATATATATATATATATATATATAAATTTTTTTAAAATAAATAAAAACAAACACTATAGCGAAAAAAAACAAGTAAATTACTGAAAAAAATATTAAATAAAAATAAAAATAAAAAATAACAAAAAAAAATAAAAATGTAAAAAATATAAATAAATAAATAAATAAATAATTTATTATATTTAGAATAAACTATATATAATTAAAAATTGTAATAAAACTTATTAGAATATATAATTTTAGTTTAAATAAAATAAAATAAATAAATAAAAAAAAAAAAAAAAAATTGTATACGTTTAATGAAGTATTGTAACTATTTAAACAAAAATGGTACGTTATACTCATTACTAGTAATCACATGATTAAATTAAAAATGTACAAAAAAAAAATAAGAAATATTAATTATTAATTGTTGGTCTCAATGCTTTGATTTTGGTTTTGGCTTTATTTTAATATTAAATTTTTTTAATAATCAAAATATATTGTAATAAAAAAAGTATATATATGGATATTTCTTGTTATATATAAAAAACTAAAACATATATATATATGTATAATTAATTTAAATATCAAAGAAAGAAAAATAATATAATGGATATATATTTATAACTATATTATTTGAATTATTATTAATAGAAAGATGATTAATTTTGATTGTAAATAAATAAAAAATTTAAGATTTATAATATGTAAATGATTTTTCCCTTGTAATTATTTAATTTATATAATAGATAGAATAAATATAATAAAAAAAATATAATAACGAAATAAACATGGTATATGATTTTTTACAATTTTATTTATTAAAGATAATAAAAAAATAAAATTGTATAATTCTAAATTTATTATGTATGAAAATCAAAAAAAAAAAAAAAAAAAAAAAAAAAAAAAAAATATTATATATATAGTTTATATAATAAAAATTAGTCTTTATACTTAATTTTTAAAATTGAAACAATAATAGATTATACTAACAACCGCATTCATTAAAAATTTTTATATTAATTTATTTTAAACCTTTTTTTTTTTAAAAAAAAAATTACTTTAACAATTTAGAATAAAAATAAACATTTAAAAGCATTATATACATTAATACATTAATAAAATATAAAACAAGAATAAAATATATAATTAAAATTAAAAAAATAATAAATTAAGAAAAATTGTGTATTCAATTAAAAAAAAAAGTTTTTTTTTATTTTATTTTACAGATGGAGATTTAAATCCTTTGTATAAATATATATTCTTTTTAAATTATAAATTGGTTGTAATTCCATAAATTATTAACTATATAACTATATCAATAGTTCTAAAAAAAAAAATTATCATTTTCTTTTAGTTATTATTAAAAAGTATTATAGTACATTAAAAAAAAATTATCATTTTCTTTTATTAATTATTAAAAAATATTATAGTTCATTAAATTTTAAAAATATTGGTCATTCCAAACGCATATTAATAAAAGCTTATTAATTAATAATTTTATATAAAATAGTTATTTTTAGAATTATATTATATTTTTTTTTATTATAATGTAATAATATTTATCTGAATAAAAGTCATGATAATGATAAAACAAAAATTATAATATATAATAAAATTATAATTTATAAAAAAAATAAAAATAAAACGAACCAAAAAAGTATTAAAAAAAAAAAATCTAAATATACAAAAAGCGATATTTGTATAATGATCAACAAAATATGAATTATGATTTTTCACTTTTTTATATATTTGAATAAGATTAAATAATAGATTTTTTTTCTTTTATTAAGTTTTATTTTATTTTATTTTATTTTATTATATTTTTTTTTTTTTATATTTTTTTTGTATTTACTAAATGTAAAGTATAATGTGAATAAAACTAAATATTTAAATATATATATATTTCTATAAGCATACAATAAAAAAAAATTCTCCATTACTTAATAATTTATATTTATAATTGTAATATAATAATATAATACAATAATACATTATATTAATTATTAAAATTTATAAACATTAAATTTTATATATATATATACTTCTTTAATTATATATAATAATATATATATTAATAATTTAATTAATCATTAATATTTAAGAAATTAAAAATAGTATATTGATAATATATAAATTACTGTGATATTTTAAAATTTAAAAATCTAAAATTATTATTAAATATAGTTTATTATATTATAAATATATATAATATTGATTTACCATCAAAACAAAAAAAAAAAAAAAAAAAAAAAAAAAAATAAGCTTTAGTAAAATTTTCTTTATATATTAAAACAAAAAATAAAAAAAAAAAAAAAAAAAAAGGATTTCTATATTTTTTAATAGAAAATTAAAACTAAAAAATAAAATTAAAAAGTAAATATTCTTTATATTAGCAATAAGGATGATATATAATATAATTTGAAATAGTAATGAGAGTAAAAACTATTAAAAACGTTTAATATATGGAAATATTAATTATTGGAATATAAATATTTTAATTTAGAGAAGAAATGTTTGATAAAAAATATATTAATAAAAGAATAGAGAAATATATATTCTTCTGAGCATTCATAAATTTAAAATATATATATATATATTTAAATAGAATTAAATTCAAAAAAACAAAAAAAAAAAAAAAAACAAAAAAAAAAAAAAAAAAAAATAATAATAATAATCATACTGAAAATCAATTACTGAAATAACAATTTATAGTGAAATTTGAATTAGGGATTTCAAAAAAATTTTAAAAATTTTAAAAAATAGACATTTTAAAATTAAAAGAAATTAATCAATAATATTTCAAAAAAATAAAGTAAATAGTATTAATATTTTCAATAATATATATATAAATATATTTTATTTAAAAAGGAGAAAACATGTTTTTAACAATATCTTATAAATATTCTTTATACCAAAATTTCATATTTTATATATTTTATTATTCTTTAAATTCAGATATATATATGATATTGATGTTAATTAATATTTTTTTTCTTTTTTAATATTGTCTATTTAATATTAATTTATTCAAGCAAATTTTTTTTATTCTATCCATCATTAAAATAATACGAATATTATATAAATTATTACGTTGTTTTCAATAACAAATAAACTAAAATAAAAAAACAAAATAAAAAGTAATTCATAAAAGCTTTTATAATAAAAAAAGCATTCAAAAGAAAAAACAATAAAAAAATGGCTACAGAAAATGCACCAAATAAAGTCGATGAAAATATAAATAGATCTACAAAGTATAAAAAGGGAACATATACTATTATAATTAAAATTGGTACCTCTTCTATTTGTGATGAACATAATTATTTCCCAAAATTAGCAAATCTTTCCATGCTTGTTGAATCTATTATAGAATTAAAAAAATTAGGACATAGACCTGTCCTTGTGTCTAGTGGTGCTGTTGGTACAGGTTTAAGAAGATTAAATTTTAAACAGAAACCAACAAAGTCAAGAGCTAAAGTACAGGTATAAAAAAAAATTAAATAATAGTAATATAGCCTAATCCATTATATATAAAAAAAAAAGATTTTCTTTAATTTATTTACCAATCATAATTTAATAAATCTCGCTTATTATTATTAATTAATTAATTAATTAATTCTTATTATTCATTATAAAAAAATATGTTTTTCATTTAAATATAATAAAAAGGCTATTGCTGCTGTTGGACAAGGAAGACTTATGAGTAAATATGATACACTTTTCTCAAATTTTAATCAACCTATAGCACAAGTTTTATTATCAAGATCTGATTTAACTGAAGTAATAATTAATTATAATAAAAAAAAAATAATAAATAAATAAATAATATTTAAACTAAATAATAATTTTTTTTTTTTTTTTTTTGTATATTAATATATATTTTATATATAATTATGTTTTTTTTTTTTTTTTTTTTTTTCGTTTAAAAAAATGAAATAATAAAAATATTGGTAGAGGTTTCAATATATTAACGCATGTAATACATTTAATGAATTATTAAATATGGGAGTAATTCCAATTGTTAATGAAAATGATACAATTTGTAATGAACACTCACGTTATGGTGATAATGATACACTTTCAGGTATTACTGCTGGTATTGTAAGTATTAAAAATATATATAAATATAATAATAATAGATAAAATTATATTGTATGAATAAATAATAATACTTATTATTGTTTTTTTTTTTTATTATTAATAATCATATTAAATATAGACTAATGCTGATTTTCTTTTCTTATTGACTGATGTTGATGCTCTATATACTGATAATCCAAGAATTAATCCAGAGGCCAAACCAATTCGTGTAGTAAAAGATTTAGAAGAATTACATGGTAATAATAATTTATTATTATTATTTATATTATTATTAATTTTTCATTTTCATTTTTTTTTCTCTACATCATATTTTTGATAATATTATTAATAATAGAATTAATAATTTATTTAATATTTTTATTTAATATTGAACTATACTAATAGAAAATTTAAAAAATTTATTTATTACTTTGTTATTATTATATATATATCTTATATTTTTTTTTTCTCACTCTCTTTACATACACATTAAATATTATCATCAAATAAATTGAAATATATTAAATAGTTAGTATATCAACACCAGGATCTGCTATTGGTACTGGTGGAATGTCAACGAAATTAGTTGCAGCAGATATTGCATCTAATGCTGGATGTACAACAGTAATTATGAATGGTAAATATCCAAATAATATTGTTGATATTATAAAAGAAGCTTCAGAACGTGAAAGTACCAATAAAGAAATTAATCCAAAAATAGGAACACATTTCTTACCAAATGATGTATTATTAAATGATAGAGAATGGTGGATTCGTTTTGGTTTAGCACCATTAGGTCAAATTCAAATTAAACCTGAATGTATTAAGCATTTAATTGAACAGAAATTAAAGCATAGAGAATCATCAGAAAAATTAGACTCTATTTATCCAATAGATGTCGAAGATACACAGGATTATTTCTTCCCAAATCAATGTATTTCATTAACCACTATAATTAAAAATAATGATACCGGTAAAGATGAAATTGTTGAGGTTGGAAGAGCTTTATCTAATTACACTAGTAGTGAAATACAGTTAATTAAAGGACATGATAGTTGTGATATCATAAAAATTCTTGGTGAAACAGGTCCAAAAATTAGAAAATCTATTGTATCTAAAGAAAATATTGCATTATCTCTAAATAAAAGATTATTACAATTGTTTGATTTATTTTAATAAATAAAACAAAAAAGAAAAAACACACACACATGCAAAAAAAAAAAAAAAAATTAAATTAAATACTAAAATACTAAATTTATAAAAAAAAATTTTTTTTTTCCTTTAATTACTTTAACGAATAAAATAATCTTACATTTAAATATATATATATATATAATGAAATCAATGATATATCTATATAAAAATATCAATACATCTTCACAATACCAATAATAAAGAAATATAAATACTACATCAATAATAATATTGAAAAGAACATCATAGTAATTTACATTATAATGATAAAGTTTTTTTTTTTTTTTTAAAAAAAAAAAAAAATAATGATTAAAAAAAATGCAAATAAATAATGATTCAAGTAAATATATATATATGTATATATTTTATCAGAAAAATAATAATTAAAAATTAATATTAAAAAAAAAAAAAAAAAAGTAAGAAAGAAAAAAAAAGAAACAATCATTGATTCTGATTTCTATTATTAAATTATTAATATTTTATGATAGTAATATTATATATATATATATATTTTAATATTTATATTAAAAGCATATTATTACTGTTATTATTATTGTTATTATATAATTATTACTATTTTTTATAAATTCATTTTTATAAATAAATTAAATATTACTAAAAAAAGAAAGAAAAAAAATAAAAAACTTTCCTTTTAATAATTATTTAAAATATATATATATATTTATAATAGAAATTTTAAAAATATTATATAAATATATATAACAATATATTATATATATTATTATTTAATAAAATAAATAGTAAATATTAATTTATCATATATGAAAGATAATATGTCTTTATTTTTTTTTTATCCTAAAGATAAAATTCATTGATATTTTTGAATTATTAATGAGACTTTTTTTTTTTATCATTTAATATAATAATTTATATTTGTGTAGTAATTCAAATATAATAATTAAAAATAATAGTTATTAATGCATTAATTATATAATAAAGCTACATTATAATATTTTTATTTAAATATTTTACATTTAAAAAAAAAAATAATAAAAATAATAAAAATAAAAATTAAAATTAAAAATTAAAATATGCATATTATTATAGCTAATGTAGCTAATTCAATAAATTTAATCCTTAATATAAAGTTTTACAATATTTTGTAATATAAATAATTTCAATAATATTCCATAAAAATAAAGATAATAATTTAAAAAAAAATGTATTTTGATAATTAAATATAAATAAATATAAAAATAATTATATTATTTTTATTGTAATAAGAATCTTTTATAAAGGTATTTTTTATTATTATTAAAAAAATTTTTTTTCTCTCTTTAATGAATTTTAATCTTACTCGAATTATTTAAAAAAAAAATTAAATTAAATTGTATCATTATAATAAAATTTTTTTTATTTTATTTTATTTTATTTTATTCTAAAACAGATAAACAAATTTTATAAATATATATTATTTGTTTGTTTTTTCAAATGCAAACGCATAAAATAAATAGTAAAAAAAGTTTTTTATTTTTATTTTCTTATTTTTTTTAAAAAAAGCTTTTTTTTTTTTTTTTGGTGCTTTTAAGCCTAATATGTAGAAAATCATCAATAAAATATTAAATATTATTGGAGGATATTTTCATATATAAAAAATATGAAAGACTAATAAAAAAAAAAAAAAAAAAGAAAAAAACTTGAAAAATTCAATAGTAAATATTTAACATTAATTAGTATTAACCTTTCAAAGTAACATTTAATTAATGTATCATAAATCTAACATTTTAATTAAAATTTTTGATATTTAATAATTAATATTTGAAATTCTATAATAATTTTTTTAATTATTTTATTAATTATCAAAAGATATGGATTTTATTGTAATTATTTAAATGTAATAATAATATAATTATTTATGTTATTTTTATATTTATTGATATTTAATTATCAAAATCCTTTTTTTTTTTTAATTATTATTTTTATTTTTATGGAATATTATAGAAATTATTTATGTAACAATTTATGATTATTATTTTGGTAATTATTTAATAATAATTATTATTTCATTTTAATAAAAAGTTTATACATAATATGATATAACAATCCATTATTTTTTTAATCACCATTTTATTAGTAGATATTTAATCAACTTTTATTTATTTTTTTTAAGATTAAACTTTGATATGTATACTATAATAATTTATTATTGGTGAACTATTGAAAAAATAATTTTTATAGAAGCTTTTTATTTAAAATTGAAAGTTGATAATATAGCTAATACTTTTATTAAATATTCTTTAAGATAAATACAATTTATAAAATCATTTCTTTTCATAAAATAGTTATATAAATTTTAAAAAGATAGAAACTAAAGGATTAAAATATATTATAAAGATTATTTAAAAAAGAATAGTAAAAACATAAATTTAAATATAAATATAAATAAATAAATAAATAAATAAATAAATAAATAATTAAATAATTAAATAAATAAATAATAAATAAATAAATAAATAAATAAATAATAAATAAATAAATAAATAATAAATAATTTTTTTTTATATTAAATAAAATTTTATAATATTATTATCTTTAATTATTTATATATGGATGGATATAAATATAATATATTGATATATATATTAAGTATATTGAATTTGGTATTGTAACTTCTATTTAATATTTTATTTTATTTTAATTTAAAAATTTTAATTTTTTTAAATTTTTTTTTGTACATTATAAATTACTAAAAAACAACCTTTTATATACAAAAAAGGAAATAAAATATATTACATCAAGTTATTGTTTTATCAGATTACAATGATAATATATTGAAATTATATAAATTATCAACTAATAAATATATTAAAAAAATGAAATTTTATTTGATAAAAATATTATTTCTTTTTTTTTTAAAAAAAAAAAAAAAAAAAAAAATTGGAATTAATTATTAATTTTCTCTTTGAAGAAAAAAGAAAAAATAAATAATATTAATATATAAAAGTAAAAATTAGAAATAAACGATAGAAGAGAAAATAAGAAAGAAATTAAGAAATATTCTTTTTCTTTTCTTTTATATTTATATTTTATGTTATTTATATAAAAAAAGAAAAGGAATTAAATAAGAATATCAAATATTGAATATTTGATATTTTATAATTAATCAAATTTCTTTAAAAATAAAAAAA
Organism: Neocallimastix lanati (nom. inval.); assembly: GCA_016946835.1. Taxonomy (NCBI): domain Eukaryota; kingdom Fungi; phylum Neocallimastigomycota; class Neocallimastigomycetes; order Neocallimastigales; family Neocallimastigaceae; genus Neocallimastix; species Neocallimastix lanati (nom. inval.). The sequence continues at coordinate 188,068 of JACVTC010000036.1, forward strand.
AACTTTAAAGGAATTATATAATTATCCTTTTTTCAATGAGGAAAAAAAGAAAAAATGTTATTATTGATTGTTTATAAGAAGAGATTTAAACTATAAATTTTTCAATAAATATAATCATAAATAATATCTAAAATTATATTTTTAAAAAATTAATACAAAAAGTTCTTTATTATTTATAAGAAAATAAATTTTGGTAAAAAAAAAATAAAAAAAAAAAAAAGAAAATTAAAATAGGATTGTTTATTATTTTAATTTTAATAAAAAAAAAATATCAGATTTGTTATCTGATAATAGAGGATAATTAAAGTTTTATATTATTATATTAATTAATTTATTTAAAAATTTTTCTTTCAGCGAAGTAAATTATATTTAAAGTTACTTTTTAAAACTCCTTGAAAATAATATTTAATAAGCAAGATACAAAGAAATAAAAAGAAAAAAAGAAAAAAAAGAAAAAAAATGAAGTTTATATCATTATTTTTAATATGTATGTGTATGATATTTATGAATGGTAAGTTATTAAATTAAAACACTTTTAAATATAAAATTTAAATCTTCAGTATTTCAATATATTTGTATAAATAAAATTATACCATATTATTAACATTCTTTTAAATCAATTTTAAATAATTATTATAGTTTATTCTTTTGAGGATAAATATTGGGATAATGATACTAATAGTAAATATATATATATATATATATATATTTTTTTTTTTTTTTTATTTTTGATATTATAAATTTTATAATATTTATTAAGTAATACTAATTATACATTTTTATTTATTTTTCAAATTATATTATATTAAATAATTATACAATTTATTTATTATATAAATTATATTCTGAATAAATTATATTCTGAATATTAAATAGTAAATTCAATTATAATTGATTGGAAAAAAAATAGTTTTAATAAAAAAAGAAAATGTGAAGTTTTCTCTATTTATCAAAATGATGAATTAATAAAGTCAGATATACCTATAAATGTTGGAAAAACAGTTCTTGCAAACATAAATATTGAAGGAGAATTAACTTTGAAATGTGATAAATTTGTAAAGCAAAAAAGATTCTTTTTTGATAATGATGATGATGATGATGATTTAGACATATCCTCAGAACAAGAAAAAAGTGAAATTTCAAGTGAGGATGAAAATGATCCAATATTTAATGATATAGATAATCAATATGATACAGACGATAATGATGAAAATAAGAAAAATAAAATTGATGATAAATCAACGTCAGTAAAGCCAAAAAATGATAATGAAAATAATAAATCAACAGGTATTTTTTTTTTTTTTTTTTTCTCCATTTTTAACAATAATTATTGTTAATGTAATTGTTTTTGTTATTGCCATTATTATTATTACTATTTATAATTTTTAATATTAATATAAATATTAACAAATTATGTTTTATATAAATTGTTACACTATCTTATTTAATAATTATTATTGAATAATAAAAGAATACGACACTACTGATGATAAAAATAACAAAAATAATAAGGAAGAACAAAATGCCTCTGAAGATAAATTAGAAAAATTATCAAATCAAACTACAAATGATAAAGATCGTCAATCCAAAAATGGTACTAAAAATAACAATAATGGTAACAACAGTGAAGGAAATGATCATAATTCAACGAAAAATGACCAAACTAAGGATGGTGGTACTGATCAAAACAATAATAATGCTGAGGGTAAAAAATCAAATGAAGTAAATAATTCTACTACTGCTACTACTACTTCTAATAATAATAAGGATAAGAATGAGGATAAACCTGAGAATAAGCCTGAAGATAATGATGAAAAAGACGAAGATAAAAATATAAATGGTATTCAATTAACAGTAGGTTTATCTTCAGCATTTTTATTAACAAGTGGAATGTTTGTTTCTGTTTTAAAAATTAGAAAAATGTCAGATATTCAACTTGAAGTTAATGCTCAAGAAATGTCAGCTAATTCAGTATATGTTCCATCACCAAGACTTTCAAAATCATTATCTATGTCATCTGTGGAAATTGGATCATTTTCTTCAACATTACAAGAAGATACTATGAGATCATCTATTAGTTCAATGATTGTTTAGAATATGAAAATTCTTAAAAAAAAAAAGAATTTTTTTTTTATGATTTATTTCATTTAAAGTGAAAAATCGAAAACGTTATTATTTAGAAATTTATTTCTTGTCTAGTTATAAAAATATTATGATATATAAATATTTTTTCTTTTTCATAAAAATTTAATACAATATTATAACATCGTATTATTAATTCATTTTAAAATTTTATAATATATATATTCAATGTTTTATTAAACATGATTAATCATTAAACATTTTTTTTTTTTTTTTTTTTTTTTTTTTTTTAATGCTAATTTTCATTTTCACTATATAAATATATAAAAAATAAAGTTATTTAATATTATTAAACTTTATTTTATCGCAGGATAGTCAAAATATACTCAGTAATTTATATTTTATTTTTTATTCAATAGAATAAATAAATAAATAAATTAATATATATATATATAATATAATAAAGATATAAATAGCAAATTAAAAATATTAATATATTATGTATATTAATATGCTTTTTTTTTTTATTTTTATTTTTTTATTTTTATTTCTAATGATTAATCAGAAGACATTATTACATATACATATACATATATATACATGTCACATTTTATATCATTGTTTTTATTAAAAACAAAAATTACATAATTTAATTTAATAAGTATAATAAATACGGGTCTCTACCGTTTCATAAAAGTTATATTTATCTAATTCAGTATATAAATAAAATGGTTATAATTATTATTATATATATATATACATTTATATACTTTATAATAATAAACATAAAAAAGATAAAGTTTATAATATATATCAATATAATAATAATAATAATAATAATAATAATAATAATAATAATAATAATAAAAGTATTATTTAAAATAAAACTAAATCTTTTTATTTTTTATATATTGTGTTATATAATCTATGAAAAAAGCGTAAAATGAATATTTATTAATATTATAGAATAATAATAATTAAAACAACTGATAAATAAAGTTTTAAAAATTTCATTTTTTTAATGTAATAAATAATAAATCATAAAACAGTTTTTTCTTTTATTTATTTGTTTTTTAAAAAAAAAACTTTAATACTTCATATTTATTTTTAATTAAGACTTGAAATTTATATATAAAGATATAGATATATATATGTATATTAAAAAAAAAACAATAAAAATGGAAATAAAAATAAAAATAATTGATATAAAGAGATATATATATTCTTAACGATAAAAGAAAACTTTTTTTTTTTTTTTAAAAAAAAATTAAATACAAGTATATTTTAATCAAAAATTTTAGTTTATATATTTTGGTCATTATATATATATATATATATATATATATATTTTTTTTTTTTTTTTTTTTTTTTTTTTTTTTTTTTTTTTTTTTTTTTTTAATATTAATTATTTTTCATTGCTTCAAAATCTTCTTTCATAACTAAAACTCGTTTTTGACTAAACATTTCTATCGCTTTATCAATCTCTTCTATCTTATTTGTTAATTCCTTTTTATGATTTTTCATTCTTAAGGTTTCTGTGGTGATAGGACATTTCCTTATTTCATCAAGAATTGTATCTCTATCTATTTTATATTATTTAATATATATATATATATGTATAAAGAATTTAGATTAAATATTTTTTTTTTTTTTTTTTTTTTTTTTTATTTGATGCTATATATAAATCTTTAATAATCTATATATCAAATAATAATATTTTTTGTTTTTATATAAATATGAATATATATTTACTTTTATTAAGATATTTTAAGGTTTCTAATCTATCTTCCTCAGGTAGAACTTTTTTATTAAAAATAAAAAATATATAATTATATGTACATAAAAATATTAATATCACTATTAAACTATTTCAATTATTTATATTATTTTAAATATTAATTAAATAATTTAATATGATTACCCATCATATTATCTGGTATACTATATAATATATATAAATTAATATATATTTTTCATTATTATTAATTTGGATTAATTTATTGTTAATATATTCATTAAATATATCAATTAATTTCCTAATTTGTTTTATTCTGATATTTATTTATAATTTACTTACTATCCTTGTTGTTCTCTTTCCATTATTTTTCTTTGTTCTTCCTGCCATCTTAATTTTCTATTCACCAAACTTTATATATATATTTTTAAAGTATTTTAATATATATATATATATGTATATAATTTTTTTATATATTATAACTAATTATATTATTTTATTTTTATTAACATATAATAATAAATATTTACTATTGAGGAACTTCTCCTATTTTAGTTTTTCTACTTGGTTCCTTAGATTCTTTTGTAACATTATTCTACAAATATATTGAATAAAATATGTGATATTTAATTCCTAAGAATATATTTATATTATTATTTCTCATATTTTAATCTCTATTTAATTAATATAGATTAAGTGTATTTAATTATATGTATATATATACTTTTGGTACTGGTTTTTTTTGAGCTTCGATTTTATTTTTTTTAATAAAATTTTTATTATTACTATTTTCATTGGAATGATTTTTTAAGAGATTTAATTGATTAAATCGTTCTTGTAATTCATCCATCATATTCAATTCAGCTGCTTTCGCTACTGATTGTTTAGGGGTAGCAATTCCTGAAACCATCTTAGATGGAATTCTAGATTCATTAGGGGAAGCCTATTCGATAATTAATCAATAATTTAATAATTGATATTCATATATAGATATATATTGGAAATAATTAATTTTTAATTAAAATAGAATAAAATGTATTATTTATAGTTTATTTTAATGTAGTAATATTGATATACAATAAATAATAATAATAATAATAATAATAATAATAATAATAATAATAATAATAATAATAATAATAATAATAATAATAATAATAATAATAATAGTAATAATAATAATAATAATAATAATAATAATAATAATAATAATAATAATAATAATAATAATAATAATAATAATAATAATTATAATGATGATAATAATAATAGTAATAATGAAAAACATACTCGACGAGTTGATACTTTTGAAGTTACATTTGAAAATTGTTTAAGTTTAAATGGTTGAGGTTTAGGTATCGATTCCATCTATATATATCATAATATTGAATAATAATATTGTATTTATAACAAAATATTTATATTTATATATATTTTATATAAAGAACATGTTAAATTACAAATATATATTTATTTTACCAATGATTTAATTTATTATCATATTATGTATTATATATTACCATTCTTTTCTCTTTATAAGCTTGTTCTTGTAATTTTATTCTTATATAATTTTCTCTTGCATGATTTTTTGGAACTCCCCCTTTCTTTCTTATTTCATCTCTTTTAATATTCGAAAAAAAAAATTCAAATCATCCAGTACCAATTTATGAAATATTATTATTAGTATTTTTTTTTTTTTTTTTAATATGAATGATAATAAATAAATATTTATTTTCAAATATTCAGAGAGTAGTATTATTAAATTTAATTTTTATCAATATTTTTCATATTGAAAATATATATAACATATATATATATATATATATAAATATATAATTATTTTAATAAGAAAAATAACAACAACAACAACAATAATAATAGTAATAATAATAATAGTAATAGTAATAATTGTTATAACAATAACAACAGCAGTAATAAAATAATGGTAAAAAAATAATATATATTATATATAATAATATATTTATTAATAAAAAAATAAATTTCTGATATTAATAGTAATATAAATATTTTAACAAATTTATATCTAATATATTTATTTTTTTTACCTAATTCCATTTGTTGGACAAAGTATTGATTTTACAGCATTTCCACTTGACTGTTTTTGTGCTATTTTACGAGCATCCATTTAATATTTTATTTAATTCAATTATCAGAAATACTAAAAGTTTATTTTTTTTATATAAAAAGTGATACTTCTATATAATTCCTTCTATTGGAGAATATATTTATTACTAAAAATTTTTTTATTGTTTTTTTTTTTTTTTTTTTTTTTTTTTGTTTTTTATTATTTTAATATATTTATTCTCAATATTAAAGTTTATTTTATGTTTTATATTTTCACTTTAATATTTATTTTATTTTCTTATGTAAATAATAAAATTTTCGATAATTATCAATGTTTTTTTTTTTTTTTTTTTTTTTTTTTTTTTTTTTTTTTTTAAAAAAAAGTCTATAATTCAAAGATATTAATATTTATTTCTTTAATATTTTATTTGATATATATATATATATATATTTTTTAAAAAACAGTAACTACAAATAGAAGTTATAATTTTAAAGATAAAAAAAAAAAAAACTTTAAAATTAACAGTAGCAATTTTTTTTTAATATTTTTTTTATTAAAGATCTTAATGATTTAAATTAAATTAAATTTTATTATTTTATTTTTATTTTATTTTATTTTATTTTTTTTTTATTTAATTCTATTCTATTCTATTTTATTTTTGGATTATATATACAAAAAATTGATATATAAAATATTTATTGATTATTAATAATTAATAGTTATAATCATAATAAATAATAGTAAAGATAATAATAATTTCATTTTAAGATTTTTTACTTTTTAGTTCATAATTAAATTTGAATAAAATTTTTTAAAATTAATTAAAAAAAATTAAATTTATTATAATTAAAAAACAAAAAAAACAATAAAATAACAAAAGTCTAAAAAATAAAAAAACAACAAAAAATTAAAAAATTAATTTAAAAAAAAAAAAAACTTTAAAAATTCATAGAAATATAATTATTATTAATAATTAATTGTAAAGGAAATTTAAAATTAAAATAATAATTTTAAGAAGAACTAAATATTAAAATAAAATATTCTCATAAAAACAATTTTATTATAAATTTTTTATTATTTATATAATATTCAGTTATTTTTTTTTTTTTTTATTATTTACTATTTATTATTATATATTATATTATTATATATTATATTATTATTATTATTATTATTATTATTATTTATTATATTATTATTTACAATCTTTTTTTATAATTTTTAATCATAATTATAATAATAAATTATATTTTAATCTTAAGATTTAAATATATATATAATTAATAAAGATATGTATATATATTTAAAGCATAAATCAATTTATGTGAAATAATAAATTAAATAAATTGACATTATTAAGAAATCAAATATTAAAAAAAAATAATAAAAATATAAAAAAAAATTATATTATTATATATATATAAAAAATTTACAAATTTTTTTTGCTGTATATATTTTATTTGTGGATTATTTTATATACAATTATTAATCTATAAATTAATAATTTATTTACTTATTATTTATTTATTCATTAATTATTTATATATTATTTATTTATTTATAATATAATTAATTAATAAATAAATAAATAAATAAATAAATAAATAAATAATGAATAATAAATAAATATTGAATAATAATTATTAAATATAATTAAAACAAAATAGTTCACCAGAAATATAAAAGTTAAGGTTTAAAAATATTGTTTTTTTTTTTTTTTTTTTTTTTTTTTTTTTTTTTTTAAAATTTGTACTTTTAAAAAGCAAACGAATGATAAAAATCACAAAATTAAATAATAATAAATGCAAAAATTACAAGTAAATTTAATAAAAATAAAATAAAATCAAAATTAATCAAATAAAGATATATTGAAAATTTTTAATAACTATGAATAATAATTATTAAAAATATATTATAAATTTATTTAAAATAAAAACATATAAAATATAGTATTTTTAATAAGACTTTACTAAACAAAATAATATAAAACAAAACATTTAAAAAAAATAAAAAAATTATATAAGGCAAATAGAGAGAAAGAAAGCATTAATTATTAAAAAATAAAAATAAAAATAAAAAATAAATAATAACAAAAAAAAATTTAAAATATATTATAAATTAAATTATAAATATTTAAAAGATTTCAAAATTCTTTTCAAGGATATATTAAAAAATCTTAATATTATAGTTTTATTTATATAATTAGAAAAAAATTTTGTTTATTATTTATATATATTTAAATGGAAGTCCTAAGCTACATACTTGAAATTACAGAAAAACAACGAAATAATTTTCTTTATATTATACAAAAACAATTAAATTCATTAAATTATAAAAATAAATTAGCATTACTTAATAAAATGATTTTTCCAACTTGGGTATTTCTTGTTATACTTTTTGGCATTTCAACTTTAACAATTTTAAAAGAACCATTATATATATGTATATTGGCTTCCGTTTTAGCTGGTTATGCAACTCATAAACTTATCCCATCATTTAAATCTCAACTTGTAAAAGCACATTTATTTGGCAATGATTTACATAAAGCAGATAAACGAATTTTGTATGTTTTTTTTTTTTTTTTTTTTTTTTTTATTATATTATGTATTGTTATTACATTGATATAAGTAATGAAAAGCACTATATTGATGTATTGATAAAAGAAATAAAATAATATATTGATAATATATTAAAATAACAATTATTATTATTATTATTATTATTATTATTATTATTATTATTATTATTATTATTATTATTATTATTATTATTATTATTATTATTATTATTATTATTTTTATATAAACTAAAAAATAAATCTACCTATTTTTATAAACAATATTTTATTTATATAAATACCATATATATATATATATATTTAATAGACCAGAAGCAACAGGAATTATTTCTGGTATGTCATATATTGTTTGTCTTTGTCTCTTAATTCCATTCCCATTTTTGAAATGGTTCTTAAATGAAAAAGGAAGTAAATTAAATGAAGAAGAATTTCCACATCATAAAGTAATTATTGATAATCAATATGATTTTATTTTATAATAACAAATATTAATATTGCAAAAGAATTACAGTATTAATAATATCATAAATATATATTATTATTCGTTATTTTTTATTCATTATTCATTATTCAATATTCATTACTAATATTATTTATTTTTCTATTTATTTATTTATTTATTTATTAATTAATTTATTTATCTATCAATTTGTCTATTTATCTATATATGAATTTATTTATTTAATTAATTAATAAATAAAAACATCAATTTTTATTTAATTATTTAAAAGTTCGAAGAATTTATTGCAGGTATTATGTCAATTGTATCAATGCTTTTCCTTGGGTTAATTGATGATGTTTTAAACTTGAGATGGAGGCAAAAGATTTTATTTCCAACTATTGCAAGTCTTCCATTATTAATGGTTTATATTGTTAGTTATGGTGTTACAACTATTGTCGTTCCAATACCGTTAAGACCAATATTTGGAAGAATAATAGAATTAGGTAAATTTTTAAATTTTTTTTTTTTTTTTTTTTTTTTTTTTTTTGATACATATTTATTAAATTATTTATTTTTTTTTTACTTTCTTAAACTCAATAATTATTAATTTTATTTAATTATTAATAATTAAATCTATATTTTCATTTATTTGATTTATAATTACTCAAATATATATATATATATATATATTTTTTTTTATAATTTACAAATAAATAAATAAATAATTGATTAATTAATTAATAAATAAATAGGACCATTGTATTATATATATATGGGAATGGTTGCTGTATTTTGTACCAATGCAATTAATATTCTTGCTGGTATAAATGGACTCGAAGTCAGTCAATCTATTGTCATCGCTTTATCTTTAATCATTAATGATATTCATTTCATATTAACAGGTGCTCAACCTGCAGTTGAAGCACATACATTTTCATTATTCTTTTTAATACCATTTGTAGGTGTATCTATACCGTTATTATGGTATAATTGGTATGTATAATTATTTTTATATTAAAGATTTTTTTATTTATTAATTTAATTATATATCATTATTTATTATTATCATTGTTATATATCATTATTTATTATTATTATTGTTATAAAAATTTTTATAATATTAAATATATAAATACGTAATTATTTATTAATTAAATACGTATTTAATGAAATTTATATATTTAGGTATCCTGCTCAAGTATTTGTTGGTGATTCATTCTGTTATTTTGCAGGAATGACATTTGCCGTTGTTGGTATCTTAGGTCATTTTAGTAAAACACTTTTACTATTTTTCATACCACAAATATTTAACTTTTTATATTCAGTACCACAAATATTCAAATTGGTTGAATGTCCAAGACATCGATTACCAAGGTAAATTTTATTTTATTTTATTTTTATTTATTTATTTATTTATTTATTATTATTATTATTATTATTTTTTTTTTTTTTTCTTTTTTTTTTTTTTTTTTTTTTTTATATTAATTTTTAATATTTTTTATAATATTACAATATCATTATATATTAATTAATGTATATATATATATATATATTTTTTTATTATTATTTTTATTAAAATATTTTTTTTTATTCATTTATATTTATGCATTACAAATATATTATAATATATATTAATTATTATATTGAACGTATAAAATAATATATCAGTTTTAATGAGGAAGATAAAAAATTATATCCAAGTAGAGCCGATTTAACTTTACCTGGTGCATTAACTAAATATGGAAAAATAATATTGAAAATCTTTGAAATTTTAAAATTAGCAGATATTGAATATGATAAAGAAACAAAGGAAATGAAATCTGTTAATAATTTAACTTTATTAAATCTATTCTTAGTAAGATTCGGTCCAAGATATGAAAGAAACCTTGCAGTAATGATGGTTATCGTTCAAGTATTATCAAGTTTATTAGCATTCTTTATAAGATATAAACTAGTTAATTTAGTGTATTGAAGGTAAAATATAATAATAATTTATAATGATAATTATTATTATTATAGAATAAATACAATAAAAATAAAATTCAATAGAAATCTTTTATTCCTTGTATATATATAAACATCAATAATAATATTAGAAATAAAAATAAAATTGTTAGAATATTTAAAATAAAATAAAATAATAATAATAATAATAATAATAATAATAATAATAAAAGAAAAAAAAAAGTATAATTAAATGAATAATTTAAATATTTATAGATAATTATAATATTTATAAAGAAATGATTAAAATAATTATGAAGAAATGATTAAAATATTTATAAAGAAATGATTAAATTATTTATAAAAAAATAATAAAAAAGCCTAAAAATAATAATAATAATAATAATTATAAAATAAAATAATAAAAAATAATATATAAAATTTTTTTTTTGAAAATTTATAAATATGTGTTAACTTTTAAAATAGTTTTTTTTTTTTTTTTTTATTTTAATCTTTTTACTGCGCAAAAAATTTTAAATAAATTAATTTTTAAACTTAATAAATGATTAAAATATATAAAAAGAAATAATAAAAATACCAAAAAAAAAAAAAATAAAATAAAATAATATAAAATAAAATACTAGTTATAAAAAAAAAAATAAAAAATAATATATAAAAAAAACTTTTTTTTTTTTTTTTTTTTTTTTTTTTTTTTTTTGAAATTTTATAAATATGTGTTAACTTATAAATCCTTTAAAAAAAAAAAAAACTATTTTATAATTTATAATTTTTAATTTTTTTACTGAGCAAGAATTTTTAAATAAATTAATTTTTAAACTTAATCTATACTTTTTGTGGAAGATTTTTCGTTGACATTTTTTTCTCATAAACAAAAAATAATGTATGACATAAACATATATAAATTTATAATTAAAAAAAAAATATATTATATATATATATATAAATTTATTTATTTATATTATTTATTAATTTATTTAATTATATATATTATTAATTTTTTATTTTTATTTTAATTATAATAATTATATTAACAATAATGTCATTTCTTCTCTAACATTATATATTAGATTATTTTTTCGTTTATTAATATTTTTAGCTTTAATTATAATTCAATTGGAAAGTAAATATCATTTATAATTTAATTATATTTTTTATTTTTAATATCAATAGTGTAAACTATTATTGTATTATTTTAACTTAAAATATATATATATTATTCAAAAAAATGAACTTATTAAAAGTTCATTTTTTGTACAATACGACATCCACTGTATATATAAACGAGAATGTAAAAATAAAATAAAATAAAATAAAATAAATAGTAAAGTAGTATAAAATAGTAAAGTATTAATAAAAATAAAATAAAATAAAATAAAATCATATAGGTATTTTTTGATTAATACTACACATATATAAAATGTAATATATATATATTTCTTTTAAATTAAAATGAAATGGGTCTTTATATTTATTATTATTATTATTTTTATATAAATATTATCATAGTTTTATTTATTTTATTTTATTTTTTTTTTTTTTTAATTTTTTTTATTTTTATTTTTTTTTTTATTTTTTTTATTTTTTTATTTTTTTTTTTTTTTTTTTTCGTGTGTGTGTTATGATATAATATTTTAAACAAATATAATGTTTAATTAGTGAATAAAAAAATAATAATGAAAATGAAAATGAAAATGAAAATAAAACTAAAATAAAATAATTTAATATAAATATATATATATAAATTCTATATTAAATAAATTAATTAAAAAATTGATAAATATATTTAAAATATATTATTTAAATTGTAGTAGATATTTAATAAAAATTTAATAGAAAAAAAAAAAAAAATTGAAATCTTTTTTTTTATATTTTAAATAATTCTAAATAAAGGCAAATGTAAATAAAGAAATAAACAAAAATGATATAAAGTAATAATAAAAATAAAAATAAAAGGTAGGTAAAATATATTATATATATAAAAAATAAATAAAATTATTTGTTCATCTATGATGGTTATGATTTATGAATATAGATTGTATTTTATTATTATTATTATTATTATTATTATTATTATTATTATTATTATTATTATTATTATTATTATTATCGATATTAAAGGTCTATTTTTTTCCTGAGGGATTTTAATAGAAAGGTAAATTGATCATAGGTAGATATTATTTTTTTTTTCTTTTTTTCTTTTCTTTTTTGTGAAAAGAAATACTTTTTGAAAATAATGAAAGGGGAGAGGATATTTGATATATATTAGAAATAGTATTAATATTAGTATTAGTATTTTTATTAATTTATTTATTTATTTATTTATTTTTGTTTTTTATTATTTTAAAATTAAAAATTTATTTTCATATGTATTTAGGGAAATTATAAGTTTTGATTTTTGATAGATTTCACCTATCCCATGATAGTAATTTCATTAATAGATTTTTTTTTTTATTTTTTATTTTATTTTATTTTATTTTATTTTATTTTATTTCTTTTTTTTTTTGGGGGGGAGGGAGGAGAGAGGTGAATAATTTAATAGACGGTAGGTTATTGAAATATTTGTGTATATCAATACTTTGATAATAATTTTTTTTTAAAAAAATTTTTATGATAATGGTGTTTTTTTTATAGGTATAAAATTAATTTTTTTTTTTTTTTTTTTTTTGGTTATAATTATTTTTTGAATTATAAAATTTTCTTAAATTGCTTTCTCTATTTTCATTATTATCTATTCATTTTAAGAAAAATTTTTTGTTTGATTTGATTATTTATTATTAATTGTTTTTTGTTTTAGATTTTAGCTTCAATTTATTATGCTTATTTTTCTCTTTACTTCTTGCTTTGTTTTTGTTTTTGTCTTTATCTTTGTCTTTGTTTTTGTTTCTGTCTATATATTTTCCTTTTTCTTTGTCTTTTTCTATTTCTTTATCTTTATCTTTATCTTTAACTATATCTTTATCTTTATTGTTGTATTTTTCTTTTTCTTTTTCTTTTTCTTTTTCTTTATTTTTATCCTTGTGTTTATCTTTATTTTTCATTTTCATTTTCTCTTTCTCTTTCTTTTTTCTTTTATCTTTCTCTTTTTCTTTCTTTCTTTCTTTTATATTTTGAACTTTTTTAGTCTTACTTATATTTTTAGTATTACTATTATTCTCAATTTTAATTTTTATCATATTATCACCTGATTTAGATTCTATATTATTTTTATTATTGTTATTAGTTTTGGATTCTGGTTTAATACTATTTAAGTCAATTTTAGATTTTAATTTATGGTTATGTTTGTCATTATCATTTTTAGGTTTTGTTTTACTATTATTTTTGTTAATATCAATATTAGAACTTGATTTATTATTACTTTTATCATGATCAACTTTAGATTCTGATTTACTATTACTTTTATCACGATCAATTTTAGATTTTGATTTATTGTTGCTTTTATCATGATCAATTTTAGATTCTGATTTACTATTTCTTTTATCAGGAATAAATTCTGAATTACCGTTAGTTTTATTATTATCATTTCTAGAATATGTTTTATTATTATTTGTATCATTATTTTTGGTATGATTTAATTTGCTTTTACTAGCATCCTCCTTAGCTATAGTAGTATTAGTACTATCTTCTTTATACTTTTCTGTACTAGTACTTAATTTTAATCTTTTTTTATCATTAGTATTGTTATCATCTTTAATTTTATTATTGTAATTATCATTTTCAATACTTCTTTTTTTATTATTACTTTGAGTAAAACTTGAACTACCACTACTACTATAACTACTATTTCTATTGGAATCTTCAATGCTACTACCATAATATAAATGACTACTTCTACTATGACTGTTATTATCATCATTATTTTTTATTCCGTGTCTATGATTATAGTTATTATTATCTTCATTTTGACTACGACTATGACTATGATTATGACTGCGACTATTACTATAACCATAACTATGGCTATGGCTATGATTAAAACTAGAGATATAACTATTACTATGAGAACGCGAATGACTACTTTGACTGTGGGAACTATTCTCTTTATTTTTATTATCATTGTGATTATTATTATCATTGTGATTATTATTATCATTGTGATTATTATTATCATTGTGATTATTATTATCATTGTGATTATTATTATTATTATTATTATTATTATTATTATTATTATTATTATTATTATTGTTATTATTATTATTATTGTTATTATTTTTACTATTGTTATTATTATTATTATCATTGTTATTATTATTATCATTATTACCTTTGTTATTTGTTTTACTTTTGCTCTCATTGTAAGCTTTATATTCTCTATCTATATGACTTTTAATATCAATATGACTTTTACTACTATCAATGTGAGTTTCACTTTCAATATTACTTTTGCTATGGGTATAATTAAGTCTATGATTATGACTATGACTAAGACTATGACTGTAATCATGATTATGACTTCTACTATTAATACTATAATCCTGTTTGCTGCTGTTGCTTTTATTTTCATCTTTACTATTAATATTTTTGGTACTACTACTTATTTCATTTGAATAATTTTTCAAATCATTAATACTTTTAATATCATCAATTTTATTAGCTTTTGATGTAATTTTATTCTTTTCTGATACATTTTGAAAATCATTTATTACTTCATCATTATTTTCATTATTGGTTTTCATTGTATTGTTATTTTCATTGACTTTATAATCAGTAATATATGATGCAGATAATGAATTTGGAAGAACTTGTTCATTTTTTTCATTCGTTCCTATTTGTATGTCAACATCAAACACACTGTTATTATTCAATAGCAATGGCGATTGTATATTACTATCAATTTCATTTATAACACTTCTTCTTGATTTTCGATACATTTCTTGAATCTTTTTAAGTTCTTTTACTTGTCCTGGATCAGCATCTTCAAAAGTATCTTCTTCAAATTTTGAATTATATAATGTAGTGATAATAATTTCATTCTTAAATTCTTTTACTAATATATTTAATAATGGATCATTGGATGGTAATTGAATATCAATGTATCTTTCTGGATTTTTTTCTGGAATAGTGAAATAATATTTTAATTCTTTTTTATTAAATCGACTTTCCGCTTTCTTAATATCAATCGTTCTTTTGGATAAAACAATCTTTTTAATATTTGTTTTAAATAAGCTTTCTTCTAATGTTTGATATCCATAAAAACGGTACACAAATACTGGTTTCTTTTGCCCATATCTATAGGTTCTTGAAATGGCTTGATTATCTAAAGTAGGGTTCCAACCCATATCTAAAAGTACGACTCGATTTGCTGAGATTATATTATATCCTAATCCACTAACTCTAATTGTCGCTAAAAACACAGTATATTCATTACTCTCATTAAATTCATTAATTACTTCTTGTCTTTTATAGGATGGAATTTTTGAATCAAGAATTTTATATTTTATATTCATATTTTTTAAGAGTACTTGATGAATATAATCAAATGTAAAAACATATTCAGTAAAAATAAGAACCTTGGATTGCTTTTCCTTACAAAATTCAATTATTTTTTTTAAAATTTTCATTTTATGTGAATATTTTACATCATATATATCTTTATATTTACTAAATATGGAATTAATCCAATGAAATCTTGATTTTTCTATTAATTCTTCATCGGTTTCCTTTATATCTTCAATATTATAAGCATTATTAATAGAACTGGATTCATCATCTTCTTCATCGTCCTCATCACTGATATCTTTTATTTCAGTATTTTCAATTGGATTTAATTCATTATTATCTAAAGAAGTTAATAATAAATTATGTTTATTTAATTTATTTATAAGGCTTCTTTGCACTTTCAGATGATTAACAATTAGTTTTTTAAAGATAATTGGATGATTCAAAATACTAATAATTCTAGCCTGATGTATTAAAACTTCGGCATTTCCAAATACATGAATTTTTATATAATTAGAATATAAGTCATATTGAAAATCTGATAAAGTTAAACCGAAAATATATTCTGTCTTTGGTGGAAGATACTTATGTAAAATAGATTCATCTCTTCTTAATACAAATGGTTTTAAATATTCTGTAAGTACCTTCATAGTACTCGATGCTAATGTACGATCAGATTCTGAACAATCTCTATGCATACCATTTTCAATAGGATGTGAATAATTAGATCTAAAATAATTAATATCACCAATAATTCCTGGAATGACAAAATCAATCATACACCAATATTCTTCTAAATTATTTTGTAATGGCGTACCTGTTAATGCAATTCTAAATGGAGTTTTACTTTTCTTTAACATAACAGATATTGCTGATTCTCTATTTTTAATATTATGACCCTCATCCGCAACAATAATACTTGGTCCAGGATTTTGGAAATAAAATTTATATAATTGATTGGAATTATTATCATTTTTAATTGAAAGGCAAGTACGATAATTACTATAACTAAGTAATAATATACCTCCTTCATCATACCATTTTTTTTAAGGTATTTAATCTTTTAAGTCCATCTTAATAATATATATCAAAAATTATCATAACAATATATATAATTGAAATATTTAATTATTAAACAAATAATAATAATAATAATAATAATAATAATAATAATAATAATAATAATAATAATAATAATAATAATAATAATAATAATAATAATAATAATAATAATAATAATAATAATAATAATAATAATAATAATAATAATAATAATAATAATAATAATAATAATAATAATAATAATAATAATAATAATAATAATAATAATAATAATAATAATAATAATAATAATAATAATAATAATAATAATAATAATAATAATAATAATAATAATAATAATAATAATAATAATAATAATAATAATAATAATAATAATAATAATAATAATAATAATAATAATAATAATAATAATAATAATAATAATAATAATAATAATAATAATAATAATAATAATAATAATAATAATAATAATAATAATAATAATAATAATAATAATAATAATAATAATAATAATAATAATAATAATAATAATAATAATAATAATAATAATAATAATAATAATAATAATAATAATAATAATAATAATAATAATAATAATAATAATAATAATAATAATAATAATAATAATAATAATAATAATAATAATAATAATAATAATAATAATAATAATAATAATAATAATAATAATAATAATAATAATAATAATAATAATAATAATAATAATAATAATAATACAATACAAATGCAATTATATTAATATAATGCTTTTAAAATATTAAATTAGTTTTTTTTTTAAAAAATTTTTATTTATATGTTTACCTTGAATAGTATAAATATTTCCAAGAATGTCAGGTTGATCTTCAGGTATCCATTTAATAAATTCTTCTTCCCAATTCTTTAGTAAACTTGCAGGAACAATAATCATAATACGACCTGTAGTCAAAATTTTTGGAATTTTAATGGCTTTACTTAATTGAGTTTGCTTTAATGTAACTAAAAAAGCTATGATTTGAAGAGTTTTACCGAGACCCATAGCATGTGCAAAAATACAACCACGTTTATATTCAATAATATTTTTCCATAAAAAACGAATTCCTTCAATTTGATGTTCTTTTAAACAATTAAATGCACTATCAACATATATATCAGGTTCTTTAGGTGGATGTCCTACATTAATTATTTGATTCTCGGAATTTATGGTTATATCTATATTCTTTTTTCTATATTGAATTTCTTCAGATAATATCATTTCTTCTATTTCATCATCATCTACTATTCTTATATATTTATATTTAGTTGATTTATTTGATTTCGAATTAGGGGAATCTTCATTACTGTTATCAGAAATAAGCGATTCTTCGTTATTTAATTTAATTCTTTTACTACTTCTATGACCAGTATTTCTTGCTTTTCTTTTAGTAGTTGTTTCATTTTCTTTAATACAAATGTATTTAATTGAAAAATAGCTTGATTTCATAAAATTTTTTAATAATTCATCGTCTATATTAAACACAGAAAAGTGATCATTTGATGTTTCTTTATTGTTGGAAAGATAAATAAGCCAGTTATGATAAAATATCTTCAATTCTTCTGGAAAATGTTTTCTTAAATAAATAAATAAATAAATAAATATATAAATAAATAAATAAATAAGTATATAACATAACATTACAAAATATAAAAAAACATAACATAACATAATATTTTAATATTATATATATTTAAATATAAATTATTACTCATTCTCAGGGTCTTGTGATATACTTTGAATCATTATTGGTATTAGATTACTCAATTCTAGTATTTTTTTTTTTTTTTAGGAAAAAAAAAAAAAAACAATATATTATTATAAAATCAATATATATATATATATATATAATATTTAAATCAATACCTTTAATTCTTTCAAACATGCTTTCCTCTTTATTATATGTTTTAATTTTAAAGTTAGGTGGTGGAATATATAATCCTTTTTCATTCATACTTTTATTAATATTTCTTAAATCAGACTGATAAGATTCGTTTGCTTTAATATTATTATCATCTTCATCGGAATCAGAATCAGAATCAATAACAATAACTTTATCTTCATTAATTTTTGATGTTGAATTCTGAATTTTTTTATTTATATTCATATTTGATTTATTATTAAATACTTTGTTCGGATTTATACCTAAAATATCATTTGTATCCTTTTTAATAGTTGAGTTATCGATCTTATATTTAACAGTGGGTTGATCTACATCTATTATATCTTCCTTTAATTCATTATTTTTATTTGTTAATTTTGTTTCATATATTTTTTTATCATTTAATTGTTCATTTTCAAAAAAACTAATATCAATGTCCTTCAAATTTTCTGCTCTACCTAAAACTTCATCATTATATATACTATATAATTTTTTGAATTCAAAATTTGATGAAACAGATTTATCGTTTTTCAATAATATTTTATCATTTTCTGATTTCATTTCACTGAAATTCTCATTAAGATTATTTATTTTATTTTTTGTATCTTTTTGATATTTAAGATCATTAATTATATCTTTATTATTGGACAATATAATAATATCATTGTTATTATCATTATTACTTGGATCATTTGATAAAGATTTTAAAATATTATTATTTACTTTACTTCTTTTATTATTACTTTTCAATATATTATTTTCTTTATTATAATCTAATTTTTCTTTTTCAATTATTTCTCCAGAATCTTCAATAAAATCAATCCATTCTTCTCTTTTAAATATATATGAATAATTATTTTTCATATTTTTTCTTTTTTTCTCAAGATTTCCATCTATTATATTATTATTATTATTTTGAAGTTTAGACTGTTCAATAATATATTCTATTGGCTTTTTATACAGTTCTAACTGCCAATGTAAATGACATTGGGTATATATGGATTCTTGAAGAATACCACAACATCTAATTAATGATTTTTCATTTTTAAATTCATGAAATTTAATATTTTCAATTAATGAAGGTATTCGTTTATATGTAATATTCTTATATTCATTCTCAACGTCTTTATATTCATTTTTATTTTTATAAAAAACTATTTTTTGATTATTTAATTCATTTAAATTTTTCTCTTCCCATTTCATTTTATATCGTTCTATGCATTCTTTTATAATTTTATCTATTTCTTTCTTACTAAGTCCTTCACGTTTACTTGATATAGTAAATTCATTTGAAAAGAAATTATGAATTCCACTATTATTATTATTATTTTCATTATTATTATTATTATTTATCTTTATTATTTTAAAGTTACTCATATTATTATTCTCCTCATAGCTATCAAATAATATATCTTCATATGAATCAGAAATATCTATATCATCATATTCATTACTCATTTATTATTATTATTATTATTATTATTATTATTATTATTATTATTATTATTATTATTATTATTATTATTATTATTATTATTATTATTATTATTATTATTATTATTATTATTATTATTATTATTATTATTATTATTATTATTATTATTATTATTATCTGAAGCAGATTTAATTTTACTTAAATTTTTTATTTCTTGTTTTTTTGTTATGGATTTCTTCTGTTCAATTTCAAAAAGTTCATTCTCCACTTCTGAATCTGTAATATAATCTGAATAATCACTTTCCCCATATAATGGTAATATTTCATCTTCTTCAATATAGGAATTACAATTATTTCGTTTTGACTTTGTACACATATATCCTCCAATTGGTATTGTTTTATATCCTAATCCATGTATTATTTTTTGTTCGTCATTATTTGATATATCTTTTAATTTTTTTATGATGGAAGATGAATCTTTATATTTTACAATATCTTGTTCTTCCTCTTTTACTGATGCGTTTTCTATAACTTTTAGTATATATATATATATAGATATATATTAAAATTGTATCAATCTAATGAATAATCTATATTATTTTATATTAATAATTTATAATAATTATTTAATACCTTTCCAGTTATTTTGTATTTTTTCAAATAAATAATATACTTTATATTTATTTCCAAATGGATTCCATATATAAGTTAATTGATTATTTTTATTTATATATGAATAATTACGTTTTCTAAGCATACGATAAATCATTTTCTTTTATAAATTTTAAAATTATTGTTAATGTATGTAACGTAATAATAAAAATTATAAAAAATGGATACTTTTCTTTTATTTATTTATTTATTTATTTATTTATTTATTTATTTATTTATTTATTTATTTATTTTTAATAAAATAAGAAATATAAAAAAATACTTAATAAATATTTTGTTTACCTGAACAAATCGTGAATACATAGAATTACTTAATTTATTTTTATTGTAGAAATAAAATGATGGAATTTCATTTAAACAATAATGAGTTGGTAATATATTATAATTTTTTATACCATATTTTGGTAAAAACATTTTTAGGTATACACTTTTCGAAAATTTCAAAGGTTTTATTGAATATTCATATAAATCTTTTTTTTTTTTTTATTTTTATTTTTTATTTTTATTTTTTATTTTTATTTTTTATTTTTTTTTTTTTTAATTCAATTAATAAGTATTAAATAATAATTAATTAAAATTCTTTTTACGATTCTAATTAATAAATTTAATAAATAAGCATACTTACTTTTATCTTTTTTACTTTCCTTATTTTTAAATAATTGATTTCCAATATTTTTATGAGTTTCATTTAAAGATTGAGGTATATTTAAATTTGGTATTGAAGAATAATCATTCTTTAACATAAAATTATTAACATTGGTATATGTATAATTATCACTAACATTATTATTAAATTTCATTGTATTATTTTCATTTTTACTCTTATACTGAATTTCATTATATACAGTATTTATAGTATTTATATTATTATTAAAGTTGTTAAATTTATTATTATTATATAAAATTTCATTATGTACAGTATTTATAGTATTTATATTATTATTGTTGTTAAAATTATTATTATTAACTATAACATTGTTACATTTACTACTATTTTCAGATGAATATAAAGAATCAAATTTCACATTATTTTTTACTTCTTTTAAATTACAAGATTTCTCTATTTTAATAAATGAATTAAAAAATTTGCCTTTTAATTTTTTAATTAAATTTTTAATTTTTATTCTTTCACCGAGGGATTTTATATTTAGTTCCTTTAAATGTGATTCAGTCAATTCCAATAATACCTGACCATCTATATCATTTTCTATTAATTTTAGAAATGTTTAAATTAATTATTTTAATTTTATATAATAATTATTATTCATATAATGTATATTTAATTATTTTTTTTTTATTAATATATATAAACATATAAATAATACATTTTTTAATGCAAACCTATAAATATATCTTTATATTTTTCATAATTCACTTCAGTTAACCAATTCCCCACATCCTCCACTGTCCATTCTTCTATACTTTTATCATTATTATTTTCACTATTACTATTTGATATATTCATAATATTCAAAGTAAGAATTATTTTAACTAATATATGTATTAATTTAATTGTTTTATAATTTTCTTATTAAATCATGAAATTTAAAAAATATATTGAGATATCAAATCTCTTAATATATAAATTCATAAAAGTTTGAAATATTTTTTTATTATTATAATATAATTGTGAATAATATTTTCTTAAAATATATATTTTTTTTATAAAAAAATTTTTTTTTTATAACATTACAAGAAAAATTAATTAAATTTTCATTATTATTTTTTTTTTCATTTTTATTTGTACTTTTACTTTTTTTATACTTTTATTCTATTATATGGATAATACTATAATTTTTTTTTTTTTTTTTTTTTTTGATGGTTTAGTGTATTATTTAAACTGATAATAAATATTTTATAAATTTTAATTTATTAATATATGTATAAATTAATTAAAAATTTATGGTTGGTTAATTAATAGATTCAAGATAGAAGAAAAATAATGTTTAAATAAATTATATTTATATTAATGAGAGTTTAAAAAATAAAATAAAATAAAATAAAAAAAAAACGAATAAATATTATTTTATTATTGAGTGTTAAAAAAAAAAAAAAAAAAAGTAAATTATTTTATATATACATTTTTATTAAATTATTGCATTAAAGAGAAAAAACTAAATCTATTAAATTGGCTTTCTTTTTATTAAATAATAATATAAATATAATTTGAAGTTAAAAAAGACTCTATTATATTTTGAACTTTTCTTATTTCGATATAATTTTACTTTTTCCTATTATAAAATAAAATACAGAAATTTTTAAATTTCAATATTATTTAAATTTTAAGTGTTTATAAAAAAAAAAAAAAAAAGAAAGTTCCCCAGTAGTTGTCTCCCTATCACATTTGGCAAAAATGACATTTACATAAAAGATTTTAGTATATCATATCAACTTAGCTTTGCTTGTGGTTATTATACACTGTTCTCTTATATATTTTTCTAAAGCTCTCTATTTTTCACCACAATTTTATCAAAAAGACTATAATATATGTCTATAATCTGAAGAATCTTTGGAAGCCAAATGTGAAATATCTAAATTTCGCTTTATTGATAATATTAATTTTTTTTATTTTTTTTATTTTTTTTTTTATGACTAGTATTTTTTAAATTTTATTTAGTATATATATTAACAAAAATTTTTTAAAATACCTATATGGCTTAAAGAATGGATTTTTTCCATTATTCCCATTAAAAATAAATTATATTAAATTTTTAGGATTTAGTATATACTAAATAAATAAATTAATAAAAAAATTAAATGAATTGATAAATAAAAATTTTATAAATATATAATAAAAGAAAGAAAATTATAAATGTATATACAGCAAAACGTAATTTGAAAAATAATAATTTGGATAAAATTTAAATTGGAAAATTTACATTCATTTATATATAAAAGCAATAATATATATTAAAATATATATATATTTTTTTTTAATTTAAATTTTTTAGAAAAAAAATAAAAAAAAAATAATAATAATAATAAGTCATAAAAATATAAAAAAATAATTAAAACAAAATTTTAAACAAAAATAAAACTGATTTAATATGGGTCAAAATCAATCACTTTTAGAAGATTTAGAAAAAAATACTAATTGTAATTATTAATCTTAATAATTTAATATTTTATTTAATAATATCTTTTTTAATGAATAAGTAATTTGTAAATACAGGAAATAATCAAATAATTGAATAGAATTTTTAAAAATTTTATTAAAAAAGACAAATCTAAATTTAAACTAAAAATTTTATTTTTTTTTATAAATTCAATTAATAAAATAAATAAAATATTATTGTGTTAATATAAAATAAAAAAAAATAGTTACTGCAGAAGAAATTCATCGTATATATAAGCGTTTTAGTAAACTTGATAAGGATGGAAACGGTTCTATTGATAAGAATGAATTTCTTATGCTACCACAATTGTCATCCAATCCATTAGCACATCGTTTAATTGATATACTTGATGAAGATGGTGGTGGTGATGTAGATTTTGTAGAATTTATTAAGGGTTTATCAGCTTTTAGTGAAAAGGGAAATGAAGAAGAAAAATTAAAGTGTAAATTAAAATTATTTATAATAATACTTATATTATTATTATGAAGTAATTAAAAGTTAAAATATTTATAAAATATATGTTTTATATTTCATATATTATATTATTTATTTGTATATACTTTTTTTTTATTATTATTATTTTATTATTATAATTATTATTATTATTATTTTCAATTTAAAGTTGCCTTTAGAGTTTACGATATGGATCGTGATGGATATATTTCAAATGGTGAATTATTTATTGTTTTACAAATGATGGTTGGTAGTAATTTAAGAGATGATCAACTTCAACAAATTGTGGACAAAACTATTATGGAAGCTGATAAAGATGGAGATGGAAAATTGAGTTATAATGAATTTTTGGATATGATTAAGGACACTGATATCGTTAGACAAATGACTTTACAAAGTTCAATGTTCTAAGTGAAGCCCAAAATATATCGAATTAATTATATTAATGTTAACCAATTAAACATTATAGATTTTTATATTATTAATTTAATTTGTTTATTATTTATTTAATACAAATTGTTATTACTATAAAAAATATATATATTTATAACGTAATTTATTAATTTACATTTAATATTTAAAAATAATAATATCAAATAAACAAAACAAAAAACAAAACAAATAAAATAAAACAAAAAACAAAGCAAATTAAATAAAACAAAAAACAAAGCAAATTAAATAAAACAAAAAACAAAAAGAAAAAAAAAAAAAAAACTAACAGTTTAAAAGTAAAAATAAAATAAAATTTAAAGCAAAATGTTTTAAGTAAAATTATATCAACAAAAATAATAATAGCACATATATATATATATATATATAAGAAAAAAAACATAATAATAATGTAAAATAATTAAATAAATGTTAAATAAATTTATATTTAATTGAAATTTTATTTTATTTTTGTTTATATAAATATTTTTTATGTTTTATTTATTTTTTATTTTTTTTTTTTTTTTTTATTATTATTATTATTATTATTATTATTATTTTTAAATTAAAATAATAAATTTATTATTATTATTCTTAATATATACTTTTAATTATTTTTTATGCATAATTTTTATGTTATATATTACTAAATTTAATTCATATAGTATAATTATTTAACAGTAATACATTTCAAGATTCATTCCATCATGAATTTCATAATCATCTAAAGTAATATGGTCCTTGTATGTACTATACCATTTCTTTAAAATAATCTTTTCTGGTTTAGTACCAGTTTGTGCTGCAATTAATTTCTTTAAATCACCAATAGTATCTTCTGGCATACATTTTACACGGACTGTTGATATAATTCATTATATATGTTTAAAAAAAATAAATAATAAAAACAATTTAATATATAAAATTAATAATTATAACTAAAATTATATCAAAATATTAAATCAAATAAAAAAAAAATTACATATAAAGTAATATATATTACCTTTTTTACCAAGACGATCATTTACTATTATTTCTATCATTTTTATATAGTTTATTCTAGATTTTTAAGAATTTATTAAAAATAGTAAAATAATATTTTAGTTTTTCATTATTATAAATTCTATAATTCTTGATTATTTTTATTGGTCAAAATTTTTATATTATTATTAAACTTTTTATTTAAAATTAGTTTTAATTTAATTAATAATTTATAATAAATCTTCATATTATTATTCATTAATAATAATTTATTCAAATTATCATTTACATACTTTATTATATTTTGGTAACTAACATTTTTTGGATTTGTTATTAAGTAAATATTATATATATTATTGGATTTTTATCTTCTTCTTTTTTATTCATTTTTTATGTGTTATTTAAAATTTATAGTTGTTTCAGTATGAATGAATATTTCTCTTTGATAAATAAAATATTCTAACTATAAGTTAATTAACATATAATTTTTATTTTTTAATATCTTTTTTTTTTTTTTTTTTTGGACGTTTTTTTTTTCAATAAATTAATTTTTCTCACGAAACCTTAATTAAACGAAAAAATGCTTCATTTGAACGTATTATTAATGAAAAAATCTTTAGAGGTATATAAACGAAAAAGTTCTTTAAAACAATAATATTTAATTTTGACATAACCCAAAAATATATATATTTTTGATTAGTTTATTATCAATATTATTTTTATTTTATATTTTATTATCTTTTCATATTTTTAATTAAACTTTCAAAATTTTTCATATTATATATTTATTTCTTAGTAATTAATATAACTGATTATTGTTTGATTTTCGTAATTTTTATATTATTAATCCATTATAAAAATTGAAATCATCGATATCTTTATTATTACCGTTTATAATAATTTTTTTAACTCTTAACAATTTTCAGTTGTCTTTTTAAACTAATACATCATTTATTTATTATAATTTGATATTAATATAATTAATTAATTAATTATTTATTTTATGTTTATTTTATTTTTTTCTATGTTAATTAAAAAAACCCAGAAATATTCTTATATTTCTGGTCATTAATAGTATTTATAATATTTAAATCATTTTTCATTTTGAATTGTTTCTAAATTATTAATATTAATAAAAAAAAAATAAAAAAAAAAAAAGTTTTATTTTTGAAAATTGCTAATTAATATTTTTTATTTATTATTAAGATTAAATTTAAAAAGTTTATTGTTTTATTAAAAGTTAAATTATCAATGAACAATACTAATATATCTTTTATGATTATATAATCAATGATATCTTTTAATAGATGATTTTTACTACTACCTTGTTAAGTATAGTATTTTTCCATAAAATTTTAATTTTATAATTAATTTATTAATTATTTAATATTAAATTATTTAATACAAAATAATTAAATATTAAAAAGTATCTATTTCAATATTAACATCCATTCAATTAAATTGTTGCATGTTAATAAATTAAATATATTTATATAAATTGTAATTTTTATTATTATTTATTTTGATCAAATATTATTATACTTTTTTTTTTTTTTTTTTTTTTTTTTTTTTTTTTTTAGACTACTTCCAGTATTTTATTAAATAGATAATTATGTTTTTATGACTTACATTTTTTAAAACAAAAAATATTTTTAATTTAAAGATAAAAATGAAGAGTATGTAAAAGATTAAGTAAAATAAAAAATAATAAAAATTCATATCATCTTTAAAATAGATAGTGGGATACCACTAAACTCTCCCTTAAAAATACAGAAAAAAAAAGATTCTCATTAAGAGAATTATTCTCAATAGATTCTGTGAACGGAACTAGACTGTTAGTGTATGTGTCTGAAATATATATAATAGGACTTCTGATGGTATTGTTTCTAAGCCATATTGGTAAGTCTTTAGTATTATTGGTATTGAAGGATTTCTTACTAAATCGATCAAAAAATAATTCAAGAGAGCTACTAATAATAGGTATTGATTTAGCAAGATAACGCACTAGCCTCACAATATACGAAATAGTAGACACCTGTGAACGATTTAAGATTTGTTCACTTAAATGTCTCCGTTCCCCAGTATCACGAATTGTAGCTCATCTATAGCTGAAATTCTACTAAGAAGGAATATGTAAATATTTTTTTTGATAAATTTTTCATACTCTAAAATATTAGAATATGTAGGTAATAAAGAGAGTCTTTATTTTATCACTAAATATTATAATAAGATCATTGATGAAATCTAGTGATTTTCATTTATATAATGAAAAGGAAGGTCATTTGAATATTCAATGGATGAGAGACTATTCACCTTTTCCACAACATGAACAGATTATTATTATACTTATATGTATTATAATTAATATTAATATTATTTTATTATATATTAGATTATATATAATATTATAAATATATGAAGATTTAGTATTAAAGTTATTTTATTTTTTTCAAATAAAATTATAATGAATATTAAAAAAAGAAAAATACTATTACAAATAAAAAAATTAAAAAAGAAAAAAGAAAAAAGAAAAAAGAAAAGAAAATATAATAATACTTATTTTTTTTTAAAATTTTAAAATTTAATGAAAACAATTATATGAATAATGAAAGAAAATAAAAAAAAAAAAAAAAAATAAGGCCTTCTTAATTAAAGGTAAATTTTTTACGATATATATAAATATTTTATATTTAATACTTTAATATATATATATATTTTTTTTAAAAATAGAAAAAATAAAAAAGAAAGAATGAAATAAAATACAATAATTAAGATTACTTTTTAATAATAAAAATAGTATAAATGTTTTAAATTAAAAATTTTTTATAAATAAATAATTTTATTATATATATTTAATTTGATTAACTAGATAAATAAAGAATAGTAAAATCTTTTAAATTTTAAATTAATATTAATTTTGATAAGTAAATTGATTTAAAACAAAATAATAATAATAATAGTTATAATAATGATAAATAAATTAAGGATATTATTAATAATAAAAAATATTATATTATAAAAATTTAAAAGATTCATTATATTCTGTATATAATATTAAATAAAAGAAAAAAAAAATTTTTTTTCTTTTATTATTTTAATTGATTGATATATTTTTTTTTAAAAAAATAGTAAAAAAATTTAATTTAAAATATAATTTTAACATTATTTTAATATAATATCTTTGAAATATATATAAATATATTTTTAATATATTTTTTTTTGTTTTTTTTTTGTTTTTGTATATAAAAAGTTTATATTTTTTAAACTAATTTTTTTTTCATTATTAGTATTGATTTGGTATTGGATTAAGCGGCATTCCCATATCAGTTTCAATATAACTATGGTATTTACTAAAGTTTTGATCTCTATTAATTTTTCTTCTTTCCTGTTCACGAGCTACTCTCTTTTTCTTTTCATGATCTTGATAAAAGTTATAACAGATAAAACCAACTAATATAATGCATACTAATATAATTATTCCTACGATATGGTAAACTTCGAATTTTTCTGAATCTGTTATAATAAATCTTCTGATATTAATTACAATACCAGCAATTAATACAATAATCCAAAGAATAGGTATCATTTTTTGATTCCATTTAGAAATTTTCTTCAATCTAGAGGATGTACCCCAACCATTATCCCAAAGGAAAAGTAAAGCTTGAATTTTTGCTGGTATAAAACCAATTAAATAAACGACACCATAAAAGATATTAAACATAAATTTAAGTTTTCTGGTATAAATTAATGCAAATATAGTTCTAAGGAAACCCATAATGAATAAGGTTAATACCCATGTGATTAATTGCCATAATGTTCCTTTGTAAATAAGAACAATAAGAGAATAAATTAAAATGAATGGATAAATAATATGGAAGATAATTTCATAAGTCATCCATAAACTTTGAACTGGTACAGCTTTAATAGCAAAAAGTGCCTCACGATAAAATGATTTACTCCATCTTGTTTGTTGAGTAACCCATCTAATGAAAGTTTCAGGTGTTTCTGTGTAACAAAAAGCATATGGTGTATATTTTACATATCTTCCCAAAGATAAAGTTAAATTTGTTCTATAGATAATTTAATTATTATTTTGAAATGATAATATATTTATTCAATAATTATTTTTTTTTTTTTAAAAAAAAAAAAAAGAATAAAAAGTATTCATTAGTTTAAATTTTTATAATTAAAGTTTAAAAGTATTATTATATATTTTTAATTAATTATATTTTTTATTATAAAATCAAATTTTAAAATTTAAATAAATATATATATGTATGTATTTTTTTCTACTATCACATTACTCGTTTATATATATTTATATAATAATTTTGAAAAACTTACAAGTGTCGATCATCACCATAAGTACATAAGGATCCCAAGAATCTTTGATTAATCCATTTATTAATAATTTCTCTCAAGACATCACTTCTATATATACCTAATGGACCAGAGACACATGTAACACAATTTTGGAAGGATTGAGCAGATCTTTCCATATTGAAAGCAAACCAATAACGTAAAGAAGAAAGAAAGGAAAGTAAGGTTCCAGTGTTCCAAATTCTGACATCACCTGTTGCAGCACCAACAAAATTATCATCAAGCATGAAGGCTAATTCCTTAATACAGTGAGTATCTAAAATTGTATCTGAATCTGTGACTACAACAGCTTCTACTTGACATTGTAATAATACTTGGAAACCAGTATACATAGCAGCTCTTTTACCGAAGTGTGCTATATTTATTATATATATATATATAATTTTTTTAATGTTTTTTTTTTTTTTTTTTTTTTTTGTTTTTATTTAAAAGTAATATATATATATATATTCAAAACAATAATTATATTAAATTTAAATAAAGATAAAAAAAATATAAAAATAAATAAATATATAAATAATAATAAATATATAAAATTAAAATTATAATTAATTAGTAAAATATACAATAAATTATTATTATAAAATAAAATAGATATTTATTAATTATAAATAAATATTTATAATATTTTAATTTTTTTTTTTTTTTAAAAAATAAAAAAAAACTTACGTTGCATTATACAAACAGGACCCATACACTTTTTAACTTCTTCTACTAATTTTATAGCTCTTTGTTCAAACATTTCAATATCTTGGAGTCTAAAATCAGTAGTGATAACACGATGATCCCATCTTGAGAAAACTTTTGAAAAGATATCACCCATATAACGATCCTCTTCCTCATTACCATCTACTACTACGATAATTCTTTCATTTTTAGCATATCTTAAATATGTAATAGATTTAAGACAACCTCTAAATAATTCTGGATCTTCTTTATAACCTACTACTAATAAACCAGTGGAAAGACCTGTCCAATCTTTACGTCTTCTATTTTTATTTTTTGTAACCTTTCTATAATTCAAATATGCAAATATAGCTTGAACAATATAATGAATAACAATGACTAAACCGTAAAAACCTAACGTCCACAGTGTTGTTCTAATAATAGCCTGTCCAATAATATATCCTTTATTAAATTTTTTAATTAATTTTATTCATTCATTTATTTGATTTTTTTTTTTTTTTTTTTTTTTGTATATAAATTTTTCATCCACATTATTTTAATATAAAAATATATAAAAGAAAAAAATATATTAGTCATTAATACTAAAAATTTCAAAATGGTATAGTAAATAAATAAAAAAAATTAAAAAAAAAATAATAATAATAATAATAATAATAAATTATGGTATTTCTATAAAAGTCAATATTGTTTTTCATATATTAAATTTACAATAATATAAAAATAAAAATATTTTTGCTTTTTTTTTTTTTATGGAATTAAAAATATTTAAATACTAATATAATATATTAACATGTAAAATTTTTCTTGTAAAATAGTAAATATTAATTAAAAAATTAATTATGAAAAAAAATTATATATAAAATAATGTAACACAATTATTTTATTATTTATCTATTTTTAATTTTTAAATCATATATTAATATAAAAAAAAAAAAAAAAAAATTCCATATATAAAATACTCTAAAAATTAATAATGAAAAAAAAAATAATTAAATAATAAAATATTAAAAATATTAAAAATTTTAAAATAATAAAAATAATAAAGTAATAAAATAAAAAATAAAATAATAAAAATAGAAAAAGTAATAAAAATAATAAAATAATAAAATAATAATTTTTTATATTATATATCGTGAATTGTGAATTAACAGTAAAGGAAAAAACTAATATATTAAATATATCAATTAAATTTTTGTATATATATTAATCCTTCTTACCAACAATTACTGGTGTAATTAATAATATAGATGCTGCCAATGTCCAAATTAAAGCTATTTTTCTTTGAGTTCTTTCTTTTGGTGTTTGAGGATCTGCCAGAGGAACTCTAGGTGCATTGTACCTATTAGGAAATGCATCAACATTTTGTGTAGAATAGGTATAATTGGTACTATTTTGTAAATTTGGATTATATGAATTATATTTACTGTATGTTTTATTTCCTGGATAAGAATCATTATCAATAGATATAGTGTTCATAGGAATTTCTCCTCCATTCGGTCTACTATTATTTTTTTTACTATATGCATTTGTAATATCACCATTGTAATAATTATCATCATTCACATTACTAGAAGTTGGACTATTAGGAAAACCACTCCATGATTGTTTTGAAGGAGGTGGAATATAATCTGAGGGTGGATTATTATAAACACTTGGTCTATAATACTGACTACTTTCGGTATTGGTATAATGTTTTGACATAATTTTTATTTTATTTTTTTCTTTGTTTGTTTGTTTTATTCTTTTTCACTTTTTTATTATTATTTTCTTTCTCTTTTTCTTCTCTTTTTCCTTTCTCTTTCTATTTTCTTTCTAACTTTCAAATTGTATAAATCAAAATATAAAAAATTTTTTTTTTTGATATTATTACAATAATCAAATAGTTCTTAGATAACTTTCTATTTCTTTTTTGTTTCTGTCAATAGTTCTTTTCTTTCTTCAGAATTTTAAATTCTTTTATAAATTGTATTTTTTAATTGGAAAAAAATAAAATATTAATATTTAAATGAAAATCATTTGAAATAAAGGTTTACTCTTACTTAATTTTTGCTATATTTCTTATAATATTAATTTAATTATAATAAAAAAAAAGTCAAAATAAATAAAAAAAAAAAAAAAAAAAAAAAAAAAAAAAGATAAAAATAATAAAATAATAAAAATAATAATGAATATTTTAACGTATTAAAAAAAATTTTTTAATATGATGTAATAATCTTTTTTATAAATATAATTAAAATATTGGTAAATTAATTATTTTTCTTTTATAAATGCTTTACATATAGTTTAAATAAACTTTATTTCTTCTAATTAAAAAAAATTCTTATTTTAATTCTTTTAATTTAAAAATTAATGAAAAAAAGTAATTAAAATAAAATACTTAATAATAATATTTTTTATTCTATTCTAATTAAAAAAATTCTTTTAATTAAAAACGACATATATATATATATATATATAAAATACAATTAATATTGTATTAATAATATTATAAAAATATTTAAAAAAAATTGTCATAATTCTTATTAAAATGCCATTTTAATAGTAAATTCTATAATAAAAGTTATGCTTATCATGTTATTAATTATAAATAATAAAAATTAGACTAATATAAAATAAAAATAAATATATGTATATTATATATATAGATTAAAAGTGGATATAACATTAAAATATACCAATTATTAATATATATATTATTTTTTTTAAAAAAAAAAGGTATATATGTATTATTTACTTATTTATCTACTTTTTTTTTAGTCTTTTAAATTCTATATAATGTATTTTTTTTTTTTTTTTTTATTTTACTTAACTTTCTATATTTAAAAATTTATTAAATCATTTATTTAATTCACTATGGAATAAAATCATAAAAATTAAAAAAAAAAAAAAAAAAAAATTAAAATTAAAAATTTAACATTAATTAAATTCAAAAAATAAGATTAAATTAATAGAATTTAAATAATTAAGATTTTAAATATTTTATGTAATATAAAGATTGAAATATTTTAATTTATAATATATAAATGTTCATATATAAAAAGATAAAATATTTTAAAAATATTAATTTAAAAGAAAAAATGTATATAATATATATAATATTGTAATTAAAAAATGACCTCGAAAAAAAATGAAAAAAAAATAAAATAAAATAAAATAAAATAAAATAAAAAAATTATATTTAATAAGTAGTATAATAATAATATAATAAAGAATAGAGTAAATAAAATATTAATAATTATATATCATAAAATTAATAAAATTATTATATTACTATATAACTATATTTTTTTTTATTCCTAACTTTAGTTATTACTATTAATGAATTTTATTATTTAAAAAAAGAAATATTTTAAAATTAAAAAAAAAAAATTAAACTTTTATATCCTCATAATAGCATAAACTTTTCCTATTTTATATTGATATTTTTTTTTAGAAAAAAAAAATATAAATAAATTCAAAACATAAAAAATTACTTATAATAAATACATTTTATAGTATCTTTAATATACATATTTACATATGAAAATAAAATTTCTATACCTTTTTTTTTTATTTTTTTTTTATAATATTTTATTGTTTCGTTAAATATATACAAATAATAAAAGTAATATGTATATTTTTGATAAAAAATTTTTTTAATAAAATTTGATCCATTTTTTTATACAATTATAACTCCGATTTAAATTTTAATTTTATATGTTTATATTATTAAAAAACTTTTATAATTATGATTAAATATCAAAAAATAAAAAATTTAATTTATTTAAAAAAATTTTTCTTTCTGAAACTTAAAATTATCTTTTTAATTTTTTAATTCTAAGAATTTATTATAAATAATAAAAAATTGCTTTTTTTTTTAAAATAAAAAAAAAATATTAAAATAAAAATAGTTTAAAGGTATTAAAATATTAATAGTATTTTTTATAATATAAAATAGAAGGGATAAAATATTAGTAGCAATTATAATGAAAAATAATATTAAATAGAAAATATTTTTATTCTGTAGAAATTTTAAATATCAAATAAAAAAAAAAAAAAAAATTGATATTATTAAATTAAAATATTAAAATTCAAAAAGTTCATGATAATAATAGAAAGGTATAAAGAATTAGTACTATTTAATAAATTGTTAAATAATATTAAATAGAATTATCATATTAATTAATATTGTAAATGAATAAAAATATATACATATTATATTATGAATATTTCTAAACCAAAAATTTATAAAAATTAACCTTCCTTTTATTATTAATTTAATAATTTTAGATTAGTTATTAATAAAAGCTATTTTATATTGAAAAAATAAATTGAAATAAAAAATATATATTTTATAAAGGATATATGAAATTTAATGGTATTTTTAAATTAATTAATTGATTAGTGGAAAAAATTATTAAATAAATAAATTAATATATATAAATAAATTTAATATATTCCCATTAAATTAAATATTCAATAAATATTTATAAACCATTAATATATATATATATTTTTTTGATATATGATTAATTATTAATTATATTTTATTATTATTAATATTATTATTGTATTATTTATTGTAAATTTATTATTCATTATTTTATAATTAATATTATTTTTGATAAATATATTCATTAATAATAATATTATATATATTTATTTGTGAAATTTTTATTTTTATTATTTTATAGTTGTGAAGATACTACTATTTATTTTTATAGTGATTTTAATATTATATATCGAAGATACTATTTTTATTTTATAGTATCTTATATTGTCAAAAATTATATTTTCAATTATTAATTCCCGAATTATTATAAATATTATATTGATTTTCTTTTATATTTGTTAACAGTAAAAATGTATATTATACAATATTATTTTTATTATTATTACTTTTACTATATATTAATTATATTATTATAATTAGTTGTTATTAATAGTATATTTCATGAAACATATATAATATACGTAATAATAAGCCTATAATTATATATGATGTAGTTTTAAATTTATCATTATTGTTTCTTTTTATTATTTTAAATACAGTATTTTAAAGCATTATATATATATCATTATAAAAATATGTTTTTAATTTATCATAGCTTTTTTTTTAAGAGTCTACCATCATCAACATATTATGATGATAATTAACTTTAAAATCATTCAATTTTTCATTTCCATTAATTAAATATAAATTTTAATTATGAACAAATAATATAATTTTTAAAGTTCACAAAACTGAAGTAAAATAATTATTTACTTACAATATTTAACATATAAATTATTATCTATATTGTAAAAAAATATATTTTTCTTTTAACTTGGTTTAGATGATTTTCAAGGAAAGGTTAATAATTATAAAATAATAATAATAACAATAATAACAATAATAATAATAATAATAATAATAATAATAATAATAATAATAATTAGTTAATACATACTATTAATTTATACATACTATTAATTTACATCATAATACATAAAAAAAATAATAATAATTTCATCCTTTTTTGTTGTAAATAATATAACTTGCTTATTCTATTTATATAACAATAAATGGTTTAGTTTTACATTAATATTAAATAATAAATTAAAAGTAATTTATATCTAAATAGATCTAAAATACTAAATAATATGAACTATTTTTCATCTAATTAGTATATAAATATATAGATAATAAAAACTAAAAACAGTCTAATCTTTTTTATAATATATAAAAAAAAATGTAATAATCTTATCTTTGTATGCTACAACAATTACTTTTCAAATAAATTAACAACTTTGTCCATACTAGAAAATATTAAATTTTATCTAAATTAATTATTTAATATCAATATATTATTAATTATTTACTATTATATACATTGAATAGGCAATGTATATATAATAATAGATGAATATAATATATATCTATTATTATATATATATTGGATAGGCAAAACTATTTTTATTTACTATATAAATGTATGGAATAATTAATAATAAAAGCAGTTTAACCAAAAATAAAAGGTTATAATTTTACCTGCATATAACACCATAAATTACCATTAAAATTTAAAAAAAAAAAAAAATATATATATATATATATATAAATATATATATACAATATATATATAATTTTTAATGAAAAATAATTATTATTTACAGTGTCAATTATATTATATTCTTATTGCTATAGTAGATTGGATAATGGAATAAATTTAAGAATAATAAGTTTCGAAACTTAAAATGGATACGTTATATCCAGATATTAATATACTTCATTATTTAAAGAATTTACTTTAGTATATATAAAATTTTTAATCAATAAAAAAAAATAGTCCGTACCATTTAATTATTAAATAGTACAGACTATTTTTTTTTTATTGATTTTAATAATTATTGTATAAATTTATTAACTATTTTTTATTTTATATTTATTTTTTTAATTATTAAAATAATATTACAATTAATGAGAATAATATTTTTTTCTTTTTATACAATCAATCTATATATGTATTAACGAGTTAGGATTTTTTTTTTTTATTGATTTTAATAATTATTATATAGATTTATTAATTAGTATCTAAATTAAATAATATGGATATTTTTATTATTTATAATTTAATTGTATTGACTATTCTAATTTTTTTATTATCTCTATAGCATATAAATATTGAAAAATTATTGAAATACTTATTATTTCAATATTCATTTTTTTAGTATTTATTATTTATAAAACTACTATATTTTTTTATATTTTTATATTTTTTTTTTTTAATTTGAAAATTTAAAATATTAATGTAAAAGTATATTATATTTATTATTGGTTAGTTATTAAAATAATAATTAATCAAATTTAATTTATAAATCAAAATTTATTAATAATTATTAATTATTAATTTTATTATTTTAAAAATCATTATACATTACTATTTTTTTTTTTTTTTTTTTTTTTTTTAATTTTGCTCAAAAAAAGAAAATAATCAAAAAATAATCTAAATAAAAAATGTTTCGTTTGAAAAAAAAAAACTTTAAAAATTTTAAAAACCTTAATAATCCTTCAGTACATTCTAAAAAATAATTATTAATTAATTAAATGAAAAAAATACTAGACATAAAAAATATGAAAAAAATTCTACAATATTATATATATATATTATAATTAAATGTATAAAATATTTATTCCAAAAAATATTAATTTCGCAAATGAAACATTTGCTTAATTATTTTATATATCAGTTGTTGTATCAATTTTTTTTCTATTTAATATTATTGTTACTGGTTAATATTAAGATATATCCTTTTTAAATTTATTTTCTTGTTTTAAATTATTATATTAATTGAAACATTAATAAAAAATATGTATATCATATTTTATATTAATACTTTTATATATTTTAAGTAAAATATTATAATTAATAATAAAATAATTTATTATTATTATCTTTTTTATAGTTTTAAACGTATAAAAAATTATTAAAATAGTTTTTAATTTTTTTTTATTTATAATATATATGGATTTATATTTATTTTAAAAGATAAAAAAATTTTTTATTAATGATTAAAAATTCCATATAAAAAATAATACTATAAATAAAAACTAATTTTAATGTTTTATAATTATCTTTTTTTCTTTCCTTTACTTTTTTTTTTATTAATAATTTCTATTTTTTTTTACATTTAATCTTTTTGTGTTTCTTTTATTTAAAATAATATTAATATTATTAATACATGTATACTTAAATACTACTATAAATGATTAAACTAAAAATACAGAAATAATATTAATATTTTATTCCTTTAATGAATTTTTTTTAAAAAAAAAAAAAAAATTTCCTATTTTTAAAGTTGTTAAAATTTATTTTATTTTATATTCTATTTTTATCTATTTTTTTTTTTCATGGAATTATTAAAACTTTTTACATATAAATTTAAATATATTCATCTACAAAAAAAAAAAAAAAAAAAAAAAAAGATATTTTATGAAATTAAAAATAATTTTATAAATAAATAAATAAATAAATACTTAAATGTTATTATGTAGATTACTCTTATGTTATTGGATAATAATTTATATATAATACATAAATATATATATATATTTTATTTGAAGTTAAAATTTAATTTTCATATAAATTTTAATGTATCAAAAATATCTATATACATTTTTTAAAATATAATCATATAATTCTAAAAATATCACATAAAAAATAATTTTATTTCTTTTTAATTCTACTTTATTTTTTTTCTGTATTTATATATATATATATTTATATTTAATATTATTATGATTAATTACAATATCATTTAAATATTATAAAGTTTTTGAATTGTATATAATTTTCATAAATAAATCAAGACAACTATAAAATTTTATTAAAAAAAAATATTATACTCTCTCGGTTATCTTATTTTACACCATACTGCATAGAAAAACTTTTAAAAGTATATAGAGTTAAATTTATGAACTTTAAAATGAAAAAAATATATATATATATATTAAAAATGAATCGCATTACAATAGTTTAGGTTATTTTATTCATATATATTTAATAAATATCATTAATAATCATAGCATTTATAATCCTAAAATGATTTAAAATGACTTAAAATGATTTAATATATATATCATTTTATAATATTTTAACTCTTCATTTATTTAATATGCTTTTTTTTTTTTTTTTTTTTATTTTTTTAAAATTAGTTGGAATAGAAGATACTTATATTAATGATAATTTTAATTGTATGGAATATAATACATTTACAATTACATTTTTTGTTCTTTTAGATTATAATATATATATATTATTATTACTTTTTTTTTTTTTTTTTTTTTTTTTTTTTTTTTTTTTTTTTATTTTAATATGTATGATAATTATGTTAATTTATATTTTATTAAAGAAATAAATTTTATTTTAGTAAATTTCTTGGTAAATGAAAAACCTTAACAGATATTCATTTTAATGTATGGTTGGAATATGTTAAAAATATTGAGTTATTAATACAATTCAATATTGCTATGTATGTTGTTAGCCACATTGTATATGTATAAATACATATGTAATTAATGTATTATTTTTAATTCTAAATAGATATTTTAAGGATTTCAATGACTCTAAAGTCAACATCTTACTCAAAGAGAAATATTAAATTGAATTTTATATTAAAATAGAAAAAAAGTATCTTTTAATAAAAAAAAAAAAAAAAAAAAAATTAATTCAATCAAAGCTGAATTTTTTACCTGAAAAAATAAATTATTACAAATAAATTTTATGATAAAATTAATCCTGAAAGTTTAATTTATGAAATAAAAAAAAAAAATTAAAATCTTTATATTCTCGAAAAAATAACATTTTTTCTATAAATTAATAAGAATACATATTAATATAACTATGAAATTAAATATATATTACAAAATATCTTCTGAAAGAAAGGAAAAGGAAAAAATTGAAAATGAAATATGTAAGGTAATTTATTTACAATACTCTACATATAGAAAATGTTTTATTAAATAAAAATAAGAATGCATCAATTATGAAATCCCAGAAAATAAAATATTTTTAACATATATTATAATTGATATTAAAGTAGATTATTGACACCTACATACATAGATATAACTTTATACTAATATACTAATATAACTTATATATTATTAAAAATTAATTTAAAATAAAATCTAATAACAAAATATGAGATTGTAAATTTGGAATATTATAAATAAATAAAAAAAAAAATAATAAAAAAATAAATAATTATATTTTTTATATTATTAATTTAATTTTAAATATTAAATTTTCATAATAATTTTTTATTTTGAACGTTTTGGGTATATCAAATATTGATTAATTTTTAAAACTAAAAACTAAAAATTAATAATTAAAATAATAATAATTATAATAATATTATTATATTAAGAGTAGTAATAATAAAATAAAATAAAAACAAAAATTATCGACTTAGTTATGTAAATAGAAGGTTATTGTTTATTTGTAAAAAACTTAAAAAAAAAAAAGATATTTAATATTATAATTCATACGCCACAATAAATGAAAGATATTATTTTCAAATATAATTATCTTTTATGAGATTTTATTTAATGATATTTCCTTTTTGAACTAATATTTAAATATTAGTTCAAAAATTATTTTTTCATATTAATTGTCATTATTATTATTATTATTATTGAAGTATAATTAGCCCTTATATTTATTATTATTATTGAAGTATAATTAGACCTTATATTTATTATTATTATTGAAGTATAATTAGCCCTTATATTTATTATTATTATTGAAGTATAATTAGCTCTTATATTTATTATTATTATTGAAGTATAATTAGCCCTTATATTTATTATTATTGAAGTATAATTAGCCCTTATATTTATTATTATTATTGAAGTATAATTAGCCCTTATATTTATTATTATTATTGAAGTATAATTAGCCCTTATATTTATTATTATTATTGAAGTATAATTAGCTCTTATATTTATTATTATTATTGAAGTATAATTAGCCCTTATATTTATTATTATTGAAGTATAATTAGCCCTAATATTTATTTAAAAATTCAATTAATATTTGCATTTTAAATATAAATATTTGCATTTTTTTGAATAAAGATTTAAGCAAATATTATTAGGTATATTTCAATAGTTTTAAATCAAATTTAACTATATCTTATTATTATTATTTTTATTATTATTATTATTTTATTAATAGTATAATTATTATGTATGGTTTTAAGTAATTTTATTATAGGTCTTTTTACTAAATACATTAAATGTATATTACTAAAAAGCCACAGTTTTCTTTATATAAAAATTGATAATACTATTAAAATTATAAATTATAAAGCATTATTTTTTACACTGTCTAATAAATAAAAAAAAATGCTTAGGTGTAATATTATTATATTAATATTACTATAAAAATATTAGGTTAAAAACAAGATAAATTATAAAGATAGTATTTTCTATAATATTTTAATTATTTTATTATATATATATTTTTATCCATTATAAAATAAAGTTTTCAATAAATAAAATGAAATGATATTAAATCATTTTAACATATATAGTTTTTTTTTTTTTTTTATTGTATTATTATTTGTTAACTATATAATGAATAGAATTTACAATAATAAATAACAAATATTAAGTATTAATAAATAACAAATATTAAGTATCTTCTATACTTAATATTTCTTCTATACTTTTTTATATTATTTTTATATATATAATTAAAATATTAGTTTAATGTCATTTTACATTATTGTAAACATTATATCAAATTAATGTTTTTGTTAATTTTTTTAAAAAAAAAAAAACTAACAAATTATACTTAATATAAAAAATTTAATTTTTAAGTCTATTGAATTAGTGGTGTATTATTAGTATAAAGCAATATATTAATTTTATTGTATATATCTAATATTTATTTATTTAATAATAAATAATAATAATAAATAATAATAACTAATAAATAATAATTAATAATAATAAATAATAATATATATTAATAAATAATAATAAAATGAAATATTTGATAATAAACAATAATAAACAATAATAATAAATAATAATTAATAATTAATAATTGTAATATTTTTTATGATTTTTTTTATATTTATTATAAAAAATAAATAAAAAATATATATTCTATATATTATAGTGTATTGAATATCTATTTAAAATTACGAAAAGTTAAAGTGATATATATGTATTAATTAAAAAAATTTAAAAAGTGTAATTTAAAAATATATTAAAATATTTAATATATTTTAATAAAGTTTAAAAAAAGTTTATAATTAATTTTAATTTTTATTTAGTACTTTTATATATTTGAATAAATAAAAAAATAATAATAAAAAAAAAAAAAATTAAGATATTAAATAATAATAATAAATTAAATAAAGAAAAAAAAATAATAATAAAAAATGAAATAATAATATAAATTTCTAACTAAATAAATAGTTATCATCAAATATTTAAATATAATAATGTGTATTTAATAATAATATAATAAAAAAAATAATAATTATTTAAAACTATATAAAAATAAATAAAATTAAATAAATGTTTAATAAAAATTATAATTATAGTAGATATAATTAAAATAGTTCATAATAAAATAAAACAAAAAAAAATTTTTTTTAATAGTTAATTGTTAATAATAAATATTTATTTTATTATATTTATTATTAAAGTTATTTATTAGTATTTTTAAATTTTATTAATTATAAAATTCTAAATATTAAATAAATATAATAAATTATAATAAAAAAAATTTATTTTAATACTAATAAATATTAATAATAATCATAATAAAATAATTAGTTTAGAATAAAATTATCAAATAATAATTTAATATATTATATTAAAAAAAAAAAAAAAAAAATAATATATAGTATAAATTTATAATATAAATTTATAAATTTTTAATAATATAACTATTTTATTTTTATAATTCAGTTTATTAATATAAATATGATATTTCTCAATATATTTTCTTAGTTACAATTTCTTTTTTCACTTTTTTTTTTTTTTTTTTTTTTTTTATTTAATATTATTGTTTATAAATATTTTAATTATAAAAACAGTTATACATTCATTTATAAATTTTATTAATAATATTATTTTAATATAAATGTGTTGAAAAATAAATTATTTTGAGTAGAATTTGGAAAAACTCAACAGTTCAAAAAAAAAAAAAAAAAACAACGATATAAATAATTATATGGAATTATAAAAATGTAAATTTTCTTTTTATATATTATTTTATTATTTCGTACATTCACTTTTTTTTTTTTTTATTACTGTTATAATATCAATTTCAATATAATAAATTAAAGATAGAACAAGAAATAATCATTAGAATATTATTGATAATAAAAACTATATATAA
The DNA here is from genome assembly GCA_016946835.1 of Neocallimastix lanati (nom. inval.). NCBI lineage: Eukaryota > Fungi > Neocallimastigomycota > Neocallimastigomycetes > Neocallimastigales > Neocallimastigaceae > Neocallimastix > Neocallimastix lanati (nom. inval.). The sequence continues at coordinate 232,398 of JACVTC010000036.1, forward strand.
TTTAAAATGGTCGTTATATAATAGAATAATAAATAACATATATATATCGGCATATTATTTTATTTATTATAATTAGTGGAGATAATAAATATTTTCATTAAAAAAATAATTATATATTATCAAATGTAATGGATTTATATTTAAGAAATACACAAAGTAAATATACATAAAAAATAAAAAATTAAATAATTAAAAAAAAAAATAAAGTAAAAATAAAATTCAAGACATTAAAATATGTTATACTTGCTAATGTTTCTTTTTTAATTTAATAGAAAAAATATTAATAAAATATAGTTTAGTAGTCAAACTTTTATTTATTCAATAATATTAGTTATATTAACTATTAATCTCTTCAAAAATAATAATAAATATAAAAATAAATATAAGAATAAGAAAACCAATAGATTTTCGATATTTTTTTTTTTCACATAATATTATTTTTTGTCCAAACAAATAAAAAATATATATCAATATAAATGAAAGGAATAATAAGAATAAAAAAAAATAATATAAATAAAAGAAAAATATTTGATAAAAATAATTTTATTAATATTAAAATGTACACATATAAATAAAAAATAATATTAAAAAACTTTTATATTTTTTTTATTTTGTATATACATTATATATATTTTTACACTTTCTAGTAATTTCAACACCATAAAGTAATAACAAAAAAAAAAAAAAAAAAAACTTTTTATTTTATTTTATTTTATTTTGACCTTTACCTTAAAATAAAAATTAAAAATTAAACCAAAATTTACTTGCCATAATTTTAAAATATATTTATATTAATTTTAATAAATAAATAGCTAAATAAATTGAAATAGTTCAGTCATTAATAAGCACACATATAAAATAAATATAAACAAATATATGGAATAAAACTACTGTAGTATACTATAGAATAACAAAATAGTATAAATAAAATATATATGAAATAGAAATTTAAATATAAAAAGAAATAAAAAAAAAAATTTTTTTTTATTCTCTTAAACATATTTTGAATATTAAAATGGATATATAAGGATATCATAAAATAAAAATAAAAACAAATAAATTATATATAAGGATAACATAAAATAGAAATAAAAACAAATAAGTTCAAAAATATATGAAATATAATTTATATAAAACAAATATATAAACTACTTATCACCATTATATTTATTAAATAGAAAATTTATACACCAACATAATAATATTTATATTCAACAAAATTTAATAAATAGTAAAGTTTATTTATAATATATTGTTTTTTTTATTTACCAAAAAAAGTAATAACAACAGTAATATCAATAGTTTAAATAGCTATATCAAAGGAAAAAAAAAATTTTTTAATATAAATAGTATGCAATTTCACTAAAATTTTGAATAAAACAAAACAAAACAAAAAAAAAAAAAAAAAAAAAAAAAAATATATATATATATATATTAATATTAATATTAATAATAATATTATTATTATAATTTTTTAAATTTGTTTATTTTTTTTTTATTTTTTATTTTTTTTTTTTTTTCATTTTATTATTATAGTATTTTTTATTTTTAGTTATTATAGAATTTTATTTTTTTATTAAACGTTTTTTCTATTAGATATTGTTTTTTATTTTAATTTATAATATAATATAAAAATATAAATTTGGATATGAACAATCAATATTAATATATATCTTTATCTTTATTATTATATTTTTTAATAATTATTTTTTATTTATTTTTTTTTTTTTTTACTACAATATTAAATAATATATTTATGAATTAAAATTATTTTTTAATTAATAGTTTCTTATTTATATATACTTTTAAATCTATTTATTTTTCTGAATACATAAAAAAATTTCTCTCCCAAAAATCAAATTACAATAAAATAAAAAAAATTTTTTATCAAATATTTATATAAATAATTAAATTCGTATTTACAAACATACCTATACATACGCACTATTTTTTTTTTCTTTTTGGTTTGAAAATTTTATTAAATAAATAAATTGTTTTAAAAAAAAAAAAATAAAATAAAAACAATGTCATCTATTTTATATTCTCACTCTTATCCTCCTCCAACAAACATTTCAATATCACCCACAGAATCAACTTTATATTCGGACAACACGGAAAATCAATTATTAAAAAAAACGAATGGAAATTTAAATAATAATAAAAATACGAGCAATCATATTAATAATATTAGAAAAAAATATAAATTTTATAAAAATAATTTCTATAAAAATTTTAATAGAAACGATAAAACTAAGACTTCAATATTTAATCGTATTAAATCTTCAAATTTTAGTGTTCCAATAATTACACCAGTGACCGTACATTGTACGCACGATAAAAATTTTTTAAAACCTCATTTCAGTATCCATTCATCTCCTATTAGTATAAATAAGTCAAATAAACTTTATTTACAAAATCAATTATTCGATACAAATAGTTCACCATTAAAAAGTAATAAATCAATTTTAAACGATAAAATAAATTTCTACACCAACTCTGAAAACCCATCCATGGAAAATTATATACCTTCTTCAGAATTAAGTCCATTAAAACCCCAAGAAACCGAAAATGAAATGCTCTCTCTATTTCCGTTAAATAAATTAGGAGAAACCATTAAAACAAATAATTTTGATAACATTAACTTTCAAAGTATGGTAAATCAAACCACTGAAATAGAAGATCCTGACCACCAAAATGTAAATAATTTGACGAATAATAATGAGATAAGTGAAGTGAATCAAGTCAATAATATGTCAGAATTAACAAAAATAGAAGATATTGAATTAATATCTCCATTAGATCATCAAAAATCCAATCATAATCATCATGAACATTATATTGAAAATCCATTCTTATATGAAACAACCAATATGCCTGCTTTAAATTCAAAAATGAAATCTTCTTTCTGTTGTTATTGTGGTAAATATAATTTTTAAATTTAATAAATAAATAAATAAATAAATAATAAAAAAAAAATTTCTTAAAGAAGAGTATAAAATAAAATATTACAAATATAATATTTTTATTTTAAAATATTATAAATAGTTATATCTATATATTAACAATCTATATATGTATATATTTTTTTTTATGTTTATTATTTTATTTTATTATAATTTTTTTTTTTTCATTTATTATTATTATTATTATTATTATTATTTTTGTATTATTTATTATATATTTATTTTTATATCATTTTTAATTTATTAATACATATATATTTAATAGGAAATAATCAAAATTCAAAATTAAATCATCAAAATCATAATACAAATAATACAAATAATATATTAATGAAAACTTCTCAATATACCCCTCAATCAATTTCTATTCCAAACATGACCAATGTTTCAACAAATTATTCTTCATTTGATGGTATTGATAATATTGAAAAAACATTAGAGGAAGTCAAAGAATTAATAGAAAAAAGTAAAGCGTTATCTTTGGGTGAAATTGTTTCACCAAGTAATCATTGTTCTGAATTAAATGATAAGATTATGAATAGTCCAAAAACAGAATCAAAATCTGAATTAGAATCTCTTTCAAAAAATGAAAATGTTAAGGATCAAGAAAATGATAAAGTTCTTACTGTAATTGAAAAGCAGAAAAGTACTAAAGAAGGTAATATATATAAATATTTATTATTATTATTATTATTATTATTATTATTATTATTATTATTATTGTTATTATTATTATTATTATTATTATTATTATTATTTTAATTCTGTCTATCTATAATATATTTATCTTTATATTTAAAATATATATATATATTCTAATTAATATTTTTATATAACAAAAATAATAATAAAAAAAAAAAATAAAAAATAAAAAATAAAGAATCATCAATGGGTAATGAAAATGATAATGGTAATAATACTTTTGTAAAGACCACTACACTTTTAACTGAAACAATAACTACAACGACAACAACAACTATTAAACAATTAACTAAAATTGAAATTGAAGATAGTAGCATTATTAATGAAAAGCAAGAAGTTAAAGAACAAACATTTACTGATAAAGAAACAAAGGTTGAAGTAATTAATACCAATACCAATAATAATGATAATAATAATAATGATGGTAATAACAATACTAATAGTAATGGTAATAATGAAAGTGAATATGATAAATCACCAAAATCAGAAGAAAGTACAGAGAAAAAGGAAGAAGTGGTAAAAGTTTATGATGAAGATAAAAAGGAAGAAGATGAAGAAGATGAAAGTTTATATTCCTCGCCAGATAGAGCTAATGATTCTGGATTTGTTTCAGATGATTCAACGAGTTGTTATAGTAGTCGTTCTTCTTCTCCCTCTGGACGTAGAAGAAGAAAATCTTCTCTAAAATCACCAAATTTCCCTGGTCATCGTAAATCTGTTCAATTCAGTAATGATTTAGAAATGGTATGTTTATTTGAATGTCTTGATAAACCTGAAGATATTGGAGAAAGTCCACAATTTGTTGTCCCTGATTCAAAAGATTTAACTGCTGAAACCCCTGAAAAAGAACCAGAAGAAATAATATATAAGAATGGTATTTGTCTTATAAATATTCCTGTATTTACCCCCTTCGATATGATGAGTAATGTTATGGGATTAGAAAGTATTGAATTAGTGGATGGCAGTATACTAAAAGGTACCATACAAGTAAAGAATTTAGCTTATCATAAATTAGTATTTATTCGTTATACACTTGATAACTGGAATACGTCAAAGGAAACTCCTGCCGTTTATACAAGTGCTGTCACTAATGGTACTGCCTTCTATAGTGATGTTGGTTTAGATCTATTTACCTTTACAATTGATATGACTTCTCAATTTAATGCCTTTAATCATTCTCTTGTTCCACATTTTGCGGATCATCCAATTATTATGTCTTTTGCTATTCGTTATGAAGTGAATCACTGTACCTACTGGGATAATAATAATACGAATAATTTCCAATTAGAATTTGTTCAACTTCCAATATCGGAACCTTCTGTCACCCGAAAAAAATGTTTCCGTTCTCCAGGACATAAAGTATTAATGGAAATGGCTTCTCAAAAAGATCAAAAACAAAATGGTAAAAAAAAAATGAAAAATGAAAAATGAAAAATATTATATATCTATATGTATTTTTTATTTTATTTTTATTTTTTTTTTCTTTATTTTTATTGTTATTATTTTTATAATGAAATATATTTTTTTTTATATTCTTATTCTTATTATTATTATTATTAATTTTTTTTTTTTATTTTTTATTTTTTTTTATTTTTTTTTTTTTTTTGAAAAATTATAATAAATATATTTAAATACATAAATTTTTATTTTATTTTATTCTATTATTATTATTATTATTCTATAATTTTCTTTTATATAAAATATATATTTATATTAATCAATCCAAACTATTTTTAAATCTTTTCATTTTATCTATTTTATATTTTAATTTTCTAAAATAATTTTTTTTTATTTTTTTTTTATTTTTTTTTTTTAATTCCTATGTTAATATTGTTAGATCAATTAACTCATAATACAAATGAATATAAATTTAGTAGTGCTGCAGTATGTACTATTCCAGCAGCAAAATTTGCAGCAATGAAGAAAAAACGTCGTCAACTCGTCACTCATCCACCAGTCGTTGTACCAGTATATCCTCCCCCACCTTCATCAGATTATCTATCTTCCAATAATACCATGTTCAATTCATCTTCCTATTTAATTCATCAACAACAATCGGCAGCTTATTCATCAATTTATAATACGGAATCCAGATGTGGTGGACGTTACGGTCCATCACCTTATACATTATATAATAAATAAATAAATTTAAAAAAAAAAAAAAAAAAAAAATAAATGAATAAATAAATAAATAAATAAAAATAATTATAAATATATTATATGTTAAAGTTTTAATAATAATAATAATAATTAAAAAAAAAAAAAAAAAAAAAAAAAAAGGATAAATCATATTTGTTACGAATAAAATTGCTTATAATAAACACACATTTTTTTTTTTTTTTTTCTTTAAAAAAAAAAAAAAAAAAAAAAAAAAAAAAAAAAAAAAAAAAAAAAAAACTTAATAAATAAAAAAAAAAAATTAAAAAAAAAAAAAATTAAAAAAAAAAAAAGCAAACAACAAAAAACAACAGATATTAAAATGAATAAAATTATATGATTTTTTTTTTTTTATTTTTATTATTATTTTTATTTTATTTTTTATTTTTTTTTTATATTTAATTGTTTTTTATTTATTTTTTATTTATTTTTATATTGGTACTTTTTAAATATAAAAAAAGGTTTTTTTTTTTTTTTAAAGAAAATATAATCAGATATATTATTATTATTATTATCTCTATAGTAAAAATAAATAATTTTATTTTCCTTAATCGATAATTTAAGTTATTTCCTCTAAAAAAAATTAGATTATTATGAAGATATTTATTAGTAGTTAATATTCATATCAAAATCAAAATAAAATAAAATGAAATAAAATAAAATAAAATAAAATCAAAAGAAAAGTATCATAAATATTATTATATTATTTTACTTTTTTTTTTTTTTTTTATTACAAATTTAATTTGTTTAAAACTTTTTGTTTTAAAATTTTTTTTTTAAAAAAAAAAAATAATATATTTGTATTTTATCATATTAATTATTATTATTATTATTATTATTATTATTATTATTATTATTATTATTATTATTATTATTATTATTATTATTATTATTATTATTATTATTATTATTATTATTATTATTATTATTATTATTATTATTATTATTATTATTTAATATTTTATATTATATATGTCATCCCCTTACTTAATCATATTCATATTGGATTTTTTTTTTTTTTTTTTTTTAATTTTATGTTTTAAAATTTAATGTAAAATTTAAATATTAGCCAATAAAATATTAGTTTGATTTTAATACACGAATAGAATTTAATGTAGCTCATATATATATAAATATATATTAAATATAATTTTTTTTTATACTTTTATATATAATATATATATTTATTTTATTTATTTTGTTTTATATATTATATATATTTTTACGTAAAACATAAATGATTAAGACGATTAAAAATCAAGAAAATAAAAAATTAATATATATGAGATATTTTTCATTTGAAACACGAAGGTAAATAAATATATACACATAAATATAAAAGTAATAAAATTAGAAACAAACAAACAAACAAACAAACAAAAAAAAAGATAAATCTTATTTTTTATTTTTATTTTTTTTTTTTGTGAATTAAATTCTGAAAAGTATTAATAATATATATTAATATATCAAAAAAAAAGTAGTAATTATTTTAAAATGAAATAATAAATTATAACAAAAGTATAAAAGTGATTATTAATATCTTTGGCTTGACTTTATCAGTATTTTATTTTATTGTTTTATTTGTTTAGTAAAGAAAAAAAGGCAAAACATTAAAAAAAAAAAATTAGTATTAATAATAAAAATTTTTGTAATAGTATTACTATTATACAATATAATTAATTGTTAATATTAACTATATTATTTATTATTTATTATTTATATAATTACTAATATATTAATAATATTATGTTTTGTTTTTTGTGTTTTTGATAAAAATAAAATAAAAAAAAAAAAAAACATCCACAAAAACTTTTCTTTTTATTATAAATATAAATATAGTAATTTTTTTTTTTATAAACATTATATTAAATTAAAAAAATAAATTAAAGAAAATGTCTCCGTTTAATAATTTTTACTTTTTTTTAAAAAAAAAAGTTAAAATCAATAATTATTAAATAAATTATTAATATATTTCATATTATTTATCTATTAAAATATATATTAATATATTAATTTATTTATTTATTTATATATTTATTATTATATTAATAATTATAATTAAAATATATAATATTTATATAAGTAAAAAAAAAAATTTTTTTTTCTGCAACTGGAAAAATAAATATAATTCATTGTCAAATGCAGTTTATAACAAACAAACCATGAGACTAATAGCCAATAATATTAAATATTAAAAAAAAAAAAAAAAAGGAATATCATTTTTCAATATTGAAATTACAAAAGTTGACAAAAAAGGAAAGTTAAAATCAAAAACTTTAAAATTTTTTTTTCTATTTCTTTTTTTTTTTTATTTATTTATTTTTGATTTAAAATATAATAAAATAAAATAAAAAAATAAAAAAAAAGAATAAAAATAAACAACATCAAATATATTAAAATAAAAAAGGAATATATATAATAATAAATATAATAATTTATTTAACGTGACTCAATTAAAAGTTGATTGGAAATAAAAAAAAAAAAAAAAAAAGGAAAATTTTATTTTTAAAAGTTCCTTTTTTTTTTATCTTTTCTATTATTAATATTATACAGCTTTATAAAAATAATTATTATAAATTATTATAAACTATTTTCAAAATAATAAATAATAATGAAAATGCTTATAATGAAAGAAATTAATATTAAAAAAAATATAAAATAATATTTTATCATTATTTTATTCTTTTTTTTTTTTTTTTTTTTTTTTTTTTTTTTAAATAATTTAAAAATAATAATTACAATGACAATTAATATTATAATAAAAATAAAATTTATTTTTTTCCTTCTTTAAAACGGATTTAAAATTTTATATTAATTATGTATATATTATAAATTCAATTCATAATAAAATTAATGCATGAAATTTTATATTAAAAAAGAAAAGAAAATTTTCTTTTTTTTTTTTTTTTTTTTTTTCTTTTTTCTTTTTTATAATTATGATGAAGTTAACATAACAGGAAAGTTTTTTTTTTTTGTGTTAAGTTTTTTAAGATATTTTCATTTCATATAATAATTTTAAAACTTTTTATTTTTTTCATACTTTTATTTATAATATTATAATACAATAATAATGATAGTAATTTTTTTTATATTTATTTTTATGTACTTTAAATAATATGTAAATATATTTTATATTATAATAATAATAAGAAAGTTTCTTAATTATATTTTAGCTAATATAAAAATATATTTAAAATTTGATATAATAAATAAAAGAATAAATAAATAAAATAAATAAATGAACATCTTTTTAATAAAAGGAAAAATAATTAATGAAGGAAAAAAAATCATAAAATAATATATGATAAAATTATAAAACTTGCCAAATTTAAAATGATGGCAAGGTTATTAAAAATTATATATAAAAAAAAGTCATGTGTAGAAAAATTAAAAAAAATACAAAATTAAAAAATTAAAAAAATAAAAATAAAAGGAATGAGAGAAATTTCATTTTATTATATTGCTATTATATTGATATCATATATTATATTTTTATGTTAAGACTCATTTTATATTGTATATATTTTAAAATATTAAATAATTAATATTAATAAAAAGTAATATTAATAATAAAAATATATATAAAATATTTAAATATAAACATAAATACTAATATTAATAAGTAATATTGTATTATTATTAATAATGTCAATTAATAATAATACAATATTAATTATATAGTAATGATAATAATAAAATGTTAATATTTTTGAAAATAATAAATTTTTTATATAATTAATATATTGAAATAAAATATCTTATTCAATTATTTAATATTTATAAATACTATTATCATTACTTATTATAATAAAGTCAAGGCCTTTATAATTTGTTAAATTTTATTAAAATTTTTATGAATGTAAATATTTAATAAAAGCCTTTTCTTTAATAATAATAATAATGAGATAGTATTTTTAAATATTATTAAAAAATATTTTTAAAACAAACAAACAAACAAACAAACAAACAAACAAAATAAATAAATAAATAAATAAATAAAAAGATAACAAGAAATCAAAGCAAAATCAAATAAAAAACAAAAATAAAAATAAAAATAATTAAAGATATTATATATAAATAATAAATGAAATATTTTAAAATTTATATTTAGTTCGTATAATCGAGTAATTTTTTTTTTTTTTATCATTAAAACCAAACCAATAAAAATTCAAATAAAATATAAATCATGTTACACTAAATCAATGCTATCTTTTCTATAATTTTTTATATTTATTATTATTTTTTAATAACAATAATAAATAATAATAATAATAAATAATAATAATAAATAATAATAATAATAAATAATAAATAATAATAATAAATAAATAAATATATAAATAATAATAATAAAAATAATAAAAATAATAATAATAATAATAATAATAATAATAATAATAATAATAATAATAATAATAATAATAATAATAATAATAATAATAATTGTTAGCTTTATTAAATTTAGATCTATAATAATATTCCTTATGGAATATGGTATACAAGGGAAATAAGTGTATGATCTATCTTTCGGCTTTAAATAAGTAATAAAGTCACATGTTATAACATGCGTTTTCCATAACATAAAATAAATTAAAAATTAATTAAATAAATATTAAAAGATAATTAACATAGATTTATACAAGACGATAGATCATAATACATTTAAGTAATCATTAAATATAAATAAATAAATACACATAAATATAAATAAATACTATAAATAAATAAATTAAATATATAGTTAAATTATGAGTGCAGTCAACACTCCCCCTCAAATAATATTTTTAGATAAAAATGTTGTTTGTAAATTTTTGTATCTTTGGTCCATTTGAGTCCTTGGTTAATATGTCCGCTAGCATGTTTTCAGTATCAATATATTCTAATTTTACTTTCTTCTTTGCAATATTGTCCCTGTTGAAATGATATCTTACACTTATATGCTTTAATTTTGTATTTATTTCTCCGTTCTCCATTATTTTCTTACTTGCTTGATTATCTGTATAGATTTTAACAGTTATCCATTTGTTTAAAATTTCTTTTATTATATTTCTAATCCATAATATTTTCTTTATATTTTCGGAAGTGCTTATGTACTCTGCTTCAGCAGTAGACGTAGCAACACTTGTTTGTTTCTTGGACAACCAGCATATCGGACTTGTTCCCATAAGTATTATTCCTCCTGAGGTAGATTTTCTATCTTCCAAACAGCCGGCAAAGTCAGAGTCGGTATATGCAACAAGCTCCCCCTTTCCATTATATTCTATCTTAAATTCTTTGGTACTATTAATATATTTTAGAATATTTATTATTTTGTTCCAATCCGATATAGTTGGATTTTCACATTTTCTTGAAGCTTTATTTACAGCGAAAGCTATGTCAGGTCTAGTACATTTCGAAAGGTATATTAAGGAACCTATTGCGCTTTTGTAGATTGTTTTATCGAAAGGTTTATTGTTTTCTGATATTTTATTATCACCAGTACATGGTGTTTTTCTTTTCTTTGTATTATCAATATTAAATTTATATAACATATTATTTATAAAATTTTTCTGTGAAATAATATATGAATTATTTTCTTTCTTTACTTCAATTCCTAATATGTATTCAATTGGATCACATTTAGATATTTTAAATTTTGATTTTATTTTATTTATTATTTGTTTAATGTATTCGTTTTCTCCAGCGATGACCATGTCGTCCACGTATAAGCCGATAATGCATTTTGTTATATTATTTTTTGTAAATTTGAAAATACATTGTTCGGATTTAATTTGAATGAACTCATTTTTTATTAGGAATTTTCTAATGGTATTATACCATTGTCTACCAGATTGCTTAAGGCCATACAAAGCTTTGTTGAGCTTCCAATATCCCCGCCCAAAGCGCGAATCGCCTTTAGGAATAGTAGTATAAATATCTTTATCAAGCGGAGCATTAAGGTAAGCGGCCTTTATATCTAGCTGGAAAATATTCCACTTAAGAGCAGCAGAAATAGCGAATATTAATTTAAGACCATCAATGTTTAGAGTAGGAGAATAAGTTAATTCATAATCGATTCCCCATTTTTGTTTAAATCCACGAGCAACTAAACGAGCTTTATATTTATAAATATTATTATTTGAATCACGTTTAGTGTTGAAAACCCATTTTGTGGTAATGATGTTTTTGTTTTTAGGTACATTTTTAACAAAAGTCATAATATTATTAGAATAAAGGTTATTAAGTTCATCATTAATAGCCTCAATCCAGTTATTTTTGTCTTCACTGTTTATTGCTTCTTCATATGTATTAGGAATGTGACAAAATATAGAAGCAATAATAATGTCGTTGATTTGGTCTAGTTTTCTACGAGAACTAATATTAGTAGGTGCAGTCTCTTTATATTTTGGACTAAGTGGTCTTTTATAGATGTTGCCATATTCTGTATTGGCTACAATGTCATCCATAATTTCATCTTTATTAAAATCAATAACACTTGATGCATCTATAAGAGATTTATGGGCATAATTTTCTTTGTTTACTATATTATTGTTGCTAAATTTATTATTTATTTCGTTATTATTAGTAAGTGAAATTTCGTCTGATTTTTGAGAAATTTGGTTGGTTGAAGAATCGGTTATTAAAGGTAAATTCTGATTAAAATTATATGGAAGAGTTATATTTTTAAGATTTTCCATTACCGTATTTTTATTATCTGAAGGAATATTATTGATATCTATTGTAGGAGTGGAGAAATTATAGTTTTTCTTCATAGAGTCGCTGGATTTTGAATTTTGTTGAATTAATTTATTATTTTTCGATAAAAAATTTTTATTAATAAAATTTTGATCATTTTTTGGTAAATTTTTGATATTCATTGATTTATTTGAATTATTAATAGATTTATGTGAATCATTATTGTTGTCATATGTTATTATTGAATTATTTGAAGATTTTTTGATATGATATGAATGTGATTTTGCTTCAGCCAATAGATTTTCTTGAAAATTTTCATCATTTTTTGAAAAATTTTTATTATTAAAATTTTTTTTTCATATTATTATTATTTATTGTAAAATTCTGTAAATTTTGGCTTGATTTTTCATTATTTAAAAATATTTTATTTTTATCAAAATTTTCAAATTCGGTTATTTTTTCTTTTCCTTTGTTCCTGCTGGAAGTTGAGGCGGCGTAAGCAGGATCTTCTGGTTTATATTTTTCAATAATGTTAGAATTAAAATTGGTATTCTTAGTATTATTTCTAAACTTTTTATTATAATTTTTATTTATTATTTCTAAATTTCTATTTATCTCATTCAAATAATTATTTTCAGAATTATTTTTGTCAACATTGTTGAAATTGAATTTCAATTTAAATTCACAATTATTTTTATTTTTAATTTCAGGATTAATTTTAGAATTAATTTCAACATCTTTATTTAAATTATGGTTATTTTTCTGGTTTATATCTTTATTATCAAATTCTTGATTTTCTTCATTTAACGATATATTATTGACATGCTTATTTTTAATGTAATTACTTTTATGTTCTGTATTAGTAGTCCTTTCATTATTAATATTTTCATTTAAACTGTTTTCTTCATTTAAGATGTTTCTTCCATTAAAATTATTTTCATTGTTCATATTATTATCTTCATTTATATTATTATCTTCATTTATAATATTATCTTCTGGATTCATATCTTTTCTATTGTTGTCTTTCATAAATGAGAAGTAAGAGTCTTTATAATTGCTTGTTTCGTATTTGTGTTTACTAGGCTCTTCTTCAACGAATTCTACATCGTTAGTATAATGTATTTTATTATTTTCAATATCCATGATAATATATGAATATTTTTTATCATCAAATCCCAAGAATACGCCCTTCTTAGCATTTGGTAAAAATTTTGATTTGTGTTGTGTATCATCCCTGTAATAACACACACAACCAAAGGTTTTTAAATGTTTTAACTCTACCTTTTTGTTGTAAAATACTTCATTGGGTATTAAAAATTTATTTCCTGAATGGGGAATTAAGTTATATATGTAGCATGCCTGTTTTATGGCGAAATTCCAAAAGTTTTCTGATAATTCTGCCCAATATAGAAGAGTTTTAGCTGAATTTCTAAGAGTTCTGTTTATTCTTTCAGCTTTTCCATTAACTTCAGGGCAACCTGGAGGAGAATAGGTTTTTTCTATTCCATTTTCTTTACAGTATTTATTAACTGTTTTATTTTTAAATTCCTTTCCTCCATCTGATTTAAATATTTTAATATTATATTCTTCAAATTGGTTATTTAAGTACTTGAAGAATTCCACAATTAATTCGGGAGCTTCGGCTTTAGATTTTAAAGTATATATCCATACTTTTCTTGAGAATTCATCCATGAATGTAATAAAGTATTTTTTATTATTGATAGATGAATTGTATGGACCTGAAATGTCTGAATGTATTATTTCTAATATTTTCGTAGCTTTCGGTGTTTTTCCTCCGTGTGATTTCCTTGACATTTTAGCTACTTTACATTCTATGCATTTAGGAGTTTTTATTTGGTGTAAACTTAGATATTTGTTTATGTTTTCTAGGTAATAATGACCTAGTCTTCTATGCCAAATTTCAAGGCTTTTTTCATCAACTTCGTTTAAAGCCATAATATTTTTATCCTTTTCTTCAAAGTTTTTATTAATCTTGTAAGTATTTACTAAGAATTGATTATCATTTGTAGAATAATAAGTTCCTATATATACATTATTTGGACCCCATAAGTTAAATCTACCACGTGTATAATCATCAGTGTCAATAATGACTCTATATCCTATTTTGGCCAGTTCTATTCCACTAATAAGATTTTTAGTTGCAGATTTTGAATATAATACCTTGTCTAGTCGTAAATATATTCCATTAATGTAACATTCGTAAGTACCATATCCTTCGAAGCTACACATTGTCCCATTGGCACATCTTAACTTTATTTTGCAGTGAATAAAATTATTTAGCAAATTAAAATCATTAGTTATATGTTCTCCAGCACCAGTATCATATAACCATTCACTAGTCTTATCATTTTCTTCATAATAATTGATGTTGTTTACATATAATTCCTCTTTTTTATTAGGAATTGTTATCTCCTTTGGAATAATAGAACTATCATTCACGTATTCAATTAATCCAGAAAATTTAACCTTATTGTTAATGTTTATTTCTTCTTGTTTTTCTATCAGTGCCCTTGCGTCTTCAAAATCAAAATTATCGTCATAACTACTGGCACTGTCTGGATCAGAAATTTTACTTATTAAATGTA